>JANBPO010008133.1:0-321573 GCA_024336825.1 Amorphophallus titanum | reverse complement strand
CCCCTCCTTTAAGAAATTTTATCCTCAAAATTTAAGGACTAACCAAGGAGAAGTAGGGAAGAACAACTCGACAAACATAACTACGAAACAACATGAATCACGAGACACAAAGCTCAGAGGAATACTGTCAGACCATAATCATGAGCATACACTCAGGACTGAGCACGACACAAGTGAACAGAAGTCTGACACCTCCGAAATAAGGTAACATCGCTTACGTCTCACAGGAAAAGAGACACGACTGCCATAACAACAGGTACTGGAAAACAAAACGACAGACACATCAAGCATCACCTTAAACAAGGAAACACAGTCCTCTCAGCTGACAGCTTGACAACATCATCGACTCCAGTGAGCACAATCAAGTCAGTCCTCACTCAGACATTATATCTGATCGAGTCACAAGCTAACTCTCCCAGGAGAAGAAGAGTGTAGCAAAGCTAACCGCGAGTTGGTCCACAAAGTGCTAATGATAGACAAACAAAATCATAGAGAAACAGCACTTGCAAAAATAGCAACGACAACACTCGCAGGATTCTGGCTCCGTACAGCACACAGAATCACGGAATACAACTGCAAGCAGGGTCACCTCAAGGCACAACAGTAGCTGATCACACGACTACAGGGAATGAGTCATGCATCGAGCATCTCACCAAGAAAAGACCCACGACAACAAGAAAATGACAATCTCAACCAGTGGGTTATCAACCCACACGCTTCCACTGCACACTCACACACCCACACAGGCATCAGAAAATAGCTCGGTATCCGCATCTCAGCACATACACGGCGCCATCGCAATTCATGAAAAATCATAAATAAAACACCACAAGTACTGATCCAGCGAACAACAGATCACAAATAGCTTAAGTGCAAAGAAAGAGAGCACCAACATCAGCACAAAGTCCGAAGAAAAATACTAATCTCAACCTACCTTTACATCCTAAAATAATAAATGAGCCCTCACGACACATCGGCCATTGGACACGGCACGACAAATACGGAATGCAACAGCTCTTAACACCATAACGGAGTCGAAAGCTAAGCAACTGTAACCTGGGACTTTAAGTGACTGACAACTTGGCTACTAAAGCCTTATAATTACACACATATTTTTACAAGGACATAAATAGAAACAAAAGTACATAAAGACAAAATAAAATATAAATGTCCCACTGTGGACGTGCAAAATCGCACGCCCATACGTCTCCGCCAGTCCGGCAACAACAACAATTTCAACCGAAGAGACCTTGGAGGACACGTCCCGTCCGGACCCTCCGAAGAGACAACATGCTGCTGTGGAGCCGTCTTCGGAACCACAGCAGCGAAGAGAAGCCAACCCTTAGGGAGGCCCACTCCTCATGGGCCCCCGAAGAGAATCAAACAGATCGACAACCGAGTCCGGAATAAGCCATTGAATCCGTTCCAAACGAAGCTCAGATGCCCTTCAGCGGCACACCCCTTGGTCGTCCCTTCAACGGTACGCCAAAACCCCTCAAACGCCCCTTCAACGGCACACACCCAGCAGGCCCTCAGCGGCACACCATGTGCCCCCTTCAGCGGCACACCCTCTTGGTGCTTCAGCGGCACGCCCTGTGATGCCTCAACGGCACACACCAAGGCCCACTCAACGGCACACCCTCTTGGGGCTTCAACGGCACGCCTACTGCCCCCTTCAAAGGCACAACCTTAATGCCCTTCAACGGCACGCCTGCTACCCCCTTCAATGGCACAGCCTTAATGCCCTTCAACGGCACGCCTGCTGCCCCCTTCAACGGCACAGCCTTAATGCCCTTCGACGGCACACTGCAAACAGCCCTTCAACGGCACGGCATCATGCCCCTCCGACACGGGAGATCCAGCGCCGCCCTACGAAGATCTTTGGCGCGCAGTGGGCTGGCTAACGTGTCGACCGAAGACTGAAACACGGAAGCCCCCTTGTCAACGTAATGATGGGAGGTCAAATCGCCCATTAATACATCGTTTCCCACCTTCGTCATCCCAGGTGTTCGAACAAGCACCGTGCCGGTGAAGGCTGCGCCAAGAGGAGTATATATATACCCCTCTCCGACAGACAGAAAAAGAGAGGGACGACAGACAAAGAAAGAGAGGGACGACAGACAGAGAAAGAGAGGGACGACAGACAGAGAAAGAGAGGGGCAGACACACAAACAAGCGACGGCAGCAACAGAAGAGAAGAAGAAGAAGAAGGAGCTCACCGGGGGATTCTCCTCCGACGACGACTACCCTCGAGAGAGATAGAGTAAGAGAGAGAGAAAGGGAAGGAGGATGCTAGCTGCCCTGTAATGGGGGAGGACCGGGGCCTTGTGGCCTTGGGTCCAATCCCAAGCCCTCTTCTTCCCCCTCCTTCCACACCTGTGACCTACCCCTTTCATCTGTTGTATCCCTTTTGGCTTTTGCATGAATAAACCCCGGTTCCCTTGTGTTCAGGCCATTTTCCTACACCCAGTTGGCATTTTCACGTTTGGTTTTCCTCGTTCCTGGCATCACCTGTGCGTCCGCCCCTCCACACTCTCGTCAAAGACCCCCTCCTCTGACCAACGCCTGGTCTCCACTCCTCCTGAATTAGCCCTCATTGGCATACCTCTTCCTGAGGCTTCCCTGGACCTCTCTGCAGCGAAGTCCCTCAAGCTGGATGGTCTTTTTGGCCAAGCCACCTTCTTGGCCGGTACACCCACCCATCAGCCCACACAACCCCTCAGCGGTACACCCACCCTAAACTTCCTTTGGCCGGTACACCAGCCCACACCTCCCTCCGGCGGCACACCCTCTACACCTTTGGCCGGTACGCCCATCGCCCAACCCCCCTAGCCCTTCAGCGGTACGCCCATTGCCCCCTTCAACGGTACACCTAGCCTGCCTCCCTCCTTGGGTGACCTTCCTAGGTTAAGTTATAAATTCCCTAAAGATCTTTCACTAGTTTGTTTAGATTTCTAGTTCATTGTGTTAATGGGCCTAAATAGTACCCAATTGAGCTAGTGTCCAATTAGTGGTCCTAACAGTTTCTCGTTATGCGCCTGTTTATCCAGGCCGTGTGGTCTTCAGGTGAGTCTTATGACATTCTAGGCGCGTGCTGGCCCTTACTGGAGTAGAGGCTAACAATAGCGGGAGTAACGTTCGGTCGCCGGAGAGTCATTTGACGCCCGAGATGCCTGAGTCAATGCCCCTTGTGTGTTGGCGAATCTTCTGTTCCTCTTTATTGGGCTGCCTGGTGTGGGCCACTAACTATCGGGCACCCTGCTTTGCACCTAGCGGGTCTTGGGCAGACATAGGCTTGGCACTAATGGGCCGCATGTGGGTCGAGTTGATTTTACCCTCCTCACTAGCCCCCCACTCTCAGACACTAAGCACTTTCAAGGTCAGAGAGGAAGTCCCAATGGGCTCGACAAGGGGAAGTTTCTAGGAGGATCTCCTCGTATCATCTGGGTAGATGGGCCCCACCAGCTACTGAGCTTCTTGGGGCGTAAGGCAACTCTTGTCGAGGTGTCAGGCGATGTCACTGTCATCACGTTGCGGCTATTTTTCATCTGGAAAAGTGGGCGCGAATGGCTACCTGGGTTCTATAGCTAGCCTTGGTAGTGATTGGCGCCTTCTTCCCTCATGTCGCCTCGAAGTAATCATTCCATCTTCGGATGCTTATAAGTATCAACGTATGTGCTGTAAACCTTGTTTTGATGATGGCCAACAATCTTGGTTTGATGATGGCCAACACTTTTGCCTTGTTCAGAGCTCTTTTTCCTTAGCTTTGTAGAGTCAGAGCTTCCCTTCAGATAGTCTGTGCATGGTCTATGCACAGCCCACCGAATAGCATGATTAGAGTCCGTGCATGGTCTGTGCACAGCCCACCGAATAGCATGTCTTAAGTCCGTGCAGAGTCTTCAAGGCGTATCATATTAGGTTAATGCATGAAATCATAAGTCCATGCATGTATAAGGTTCGTGCATATTTTGGACTTAGACATTTTGCCGATTGAGTTGCATCCAAACCCCGTGCATGAACAGTCTCTGTAATGTAAGTCCATGCATATCTCACACTAAGTCATTGCAAGTCTTGATACAGTCCGTGCATAGTCCGTGCACACGTGGACGTGCAAAATCGCACGCCCATATGTCCCCGCCAGTCCAACAGCAGCAACGAGTCTTCAATAGAAGAGACCCCTGGAGGACACGTCCCGTCCGGACCCTCCGAAGAGACACCATGCCGACGTGAAGCTATCCCCGGAATCACAACGGCGAAGAGAAGTCAACCCCTGCGATAACCAGCGATATAAACTAAGATAACCAAGAATACAGAGTCATGAGACAACTGAACAATTAGATAGGTTGAGTATATAGCAGGAACAAGCAAGATAAATCATGTAGATGTAAATTTGGCCTTTCATGAATAAGAAAGTACGAGCATGTAACTAGAAAGTATTTTACACAACCTTGTAAAGACTATGTACTAAAAAGTCATTATCAAGTATGTAATTTTATCATGAGCCTCGTGATTTTCACTCATTTACAAGAGAAAGTACTCCCAGCGTAATGCGACGCATCGTACCCTATGGTTTATAGCACTGTCCTGACAATCTATCGAGGAGACTAGCATGGAGCCCTTGGACACAATCTATGCCCGATCTTACATCTTCAAGTTATAAATCTAGTTACTTCCATGAGATATAACAATAATGTCAGCTAATAATTCAATTTCTAATAACAAGTTTCATGACCAAATAACCAAGGTATGGAACATACCAAAGATTGATAGAATTTCAAAGAATGATTTAAGGAACATTATGCTATGGCGACATTCCGGCAACATAACGGTACATTCATTAAATTCCATAACTTAGTATTAACTTGTTAAATATAGGTTTAGTCTCCAAATAATCCTAAGATCATCTAGGCATTCAAGAATACCAATCCCAAAGGTCAAACCTCAGGTTAGTTAGAATCAGGAACCAAGCGGTCATTTACTGGACCATTTAGAACCTCAAGCGGTCTTTTACTAGACCATTAGGCAGGACCATGCGGTCGAGTCAGGACCGTTTGTGACGAGTCAAAGCCAGAACAAAAGAAACTTGACTCAGAAAGACATGCGGTCATGGGCCGACCATTTGCCATCATAAGCGGTCACTTTCCAACCGTTAGGTAACCCTTAGCAGTCGCCATGAAGACCGTTTGGACTCCAAAATCAGAAACTCTGATCGGTGCAAGTGCTTTCTAGATAATTGAGTTTTTAAGGGTACAATCAGCTCAGCGTCCTAGGGGGAATCCCAGTCTCACGGAGACTTACGAAGGTCTTAAAATAAGATCACCTAGTCCCCTCACTCAGACATTACATCTGATTCGAGTCGCATGCCAACTCTATCATAATAGAAGAGTACAACAACATTAACTGAAAAGATCTCGGTCCGCACAATGCCAAATCAGCTTCACAGGGAACTCCTCCCAAGCTAAACATAACACTACAACAACAACTCCTGCAGAAATCCCTACTCCATTCTAGATACAGGACCACGAAACACGATTACAAGCTAGGTCACATCAAGGCACAATAACAGCTGAGCACACTACTACAATGTATTAGCCATGCATCGAGTAGCTTACCAATAAGGACCCACAACAATAATAACAACAATCTTAGGAAATGCATCTCAAGGACTACGATCATGCCCCGAGAACACAACACCCAAGAAAAAGATTACAGAGGAGTGGAGAGTACTCAACCTGCATATATGCCTACATATTCCCCAACTCTCAAAAATGCCAATGCCAACACCATAATGCCTCTAGCAACGGCACGATAATAAACAACATCAAGGCATACATGGCCAAGATGAAGTCACATCGAGGAAACAAACCTCTCGATCGGCCAGAATCTTCCAACTAACGATCCTCAACCCGTGGGTTACCAGCCCACACGCTTCCGCTGCGCAATCATACAATGCATACAGGCATTAGAAATACCTCGGCATCTTCATCTCAACACACACTAGGCGCCATCGCAATTCATGAAACTGTAATATAATATGCCACGAGTACTGATCCTGTTAACAACCAATCACAAGTCGCCTAAGTGCAAACCAAAGAGAGTACCAGCTTCAGCACAAAGCACAAAGAAGATGCTAATCTCAGCTTATCCTTATGGCCTAAAATAATTACTGAATCTTCATAACACATTAGCCGCCAGACACAGCATGATGAACACGGCGCACAATGGCTCCTAACACAAGACTGGGTCCAAAACTTCTAAGACCTACCTCAAAAAAATTCCACCAAACAAGATGAGAATAATCAAGCTCACAAACAGTAGCTCACCAGGAAGGGAAAATCCTAGGTTCGCTTGAGCATCTTCTCAATCAAGGCATGTAATCGACGGATGAATAAAATGAAGTTTTTTTGCAAGTATACGTAGTGTTCTGTTGCTTTGGGTTTTCTTCCCCTGTCTCCCTACCTTCTAGTCACCCGAAGCCTTCGAGGGTTTGTCTCTCTGTGGCACAACCCTTGAGGGAACACTTCTGAAGGGTAAAGAGTTATAGCCTTCTATGGCGAATATCTATCCCGTTAGAACTTTCACGAAGCTACTCCCCGAGAGTTGTTAGAACCCTTGAAGGCTTGTCCTCGGGTCTCTACACTCACCCGTGGGTCATCGGATCACCATATGGCTACTCCGAACTTTGAGGGTCATCTCGGAGCATTCCGTTTGACGATCCTCCATTTCCTCTGGCAAGCCTCAGTCCGGGGGAGATGTTGCCCAATTTTCGTTAGGAGCATAAGCAACAAGTACAAAGAATAAACAAACATCCAAAGGTGAATGAACAAGCTAGGCTTTCTGAGAACAAGAGCCACTTGTGCTTAAACCCTCTGAATTATACTTGAACTTAACCTGTGAGTCCCCAGTTCGATGAGCTTCGAATGAAACACTGAAATCTGCATGTTGATTCATCTTGACAAGAGATTAAAACACTTAATCCCTCTTATTAACCTAACTCATAAGGTGAAGGAACAAACCAGCCACTCACAATCCATCCAATCTACAAGCAAAAAAGAAAAGAGAAGAAGAAAGAAAAGGAAAGAAAAAATGGAGCAAAATGAAAGTTTCTCCTAATTCGGCACTGGCTAATCCGGCGCGGGGGGGTACCATGCCGGTTTAACTTCACACTTAAAACGCTCTTCCATTTCTTTGCCCGAAATCAGTGCGCCCCCCTTCTTATATACTTAAACCGACGTGCCCCCTGCAGTAGGCCCGAACCGGTGCGTCCCTTGTCTTCCACCCTAAACCGGCGAGCCCCTTGTCTTCCTCTAAACCGGCACACCCCATTTCACCTTGCCTAAACCCGGCATGCCTCATTAGCCTTCCTGAACCGACGTGCCTTCTAATAAAAAAGAAAATAGTTAACTAAGTAAAAGAAAAGATGTGAGATTAATAAACCTGCTGCGGCTGTAATGACATCTGTTGGGGCTGAAACTACTGGTGAAACTCGGGCTGCTGACGCGATCTCTGCTGGCAGTCACATGCCATGTGCCCTGGCTGGTCACACCTGAAATAAACCACAGGCGTCGAACACTGCCTGCCTGGATGAGAATTGTCACACCTCGGGCACCCGCACCGAGAACCACTCACCAAACCCTGGCGTTGAAAAGACACAAGCTGTTGAACACTACCCACCAACGGCTGTGCTGGCTCCTTACGACCCCGATGCCTGCTACCAAAACCAGCTTCCTTGAGCAACTTCTTGAGCTTTGAACCAAAGGATGAAGACTCTGGTGCTGAAGCCATAGACTGAGCTGCCCCTGAACCACCTTCTAAGGGCTGGACAGTACTCTACTGTTGCACGTCCATCGGTTGACTGAAACCTACCTGAGCTTGACCTGCACTGCCCTGCCCTCAAGCCTTCTACAAATCTCTCTCCAACACCGCCGCTGCCTTGCAAGCTGCATCCAGGTTAGCCGGACCTGATGCGAGAAGAGGGTGCCTCATCTCTGGCCTCAAACCTCCAACAAACTGCTCAGTCTTCACTTCCTTATCCGCCATGATGTAAGATGCATAACGGCCCAACTCGATAAACCTGGATCGGTACTACAGCACTGACATGTCACCCTAGGTCAACTCCAAGAACTCGCGCAGCCTCTGCGACCTGATAAAAGACGGATAGAAAGCACGCTCGAAAGCCTTGATGAACTCCTGCCATGCGATCTACCGAAGGGGACGAGACTGGAACACTGCTTCCCACTCTGACGTCCACCAAGATCGGGCTGATCCCTGCAATCGATGCGGAGCCAATACCACCTTCTCCTCCTCAGCACACTCCATCACACAGAAGATCCTCTCCAAATCACCCAGCCACTCATTGGCCACCTCTAGATCTGGCTGCCCGCTGAAAGGAGGTGGTTGGAACTGCAAGAACTCCTTCATGTTGTGCATATGTTGTCTAGCTTTGATGATAGCAACATATCATATTCTGTTTTGATGATAGCAACAAAGTAGAAATTTTGAGTTCATTATTGTGCATTCATCTTTTATGTGTAAATATTTAGCGCTCTGATTATCTCGATAGCTTGAGGCTTATCTTGTAGGCTGTTCACGTTCATGACCTAATTTCGCTGCATATCTCGGGATGTGATAGTGAAGTTGGTATTAGAGTCTAGGCTTAAGTAAGTCCTAGGAAAGTGTCAAATCATAAGATAAGTCCAAGAATTAAGGACCCACACCTATGAACTAGGAAAGAAATATTTGAACCTATGTGAGATTGGGTAGAGCCGGGTTAAGATAGATCTTTATTAAGAATTAACCTAATGTTTAATTCAGTTAATCCTAACAAATTCAAAGAAGATAATTAGTTGTTTATCTTCCCAAGAACCTCACAATGGCTGCTAACCATGCAAACTAGGAAGCTATGCAACAAAGGGGTTGCAGGTCTTACCTAGGCCCTATAGACTGTGGCCCAAGCTGGTGCGCGGGCAGGCATCGGTGATGTACACAAGAACTTTCGACGTATGAACCCTCCACGGATCTTGGGTTCGTCCAACCCAGATGAAGCAAAAAATTGGATCGACGAAATAGACCGTATCTTCAATGTAATGTAATGGTCGGACCAGGAGAAGGTCATGCTTGCTACCTTTCAATTAAACAAGGATGTTTGAACATGGTGGAAGGCCACCTCTGCTCATCTCCATAACGCTCAAATTACTTGGGAGGAGTTTCTCGAGCTCTTCTAAGAGAAGTACTTTTTTTAGCACGTCTGTGAGAGGAAGGCTACGAAATTTGCCTCCCTTAGGCAAGGGATGATGACCATGGCAGAGTATGAACTCCAATTCTTAAGATTAGCATCGTATGCTCTGCATCTGGTAAGCACAGAATTACTGAAGGCCAATCACTTCATGGATGGCCTAAGGCCCATCTTTGTATAACAACTTGGCCCACAAAACATCTGGTCCTACATGAAGATGGTGAAAGAAGTGTATGCCCTACAAGTAAATCACTTTGTGAAGTGATGACATCATTTCTTATATATTCTCATTCGTGTTTATGACAATTTCTTAGCTATGTGTGATGATGCAGTGAATAAAAACCTATAAAATTGACCTGTGAATGGAGATAGAAGAAATGGACAATCACACAGGCATTCACAATGGATACAGAGATTTTTAGGTGGTTCGGGACCATGATGGGCTCCCTACATCTACCCCTCACTGAACACCGGTGAGGCTTCCCTACACGCTATAAACCGTAGCAGAACGGGGACGAACCCCAACACCACACACGCTACTTCCGCAACAATGCATACACATGGGGCCTGGCCCCAAGACGCTGCCACTGCAGCACACACACACACACACAGTCGGGGAACACACCCCAGACATAAATCCCACACGGAGACACAGCTCCATCTACACACACAGACTCGGGGAAGCTTACCCCGCAATAGATCCACACACTCGGAGACACAGCTCTGCTCACACACAGTAATATATCGAGTTCTATGAAATGAAAAGATATACAATGACCACCCAAAATATTAACCTATGCTCAAATAAAAAGTATGGAAATGAGAGAAGAAGAAATCCCCCTTAATCCATAGTGAAACCCGTCCTCAAGTGTAGTAGGGTGTGCTGGAGATGATGATTCACGGAGTGGGAAGCGGCCAGCCTTGTAGTGAGATGCCCAAGATAGCAGATCGTGAGGAGCAGTGACAACGGCCTTCAAATCGCAGCTTAGGCTCGTGATTGCATCATCTAGTGGCCTTCTTCTTCCTCCTCCTTCATGGTGTGTCTCCCTCTCTCCTATCCTGCCAGAATAGAAAGTGTTTAGCCCAAAAATCTCTGCTCTCAAATGAAAATCGCGGCAAACATATACCTAGCCGATAGAGCTGCTAAAATACTAAAATGCCTAGCAAAAAATGCTTCAAAACATCACCAAGAGATGAATAAAAGATATAGAATGTTTTCCCTTTGAAAACTCCTTAAATCTCAAAGTCGATGTCGACGATTGCGCGCGATATTGACATCATCAGATTCCCCGCTTCATTCCGCTTGCTATCTTCTTCATCAATGAGCTCCAAATCTCGATAGAAGTAGATCAAATCTAGCGTTGAAGGAATCAATAAAAAATGTCATTTGAGAGTCCAAAGTTTAGTTTAGTGGAGTGATTCCTTCTTCCTCTCATCATCTTATCTCTTTAGTTGTTTATTTTAGCAATTCCACACCTACGGTGTGTGTTTCATTTTACTCCTTTGCTCCATGCCCCAGCGTGTGTTTTTATTTTTCCTTTGCTTATTTCTGTTAAGATGACATGCCCATGTGCTTTACATTCCATGCTGATTTCTTGAGTTGATGCTACACTTGTTCACAATTTATGTTCATCATCTATATTCTCTTGTTCATCATCATAATTACACTCTTAAAGAAACAACCTAAAACCAACAGGCATAGCAAAGGCACAGAGCCAATAGGCCAGGAAAGCCGTGCAGTGTGTCATGGCATCGACGCTAGCTGGATTGGGACCATCTTTGCGCCCCTTGAAGACGACGGCTTCTAGGTCCAGTTTGCTTCTGCCACTCTTCTTCAAAGTTGCCACGGCACCGATGGACGGAAAGTCATCATACTTCTTCTCTCCCCGAAAGAAATAACACACATTCCCATGCATACGTGCCACTTGTCACTGCGCAACGACTGCTTCTCCCCTTGGTAAGACAGGCAAAGCTATCGATACGCTTTCATTAGATACCGATAAGAGAAGCCAAGGGTGTATGTGCCTTCCCAGTCTGTCTCATCCTTGATCACCTCTGGGAGGCATAACTCTTCATATGGCTCCCCATCAATGGGCAAGCCAGTCAGCTGGTGCATACTCCAAAGGTCAATAGATGTTTCCCCTTCAGCGGTGTTGAAGGTGTTGAACTCTGAGGTGAAGACCTCCATCATCGCGCAGCACAATCCCTTGGAGATGGGGTACTTAAATTGGGATGCATACACACTGTGATATATCTCGGCCCTGATAAGCAACGAGGCATAGTTATGTAGCACGTGGTCTGTGAACTCCACTGCCCCTTCCCGGAAGCTGTGTGCATCCTGAACCTTGAAATTAGCAAACCAACCTATGACCAGTTCGTGCTTGAAGCGGATCGCCAGACAATCCAGGACGTATGGCTCCTCATTTATTTTAACTAGCTATAAAGAGGACTGCATTGCGAAAAGAGGGGTAGATCTATTCACCCCTCCCCTCTAGATCCGCCATCCACTACTCAACATGACCAACCAGGGACTCCAGTCATGCTCGATTGAGAGGTCAGGAGTGCTCATGGCAGCCTCGTCTTCCAGTTGCTGTGGTACCATAGCAGTCAAAATCAGAACTCAGGGGCCTTGTTCGCGGCCCTTCCCCGACCAGCACCGCTGACCAGGAAATTCTAAAAAAATCAGACGTCATCCTGATCCAACCCCAAAGATTTTTCCACTGGTCCCATTGACAACAAAATTCGAGAGTGGCCACAACAGCGTCAACTTCAACTGTCTATCCCATGTTCTAGAGAGTGGGCAGAACCGGCATCTTCCATCCATTCGGTTTCTATTTCAGCTTTTCCCTTCTCCGCCTGGCCGGCTGAGCGCCCCTCCCTACGTGGAGGTACATTTTGGTTGTAATCCAATTTCCCATCCCTAGTCCAACCCCCTTGCAAGGGGCGTAGTGCATGTAACATGAATTTTCAGGTTGAAGCTTCATCAGCGCAGCGCGCGGGTGCATGCCCATGCCTCCCCGCTCGTCATCGTCTCTGGTCGGGATCGACGTATTCACACTGATCAGGTGAGCTCCTCCCCCCCTCTCTTTGCTGGTTTATCTTGTTTAATTAGTATTTCCTCTTAGCTCCGTTAGACGGTGAGAGAGTGCCCAGTCCCAAATTTACATCAATTAAGTGTTACCGCGGGTGAGTTATGAGAGAGATACTATACCCCACGCCCTTGGCATGCTGGCCGCCCCCTAGAGTGGGCATCCCAGGGTCCTTAGGGGTTTAATCTTAAGCTAGCCAACCCTCGTAGCAGTGAGGTTCTGTCCCGGACTCTCACCACCATCACCGGGTTGCCTATGGGCCCTAGTGTGCGCCAAGCGGGTGAGTCCGCTTGAGTGAAGTCACTGGTCCATAAATTGCTTGCTTGCTAGGTCCAAGACTCATTGGTCTTGTGGCTACCACCCCCCATAGTGGTGTCACATCAAATTGAGTAAAAGACAAATGAATGTTAATCAGTATATCGCATGTCATGGCAGTCATCATCAAAACCAGAGGGATAACAATCTTCAGGATCCACCTCTTGTGCCAATTGAGGAGAAGATGTTGCACACTTTCAAAATGGCCCATGGGATGGTGGATTCTATCACCGACCCTATTCCACACTACCTTCGCAAACGACGCAAAGGGGCATCCCGTCAAGAGGTGGTCGAGGTCTTCCTCCACCTCCCCACACAAGCAGCACAATGTCGCTATGTCTGGACAGTATAATGCAATGCTATCACATGTGGAAAGCCAACCATAGAAGATCCGCCATATCAATAGCTTCACCTTCAGTGGGCTCTTGGTAGCCAAAATCTGTGGAGCGAAACAGTGTCGTTGTCCCCCATCTGCAATGAGTGTAAGTTGAACTGACAGAGAAATCCCTCAAATGACTGCCAATCTGAAATGAAGGACTGTCAAGAGGCTCCCAACTTGTCTATCTTCTCGTGCGTAAAATTCCTTCTGAAGACAGGCATCCATGTGCCTCCCGAAAGCTGTGAGTCAAAACAGCATGCAAGATGCAGCCGAGATAACAAAAAGCTTCAGAAAGGATTCCTCCAATGTTAAATCTCCAAACCACTTGTCCTGCCAAAAGAAACTTATGTCTATCACCCAACTTGACCGGCACACTAGATGAGATAATGTCGGTACATTAGAAGATGTCTTTCCATAATTGAAAGACATTACATAAGTGGGCCAGTGCTATATCCCACTCTCTAGTCCTACTGTAATATATGCTCCTAATAATGTCCAACCAGAGCCCACTATCTTCCACACCTACGCTCCATTGCCATTTGCACATCAATGCTAGGTTGAACTCGATGACGTTCTTGATGCCCACCACTCCTGCTCTTGCAAACTATGCCCCAAGCTATGTCATGCCAACCCTTGTCTCTGTCTCCATTGCCATGCCAGAAGAATCTAACTTGGATGGATCTCAACTTCTTGGTCACAGTTTTAGAGATCCTAAAAAGAGAGAGAAAATAAATGGGCAAGTTGTTAAGCGACAATTACAGACACAAAACACGAGAAACAGAGTTCAGAGGAACAACGTCAGACTGTTGTCACGGATACACGCTCAGGAGTGAGCACGATCACAAGTGAACACAAGTCCGACACCTCTGAAGCAAGGCAACGTCGCTTACATCTCACAAGACGAGGCACGACTGCCAGAGTAACAAACACTGAGAAACGAATCGACAGAAGTGACATGCACAACCAACCTCAGCTTATACAAGGAAACATAGTCCTCTCAGCTGACAGCCTAACGACATCATCGACTCCAGTGCTATAGGCGACAGGGAACACCAGACACACAGGACGCCAATGATGATTACACGGAGGAACGACAGTAAAATCAACAACACTGGACCACACACAACATTAAGTCAGTCCTCACTCAGATATCGCATCTGATCAAGTCGCGAGCTACTCCACCGGGAAAAGGAGCACAGCAAGCTACTGACGAGACAATGGTCCAGCACATAAACGTAGAATCATACGAAAATAGTACTTTACAAAACAACAGCCAACGACAACAGCACTTGCAGGATTTCGGCTCCGTACAGCACACAGAACCACGGAACACACTACAAGCAGGGTCGTATCAAGGCACGCGGCAGCTGGGCACACGACTACAGGGAGCGGGTCATGCATCAGGCCGATCACCAAGGAAAGACCCACAACAATTGAAATCGATCGCAAAATGACAAGAGACACCACAATCTTGGGGGACGCATCTCGAGGATTATGAACACGCCTCGAGAGCACAACACCCACAAGAAGGAATGTAGAGTAGAGGGTACTTTATCAGTAGGGAAGCTGACGATTCCCCCAACACTCGCAAATGCCATGCCCAGAACTAGAGAAATGACCGACAACAGTACGGTCATGACAACTTCTAGGCACAGGCAGCTAAGACGGAGTCACCTCGAGAAGAAGCAATTCTCTCGACCAGGCAGAGTTGTACGAAAAGATCCTCAGCTTATGGGTCATCAGCCCACACACTTTCACTGCGCACTCAACAATGCACAAAGGCATCAGAAAGAACCTTGGCCTTCGCATCTCAGTACACACTAGGCATCATTGCAATCTCAAAAAATCACAATGTAACACGTCTCGAGCACTGATCCAGTGAGCAACCGAGCAGAAAAGTCTAAGTGCAACAGAGAAGAGCACCAGCGTCAGCACGAAGCCCACGAAAAAGCACTAATCTTGGCCTACCTTTGCATCCCGCAGATGACAAATGAGCCTCACATCACATCGGTCATTGGACACGGCACGATGAAAATATGGTACATAATAGCCCTCGACACAGAGATTAGGTCTAAAGCCATGCAACCGTAAAACAAGGAGATGATCAGGCTCAAATTAAATTGTCCACACTTGGGTAGACACAGGATAAGGCAGCACAGAAACGGTAATCCCCAGGCCAACCTCACCATGAGATCCACCAAATGACATGGGAAGCATCGAGCTTACTATCAGACGCTCACCAAGAAGGGAAGAGCCTAGTTCGCTCGAGCAGCTTCTCAGCCAAATTGGTCCAATCGAGCACTTGAACTTCAACAAAAGTGAAACACATCAGGAGCTGACCAGACTTAAGCTGGGATGACCAAAATATCATAACAATATGTACGGTCATTGCCACAACTCGAATGGTCAACAACAACCTGAGCAATTGACAAAACAGCACAACAGCATAAAAGATAGCCGTCGAGGAATAACACCGAACAATCTACGAATCTGGACAATCAGATATAACAGGGAAAGAGTAGAATCAACTACTCCACCGACATACACGAAGCACAATGTGGATTACTTCACAGGGCTGTCGACACTACAGGTGACAAGCCACTGAGCCCACGCAAAGGAACAGACTTCTACGAAAATCGCAGGCGATAAAATAATCAAGCCACGTTAGCCTAGGATCCACCCACGAATCTGACCAATGTCCACCTCATCCATCATTTCATCACGTTCTAGCCCATTCCATCACGTCTCTACCTCGGTCAACTCGGCACGGTCGCGCGCCCCGCGTTGAGAAAAATAGAGGGAAAAGAGAAACGAGAGAGAAAGTAGAACGGGAGAAACGATAAGGACAAGAGAGGAAAATCACAATCGCACAAATGGCATTACCATAATGAACAATTAACAGATAACTAAATCACATAAAACTCAAGTAATAGGAATAATTAAAACATAAGTTCACTAATCGAAAAATAGAAACATACCTTTCAAAAGATAGGATGTCATTACTCAGCACGAGGAAGCTGAGACGCTGGTGAGTCCTGCTGAGGTTGTGGTGGCACAGGTTGAAGTTGGGGCCACTGTGGCTGGGCGAATGTAGAGAACTGCATCGGTCTCGGCCAGAACGGGTAGTCTCGAACAACATGGCCCGGCTGATCACAGCGAAAATAAACCACCGACAAAGAACATGGCCTGCCAGGGTGGCTACCACCACACCACCCACATGATCCCGGCTGATGGGCAGCAGGTCCCTGACGCTGCTGAGAAGACGGGACTGACGATGGAACAACATCGGTAGAAGACTATTGGGCACATCGCTTCTCGCGCCCCTTATTCTTGAATCTCCTGAACTTCTTGCCTTTGTACTTGGAAGAAGAAGCACCATCGGTAGCGGGAACAATGGAAGGAGCTCCAGGGACGCTTGGCAGATAGACCTGCTGCAACTGCCTGATCAGTTGAGGGAAAAGGTGATGCTACACATCTTGCTGAGAGGACTCAACCTGGGCACGCACTTGAGATATCACCTGCCCTACTCCAGATGGCAGATGAGGTAGCACAGCTTCACTCTGCGATCCACGCTGAACATCCAGCAAGCCTTCCACAATAGGGGCGGGAACCGCTGAAACTTGACTCGGCGTAGGCGCATAAACCATCACAACAACCATCGGAGGAGGAGCACCATTTCCCTCCCTGGAAATCCGCACCTTCCGGCGACGCGCCATCAAAACCTAAGAAGCACATACCAATGAAAATCACATCAACGATCATGAAAAACACCCTAAGCCAACAGTAGATGACTCAAGTGGACTTGCTCTGGACTAACGCTATGCAATGTCAATTCCTTATACGAGTCCTCAACGCAGCTCTGATACCATCTGTAACGACCCAGAGCTCCGGGTACCGATAACCCGATAATATCGGATTACCACTACCAAGAACTGGGGACGCCACCCAAGAGGCTGATGAGGCCTCTTGGCCTAATAAAACAAAATACAACAACCATCCTTTGACTCTTGGCCAAAATAAAATAAAATATGACTAGTGGCTAATAATACAATACCACTACGATATAAATAAAATACACACAAATAAAATACATACTCAAGACGCCGAGTCTCCGAGCCACAAGTTCGGTGGTGTCAGGGTGGTGCGACGTCGGCTCCGTGTAATTGGTCCGATGTGTGGTCTGGTGTCCTCACCAGAGAACCCTGACAACGTTGTCGAGAAATCGTCGGCCTCGCAATTGAGAAGTCATGCTAAAGTCACCCAGTCAGAACACACTATCCCTACTCTGGGAGAACCATGGCTCACAGTCGAGAACTAAACCCACAGATGAATAAAGTACTCATGCACTAGCACCGACCAAATGTGTCCACTGACGTCTTACACCACGCCTACTCTCCCTGGCCTGACCACCTCTCCCGGAGAGTGAGATAAGGGACTGGGTCGGATGCATCTCGGACACCTTACACCACCCACCATGCTCACGCCTGCCTGCCTATCCCAGAGAGTGAGGCGGAGTCGCAACAACAACATAAAGACTAGTGCATGAGTACTTTATTCACTGCCCCGAACCACGTGTGCACACACAGACTATCTGCTCTAAGTCGGGTCCTTTGGCTAGTTTTTCTCCCAGTCGGACTCTAGCTGCAAAGACAATGGGCCCTACGATAACCAGCTTAAAAATTATCACATTCGGAATAGCTCTCGACCAACTCAATGAGTCACACTCTCGGCCCAGCTGGTACGTGTACGACACTCAGTAAGCTATGCCAATGGAGTACTACTCGGAAGAAGGTCCAACTTACGCACACCTAAAGCTACGAAGTGACACAGCCTGGCACAGGTAAACCTCCTAAGGCCAGTAACGGGAACCATCAAACGTCGGCCTTCTAAACTCACACGGGAATGGACCTCTACTATTAATAATCCATATGGGGAAAATACTCCCTACAATACATAAATCCCACAGGGATGGCCCATGACAGTTACACAGAAATCTCGGATCATAGAGAATCACGTGGACAAAGTTTAACCAAAATCTGAAAAAGGGGGAAAGATCTATTCACCCCCCCTCTAGATCTATTCAATCCATACACAACATGGAGGACATGTCTTTACTATAAAATGTCATATATCACTTGGTCCAACAACATGTAGGGATGTTACCAAGATGTGTTGCTCAGGCCCACCCATGTTTACCCCATTTGATTCGAGTCACTTGCATGATAGGTCCACTTTAGGATGTCCTGGACCACCCCTATATGATAGAGAGTCTAGGCATATCCATCATGGAAACCAACATGTTGGCAAGCAAATTCAATCGAGCAACAAGGCCTATAAATGGCGGGCAGAGACCCATCGACGTTACCACGAATTCTAAGAGGGTGATCTAGTGATGGTAAGGGTGGAGCATGCACGTGACGTTGGACCATTCCGGGTCGTAAGGAGGATAGGCTCGAATGCCTACGAAATAGACCTCCTTGAGGAATGTGGGGTGAGCACCATGTTTGATGTGGTAGACCTAGTGCCATATAAGGAACAGGTAGCAATACCTAGTGATCGATTTGAGCCTGCATCCCCCCTTGCGAGCGAACCCACACCTGTGTGTCCACCGACCCCCATGAGGGCACAACGTGAACAAATGGAACAAATACTAGACGAGCAGATTATCAACTTGAGGAGCAAGGTCATCCAGCGCTACTTAGTCCGATGGAAGGGTCGACCCCGGTCCGACGAGGATCGAGTCGAGAGGATTGCGATCGAGTCGAGTTCTCCCCACCTCAAGAGAATTGATGGGGATATCAAAGCCCGACAAGAGACTACGGAGGACCCGGAGCTGCATTAGTGGAGCATCTAGCATGTTTGCCCTTTTATTATCTTTTATTAGTATCAATGTAGCCTATTTTAATTCCATTTGAGTCATGTAAGTCTCGTTGGGCTAGTTTAATAAGGCCCAAGGGGCCACTAGTGTGTTTGTTTGGTTTAGGGCCATTGTTTCCTTTTGTTTACCACCTAGGATAGTAGAGTCTTTTCCTAATTTATTGAGGACATTTTTGGTAATTTGTGACCCGGGCTTTCTCAGCACGAGTTATATGTGTGACCTTCCCTTTTTATTTTTTACCGGCTGCTGAAGACTGGTGAGATGAAGAGACTGAAGCTTAAGAATACTGCTGAGACTGTGGTGGTGGAGGAGGTCTGAACTGTGGTTGTGAGAACTGCAAAAATTGCACAGGCTGCTTTGGCCTTTACGGGCAATCACGAACCACATGCCCAACTTGATCACACCGGAAACACACCATGGGCATTGAGCACGGCCTGCCTGGATGGCTCCCACCACATCTCAGACACGGTCTCGGCTGACTTGCTACTGATCCCTATCGCTGGAAAGAAGGTGCTGCTTGCTACACAGTGCCAGAAGATGCTTGACTATCATATCGCTTCTTAGATTTCTTGAACATCCGCTTGAACTTGGATTTGGTAAAGGAAGTGCCACTGGCAGCAGGAACAGAGGACGGGACACCTGTCACACTCGGCTGACTGACCTATTGATGCCGCACACTAGCCTGAACTGAGTCCACTTGGGTACGCCCTCAAGATCTTGCCCTGTCCAGTTCTAATGCCGCAGCTGCCTGATATGTTGCATCCATCTCTGCCACTCGGGTTTCTATCAACGGTTGCCTCAATTCTGCCTTCAAGCCTAGCAGAAATTGCTCAGTTTTCAAACCTTCATCGGCAAGGATATGAGGCGTATATCGACCCAATTCCATGAACTTATTACGATACTACAGAATGATCATGTCGCCTTGTGCCAATTCCATGAATTGATACATTTTGTCCACTCGGAGATAAGCATGACTGTAAGTACGCTCGAACAAAGTGACAAATTCCCTCCAAGTTATTTGGCGAAGCAGACGAGATCGAAAAGTAACTTCCCACTCCGTGGTCCACCACGCGAGTGTTGCTTCCTGAAATTGGAATGTGTCACACCCCGAGCCTTTATGTACAGCAGAAGACTCGTTCGGGAGAATGCGAATAGCCGGCATGGTAAGCCTCTCATAAGCAAGCATGATCAGAGCGCGATACAATCACACATAAGATGTAATTGCACAAGTATTTACTCAAATTCAACTTCTACGAATTTGAATTCATTCTTGTTTGGTCAAATAATTATCTAAATAAATTATTTAAAAATAATTAATTTAATTATTAATCAGATTTTAATTCAGATATCATAGATATCCACTCAATAATCGCTCCGTTTACAGTTCTAGGGGGAAGAGGGTCCAAGTGACCGAAAGCGTCTGTGATTTCTTGAACTATTTGGCCAAGAGCCTACGCAACGTGGAGGCCATGCACAGCAGACACCATCCGAGCAGCACGTAGAGGCTGCGGCGTCCATGGCCTCCGCTGTTAGAAGCGCCTTTTCCCTGCTGCTCCTTCCCAACCTCACCTCACTCACGGGTATGGAGAGAGAGAGAGGGGGGGACGAAGGTGGCATGGTGTTCCCCTTTCTCCGTTGTGTTCTTGCTCTTGCTTCCGTGGTCATCTTCCTCCTCCGTTATTATTCGCCCTCCAGCATGAGGACGCCGCCTGCCCCGTCCCTTTGGTCACTAGGGAGAACAGGAGGAATGTCCCTTCGACCGACTACGGGACGATCACGGCCGTCGACGTATACGATGGCTACAGGGCGACGTACCACCTGCAGCTCTTCACGTTGGAGCCGCAGTCTCTTCTCCTTCCACTTCTTCTCCACACGGACATGGTGTTTGTTGGTAAATGGCCAACAATAACGGGACTGAAAGTCCATTCGGTGTCTAACCTTGACTTTGTCCACCGGGAATCACGGAAATAGGTTGGGTGCAACTGGGGAGGGACGGAGGGAGATGGGGGTTAAGCACCCTATATAATGGATGGGTTTCACCCATCGGAGCTGAGCATCGCAATAGAAGCGAACCCATTTCCCGGAGTCCCAAACCACATCCCGTGACTACTCACCTCGTTTCGATCCTTCACTGGTATCAGAGCTCCAGATCTGCCACGCTCCGCCGCCGTCGTGTCTCAACCACGCTGACCACCCGAGCCGCTGCTCCACCGAGAGGCCAAAAGTGCCCGCCACTGTCGTTGCCCCCCCCCCCCCCCCCCCCCGGCCCCCCCCGCCCCACCACCCGCCAGCCCCCCCCCCCGGGGGAGGAAGGAAATTTTTATTAGGAGTGTTATGATAGCCACTCCACTCCGATGGAACTGACTGACCACCATATATTATTTTTTGATGTTTCACCAGCCCTCAATTCTTGTAATGGTTGGGGCTCTCTGTCGGATACTCCTTCCGTTAGACTCGGACCTCCATTACGAGACCTCTATAAGTCCCCGCGAGCCTAGGATTCCCACTAGGATGCCGGGCAGGTGGTACAACAAAATCCTGCACCTATTTGACTCAACCAAATCTGTGGTTGTCTCTGTTTTGAGTCACGGCTCATCTGGGACCGTCTGAGTTCATACACAGACAGAATAGGACCGTGTTACTCACTGAGAGGCCCAGTGGAGATCGTGTTTCCCCTGGCCAAGTGCCAAGTCAAAATGGTCGATTATCCTTGCTTCCCCTTCGACCTAGTCATGATGTGTCAACCTAAAGTCTCTAGACTCAGCCTATGAGCTGTGGGCTGAACCTTGGTTCAGTTCCACTATGCCCCGGGTGGCCTGGGAGCCCAATTAGGTTGATTGTTCTAGCCTAGTTGGGTCTTCTCTTACGCGGTTATATCTGGACCGTTCCATGCACTGAACCGACCATCGACAGACTGTTTAGTGATAGAGCAGCCAATCCAGTCTGTGTACATCGCGTTGTGGGCTTCAATTCCCTCTTGTTATGAACGGCCCAGCTTGGACCGCTTAGGCCTGTTCAATGGCCCAATGTAGGACCGTTCTATATTGGCGCAGCCCATCATAGGACCGTGTACCCCTTGGCTTCAGCTGGACCATTCCTTGGTCCAAATATTTATCTCCTGGCCCATTATTGGACCGTTTTGTTGTAAGCGGCCATGTGTTGACCGCGCAGTTCCAGCATTGATTCATCACGTTTTCTTGTGTGCCTCTTGGATCGGGCTAGGTATGGCTCGTACCATTTAAAACCCTGGATTATTCTTGATTATTCCAGGACATCTTGAAAACTCATCTCTCCTAGCCGAGTCCAGTAAATGTCTAGACATAACTTGGGATCTTGGATCCACCAAATCAATGCCAACGCATCCTAGTTTTGATGATGACATACTATTGATTCTGACAAGCATGGTGGGCCTAAGATTTTTACATGATGAACAGGTACACTGATCCTTTAGTATCTAATGGATCACACAAGTTCGAGTTTACTAACTGACACGATGCATCGATGCATCAGGAGGGATGCCTCATCACAGTAGGATTGATGCATCGACGCATCAGGAGAAACCAAGTCACTGCCTCTACGCAGTAGTGGGGAAAGGTCGATGCACCTACTTCAAATCTATAACTAAGGTCGATGCACCTCAGTTGCTTCAGTAGTAAGGTTGGTGCACCTTAAGCATTTTAAAGAAGAGAGGTCGATGCACATGAAGACTTGAAGATCATAAGGTCAATGCACATGAAGACTTCAAGATCAAAAGGTAGATGCACATAAAGACTTAAAGCTCATAAGGTTGATGCAACTAAACAATACCTGGGAACACCAGGTCGGTGCACCTTAAGCATTTCTAAAAGGCAAGGTCGATGCAACTGATCAATTGTTGGCAATACAAGGTCGATGCATCTTAGTCATCCTAGAAGAAAGGTCGATGCACCAGTTCATGCTTCGATGCCTCAATACATGTAGTGCATCAATCAGGTCGATGCATGTCTTTATACGCTAACAGGTCTGGAGATCCGAATCTTAGTTTTGACACTTGAAATTAGACCCGATTAGAAAACTATCTCTAGCGATACAATGGCACATGATCCTAGGCCACGTGGAAACACTTATGAAAGAGGATATTCTAATGGCCACCTAGGCCAATGGGATTCAGTCCTGAAGACCTCTTTTTGTGGCCATTTGGACCAGTCATATTCCAAGGAATGAAAAGGAGGAAATCCCCAAGCTGTTAGTCAGCAGTTGCAGAGGAGGATTTCTCTGGACGGGTAAGCTGTATTCCCCAGCGGTTGCAGTGGTGGATTCCACTGGACGGGTAAGCTGTAATCCCCCGCGGGCAGAGGTGTGGTATCCTCTAGACAGCAAGCTGTGAAGCTCAGCTGTTTGTAGGCAGGCTGTGAGGCCCAACAGACGCAAGCTATGCTATCGAACTGGGGAAGTGATGTGTGATATAGTTTCTCTTTAATTATTTATCGAACTGGGAAAGTGATGCGTGATATAGTTTCAAGTGCTTGCCATTAAGGGGTGGGAATTAAGTCTCCCCCCTATGGTTGACAACTACATATGCACGTCCTTCATAAACTTTTTGGACAACATAGGGCCCAAGCCAGTTTTCATTCAGCTTGCCTTTATGGTTGGCAGCTATGACCTCTCTTCTTTTGACCATCACAACGTCGCCTTTCTTGAATTCACGCCCTTTGACGAGCTTATCGAAGGCGCGTGTTATGCGGGCCTGATAGACCTATATGTTTTGCTGAGCCTGGAGTCGCTTACCTTCTAGGTCGAAGAGCTCTTCCAATCTCCATTCTGCATTTGTTCGGTCGTTTGTGACCAATTCATGTTGGACTGCAACCCGAAGTGAGGGTACCTCCAGTTCAATGGGGACGACTGCTTCCGAACTGTACACCAATGAGAAGGGCGAACAGCCCGTTGGGGTTTTATAGACAGTACGGTACACCTACAATGCCTCGCACATCTTATCTTCCCAGTCCCTTTTGTTGGAGCTGACTATCTTCGCCAGAAGGGCGCACAATGTTTTATTGAAAGCTTCTGCTAACCCTTTTGCCTGCGGATTGTATGGAGTAGATGCCCTCCAATCAATCTTGTATTTTTCAGCCAATCTATAGACCTTTTGATTCCGAAAATGGCTTCCATTGTCTGAGACGATCCGGTTGGAAATGCCAAACCGAAATATTACATTTTACCGGATAAATCGGGCCATAATTTCTCCTGTCACTTCTTTCAGGGCTACAGCCTCTACCCAGTGGGAGAAATAATCTGTTATTGCCAGAATGTACTTGCATCCTGAAGAGGATGGGGGCAATGGGCCCATAACGTCTGTTCCTCACTGGGCGAATGGCCAACTAGGTATTGTTGGATGCGGCTACATTAGCGATCGCCTGGGGACCGTTGCATGCTCTTGGCATTTTTGGCACGACTTGGCATACTTGCAGCAGTCATCAAATATTGTCGACCAATAGCAATGAGAGGAATGACAGCAAACACAACACGATGCTAACTGAATTCCACAAGCTTGGATTTGTCTGTCAACTGGGACAGCATTCCTCAGGATTTTTCAATAGAAAAGGGAGGCTCTCGGGGGGAGTCTATGGTTCCACAGTTTAGATAGCATGGGCTCATATCCAGCCCTCTGCCCTTGCCTTCTGATAAAATAATAGGCAGTTTTGATACTGAAATTACCAGAATTGGAGAAGGACCAAATGGGTATATCATTCCCATTTTGAGTAGCATAGTTCTGAATATCATTCCTCAACTGTTGATCACCCAACTGAAGCCATATCGGATGATGAAGATTTGCCAAGGCAGTTTGAACAGAATAGTTATCTTCAATCTGAGAATAATTCTGTCTAGGGATATAATCCATCAAGACCTTATCTTTATACCACTTATCTTTTAAAAAATTGGTGGAAGCACCATCATGGACAATCATTCTGGCTCCTGCCATGATGACAGAGTGGGCTTTCTCAAAATCACTGGTTTTTATCCTCGCAGGGTATGGTTTTTTGCAATCTAAAATGTGTAATCCCTGGAGATACTTGCTTCTAACAAACTTGGCCCAAAGTGAGTTGCTTTGCAAAGATAGCCATAGGTGCTTAACATAAAAGCACAGCTGAGAATCAGGTAAGCTTCGGATGCCAAGTCCCCCTTCAGCAATAGGACAACATATCTTTTCCCAAGAGACCCAGTGCTTCCTATGAGCAGTTTCAAAACCCTGCCATAGAAAATTGGAGCAGACTTGGCCAATTTGCTTGAGGATAATATGTGGAATAGAGGCTACACTAGTAGAATAAATTGGGATGGACCCCAGGACTGCCCGAATTAGGACAAGTCTTTCTGCCTGGGAAAGAAATCTGCTCTGCCAACCAGCAAGCTTGGCAGTTACTTTATCCAGTAAGAATTTAAAGTGGGGAACTTTTACTCTGCCTTTAAACAGGGGTATACCCAGGTATGTAATGCTACCAGATTTATATTGATAGCCGGATAATTGACATATACGCTCGATCGAGCAATGAGATAGCCTACCAAGCCCAAAAGCTTCTAATCTCTGTCACCGACCTCGGTCTCGGCCACTGAACCACTACTTCTACTTTAGTTGGGTTAACAAAAATATCGTCACTTGATATCACATGTCCAAGAAAATGTAGCTCCCATAGCCAAAATTCGCACTTGCTGAATTTGGCATATAGTTGGTGTTCTCGCAATGTCAGCAATACAATCCTCAGGTAATGAACACATTCCTCCTCGGACTGAGAATAAACAAGGATATCATTTATGAATGCTACCACGAACTAGTCCAAATAAGGATGGAACACCACGTGCATCAAGTCCATGAATGTTGCAGGAGTATTCGTGAGCCCAAATGACATCACCAAGAATTCATAGTGCCCATATCTAATGCTAAAGGCAGCCTTCTCTACATCTGACTCTCTAATCCGCAGCTGATAATACCCAGACAACAAATCAATTCTCAAAAATACTCGGGCTGATTGAAGCTGGTCAAACAAATCATCTGTGCGAGGAAACAAATACTTGTTCTTAACGACCACCTGGTTTAGCTGCCTATAGCCAATGCACAATCTTAAGCTGCCATCCTTCTTCTTCACAAATAATATAGGTGCACCCCATGGGGAAAAGTTAGGACAAATGTAACCCTTATCGAGTAACTCCTACAACTGAGCTCTCAGCTCCCTTAGTTCTGCCGGTGTCATACGATAAGGAGCCTTGGACAAAGGCATCGTGCTAGAAACAATCTCAATGGTGAAATCAATTTCCCTCTGTGGAGGTAGCCCTGGCAACTCCCCAGGAAAGACATTAGGAAATTCACACACAATACGAATATCCTCCACCCTTTGCTGTTGCTAATCAATCACCACTACTGAAGCAAGGAATCCCTGACATCCAGCATCAAGTAGTCTATGGGCTTTAATAATTGCAATGAGCAAGCGGGGTGAAGAAGACCGAATACCTTGGAAATAGAATGAGGGCCTCCGAGGCTGCTAAAAATACACCCTCTTCGAACCACAATCCACTACGGCACCATGGGCCTCAAGCCAATCCCTACCTAGAATTACATCATAATCTTTCAACTGTAATGCATAGAGTCTAGTTGGCATATTTTGCTCTTCAATCCACACAGGCACCCTCTCTAAACAATAAGGAGTGATCATAAAATCACCCTTCGGCAACTCCACTGCCAGATCACAAGACATGTCCATAGTAGACTTCTCAACACAAGCAATGAAATCCTTAGATATGAAATAATGAGAAGCGCCAGAATCAAATAGAACTCAGGCCGTGCACCCTAGAATTATAACCGTACCTTCCACCAACAGGGATGCCTCTGTCTCATGAGCCATGTGCCCCACCTGATCACATTGAAAGCACATCACGGGCATCTGACATGGTCTATCGAGGTAAGAGCCACCATACCGTGGACACGATCCCCACTATCCACTTACAGAACCCTGGCATTGAAATGGTACTGGCTGCTGCACACTACCCACTAAACTTTGCCTCTAATCCTGCCCATCATGACATCTCTTGCCAAATCCTTCCTTCCGAAACATCCTCTTAATCTTCAAACCAAAAGATGTAGAGCCCGTAGCAGAGGCCACTGAAGGAGATGGCCCTGTTCTGCCTGCACCCTGTTGAAATGTACCCTGCTGCTAGACAGAACTCTGCTGACCTCGGCTTGTCTGCACTTGCCCCATCTTGGCCTACTCTTGAGTCCTTGCCAATTCTTCCTCCAAATCTACAGCTGCTTGACAAGCTGCCTCCATATCAGTCATACGGGTAGCAACCACCACGTGCTTGAGCTCAGCCCTCAAGGTGGGGGCTTGTATGTTTATTCTGTATTTTCCAAAGACACATATAAAATGAATGGGCAAATGTATTTGAAATATACATAGACCATATATGCATGCATCAGATATATTTATTCACTTGTGCACACATACATAAATAGATGAAAACCCCTATCGGCACGGGGCTTTGGGTAGAAATGGTCTCAGCACAGTGGAACGGGGGTTCCCGGCGCGCTGGAGAAGAAGGCTTCCGGCACAATGGCTGGGGGTTCTCGGCGCGCTGGAAGAAGTGAGAACAAGGTCTCGGCGCGCAAGGAGGGTGCCTCTCGGCGCGTTAACCCCCGCGCCGAGGGTGGAGGCGTGCGCCGGGAAGGTTTGGCGCCGAGAAGGTTAGCAGGGCAGGGTCCTTCGAAACGATGCTCTGCTCTGGATTGCAGAGGGTTGGAGGCTTCGATTAAGGGAAATTTAGGAAGTTGAGAGGCTGATTCAGGGGGTCTATGTAAGGCTTAACTATCAAAAAGGAGCTGCTCAAGGGATTGCCCCAGGGCAATTAAGATTCTCATATGTAAACACCATCTGGAGCTGAATGGATATCAGGTCTAATAGAGTGGACCTCGACTATGTCTGCCACAGGTTTCACTGGGAGACCATGAGATAGCCTGTCTCGGGTTCCCAGTGTGATTGTGAGACTCAGAAAACAACAATGAGGCGGTGGAAACGACTTTGTACAGTTAGGAAATGTGAAGAGGGCCACAAGGCCATTTCCGCAGGAAATTGAGTGTTCTGAATGCAAAGGATGTAGATATCAAGATATAGAAATCATACACATCAAAAATGCACAAGCTCTGCCCAGTCAAAGAAAATAGCAAACGCGATCCATCCGGTGAACTGGGGGAGGGGATTCACATGCTCAGTACAGCCCACGACTTGGAAAGGGAGAATAGGGGTAGCGAAAGAACGAAATACAAACTCTGGGGGAGTGGGGATTTGAAAGGGAAGATCACAAAAGCATCTTCATCCACGACTGTCGGCAAAGAAACATTCACCCATAATCGAGCACAGTGAAACACATTGGACAGAAAGAAAATTTTATTCATTCGAACAAAGGGAGAAACAGATACATCATCAAAAGAGAATAACGACATATGCGATTCAGAAGAAAGAAGAAAAGAGGGGAAGGAGGGGCATTGACCCCGTTCCTTCCCCAGACACACCTTCTCTCTCTCTCTCTCTCTTCTTCTTCAAACTCTGCAGTAGATCCCCAACCTCTTTTTGTTTCTCTTCTTCTCGTTCGCCTATGCTTTCTCTTTTTTTTTTCTATCTTCTTGGTCTCTTCCTCGATGTCTCTCTGTTGCTTCGAATGAAGGCCTTTTATAATGGCTTTTTAACCCTCGACCTATCGGCGCGCATCCTTAGTCTTGAGGTCAGATACACCTTTTTTTATTTTTATTTTTTTGGTACCAACGCCTGGCACCTGCCCATATGACACCCGGCCTATATGAGGGTAGGGATCCCCTAATGACCTCCTAGGTATCCTGAGCACACATCTAGGTTGATTTGGGCTTCTAGACTCCTCAAATGAGTCTCACCGGTTAAGACTTATTTTGATGATAAGACTGTCATGCCAAGTTTAGGCTCCCAGTTGCTTCCGACCACAGGGATACACCTAAAAAGTGTTTGAGGTAAATGATTTGTCTGACTCGAGTCTATTTCCTCACAACTCTAGATGGTATATGATGGAACACCTTGGAACCCTAATGGTCAACCATGCGACGCTGACCCGGAATCAGACGCCGTCGCACCTATCGGTGACGCTCTTGCATTGACCTAAGCATGAGGTTAATAGGGGAAAACATCAAAGGTCTGGGTAAATGAGGGTCTTGGCCTACCAGAAACGCTGAGACTCCTTCACAGCGAGAGCTTTCGCCTTTCAAGGTTGGACAACCACAAATGTATTCTTCGTAAAACAAGGGTTGCGTGCCAAGACGGGGTTCACCATTCAGGACTTCCGCCAAGCCTTTACCTTTGGGGAAGAATGTGGGGGGATAAACCTTTCAAGAGGATCGGCAAAGCCATTAACTCGGTGAGCCAACAGGCGTGCTTACTCAGCTCCTCCCTTTCGGGTAACTTCGGACCACTCCTTGAGTATCTGACTTTTTCCTCTTTTTGGGTTTGGAATTTCTTTGGCATAGATAAGGGTTCATGTATCGTGTTAGGCACGATCACGACCAGGCTCTTTTCCTCTTTTTTTTCCTCTTTTTCCTCTTTTTTATTTTTGGGATTTTAATTTGGCTTTCTTCACTTGTCGATCCCCCTTTTGTATGCATGCGGGGACACTGCCCTCTTCACGTGCTCTAACAGGACTCAAGGGTGAATCCTACTCTCGCCCTGAGAGTGGGGTATTTCAGCTGCCTTGCTCAGCACTTTAAGGGCGTAGGTTGTCTTGGTCGGTCGATTACGAGAGAAAGAAGACTAGGGCCCTTCATCCATGCCAGTGTTGATGTGGCACATAATCAGTTTATATCGGTTAGGCAGGATGACATTTACAACAAACATTAGATTTTCTCAGATTTTGGCTATTACTATGGTCCCGACGGAGAGCTTAGGCGGGACATTCCAGTTTATGGGGAAGAAGAGGATAGTGAGGATGAACAAGAATCGGCAGCAGTATAAGGTGAAGGGGATATCCCCCCTCCAGTTCTTGCTAAGGAGCAGCCACCTCCAGTTCTAGGTGAGGACCAGCCTCCTCCACCAACATCTTACCATCAAGATTTTGAGATGCCTCCACCGGAGATGCCTCCACCGACTTAGCTCTATCATGGAGAGTCCTCCACTCAGGGGGCCAGACAGCGCCCTTCGACAGACTACGAGGCCTTTGATGGGCGGTTCACCGGATTAGAGACCCGTGTGGACACTTTCGAGGATCGTCTCACTACCTTTGGGGACACCTTCAGCACTGCTATAGACACCATGTTAGGGCGCATGGATACCTTCTCCACTGCCTTGGACACTCTCTCCACTCAGATCGCCATACTCACCACCTACATAACTTCCATCCAAGAGAATGTCACTGATATTTGCCCATCCTTCAACCTCCTTAACCTTACCCTTCTTGGCATGTAGCACGGGAATGTGGCCCATGATGAGAGCCTTGCCCATATTCATGATCTTCTTCAGATTCATGAACACTATCTTAGCAACCTCCATCAGTACCTACCGATCAGCCACCTCCAGAAGCTGCTCCATGAGAATCTCTTTTGATTTCCCCCTAGCATGTTTTCATTTTGTGTTGTCTCACTTAGGTTCTGCCCTTCGTCTATCCTATCACTTTTTTGATGTTGCCAAAGGGGGAGAAGTAGTAGGGTAGGTCTATATATTTACGTATGTCAATGTGTGATTGTCTTGGTTGTGTGTTTGTATGTGTGATCATGTGAGAGTCGTCTCTTGGTTAGTCCCAGTTGTCTTGTCCGTTCTAGTTTGTCTTAGAGTCGTGCATTCACTCTTGCACTAATGTACTAATGGAATGATGAATTGAATTATATAGGCTCACTGAGGAATGGGAGTATGGAGATAACACTTCCCACCTAGGAAATCATCCAAAAACTATTCACCCTTTCTGCCACGTGTCTGAGTCTTTGCATCTCGGATCACGTGCCCTTCCTTTACCTTTACGACTGTTGCTCCAACAACTCAGGAAGCCCTTGTCATTTGATCGAACACCTAGTCAGCATCGAAAGTATATGTTTATGACTAGTATGTACGAGGTTCAAATGCAGTAAAGACAACATGCATGGACTTACATCATAGTGCTGTTGTGATCAATATGGATTCCCTCATACATTAGATAAAACATGCACGGACTCTAGGTGTACATACAAGAAAAGTGCACGAGCTTGAACTGAAGAAAAAGTGCTTGGATTGCGTAACGTGCACGGACATAGTTCTGTTCAAGATGAAAGATGCACGCACTTCATTCGATGAAGTCTATGTCCCAAGGTAGGAAACCTGCCCAGACTTTAAGTGACTGAAACATGCAGGGACTTACAACCTGCACGGACTTAACTTTGAAGACGTGCAACATGCACGGACTTTGTGTAGCTAAAACATGCGCAGGCTTACAACCTACACGGACTTAACCTTGAGGACGTGCAACACACACGGACTTTGTGTAAGAGATGCAGGACACGTGCAAGGACTTTGTTTCAACTGGAGTAAGAAATGTGCACGGACTTTGTATGAGCAAAGTGCATAGACTTCTACATGCATGGACTTTAAATGCAATGAAGTAAATGAAGTGCACAGACTATGTGTGCATGGACTTTAAACGCAATGAAGCAAACGAAGTGCACGGACTATGTGTGCATGGACTTGAAATGCAGTAAAGCAAAGAAAGTGCACGCACTTGAGTTAAACAACGTGCACAGACTTAAAGTGAGACAAAGTGCACAGACTTGGATAGCACAATGTGCTTGAACTTTAAAGGAACATTGTGCACAGACTTAATATGCATGGTCTTGGGAGGAACATTGTGCACGGACTTAATATGCACGGACTTGTTGAAAGAAGCACATGTACGGACTATATATGCTCAATTCATAGAGCACAAGGGCCACAAACCCTTCCGGTCCCTCAATGGCAAGCACATAAAGCTGTACCATGCGCCAGAACACGAGTTCGCGTGCCACACTGGATAGTGCGCACACTCCCAGTCTCAACCCTCGAAACTAGTCATCTCTCCAAGAAGACCGAACCAGACATTCTTTCCAGTCCTCCTCTCCAGTCAAGCTAGGGGGCCAGCCTGGCCCCTCTCAAAGTCATCATCAGATGCCCTCAGAAGACAACTTCCCACTTTCATCCTCGCAGTGACAAGAGTAGGGGCACCACTGCATCAACCACAGCTTAGCCACTAGGCTTTAGGTAAGTAAACAAAAAAAAAGTAGCAAAAACAACAATAAAATTGGGGCTAAAAATAGAGGTGCCCATGCGGACCCAGTCGTTCCCCTCCGTGAGGAGTCGGTTGGGGGCAAAAAGGCCAACAACCCGACTGAGGTGAAACCCGCAAAGGCATCTCAGGCAAAATTGGGAAACCCCTCGACGTGAAAACCCGCAAGGGCGCATTGGAAAAAGTTAAAGGGGGTCGACTCCGGTGAAAACCCGAAAGGGCGCTGGGGCCGATAACAGGAAAGATTCTCTTCCCCACCAGTCAAGGTGGCCTTTACCTACTCTTCAGTAGGCTGCGGAATCTTCCCGCATCAATCGATAGTCAGCCCATGGTTCCACGCCGGTGGCTTGACACCTCCCAGCCACCCTCTGCATCACTCACTCCAGTCTCCTGTCGATACCAGCCGGCATGCGGCATGCTAGCCGCTATGCCAGCAGAAGCCAGTTCTAGCCAATCTTAAATCTCTGCCATCACATAATCCTGTACTCTACATCTGATCTAGTATTTCCTACCACACTTGGCCAGGACAACACATCCCTCGGCCTTACAGGCCCCAGAACTCGTAAAAATCTAAGGGTAAGGGTAAAACCATGCCTAATTACCTACACCCTCTAATTTTTAGATGCGTCCCTCAATGTCATCCCGCTACAAACAACCATCCTAAAAAAATGAAACAAAAAATATCAAAATGGGGTTAAAAAAATAGCGATGCATCGGTATTAAACAAGACATGTGGAGACTTAGAACAAATCTTTAATGTACCTTCCACCAGTCTGCCTTCGTCTTGTTCCACCTCTTGGGGAGCTTGGAGGCGTGCTTGTTTCTTTGCCGAACGCTTCTTGTCTCCGGTTTGATCTTTCATTAATGGACAATCAGAAATCTGGTGATCACGGCTCCCACAATGGAGACAAGCTCCTAATCTTCTCCATCATTCTTCGGCCCTATGGACGGCCTTGTCACAATGTTTGCACACCTCTTTGGAAGGTGTGGCAGTAATGGAGAAGGGTTTGTTGCTTTTCTTGAGTTTCTTCTCTTGGGAAGAAATACCTCCATCATTGGTTCTCTTCTTGTGGAAGGTGGGCTTGAAGGCACTAGAGGTTGTTATTGACTCCTTATTGTCCTTTCCACAGATTCTATCGGACAACTCTGTAGCAACTTCCAACAGCTGGGCTCTACGAACCATCTCCGAGTAGTCTTGAATGTCCATCGGCGCTGGTTGGGTGATGTACTGGGGTCGAAGCCCATTAAAGAACCTTCTGGCTTTCATCTTCTTGGTACTTACTAAGTGCTTAACGTACCTTGATAGCCTAGAGAATTGGGCCTCATACTCAGCCATGGATAATGTCCTCTGCTTTAATGTGGGAAACTCCACAGCCTTCTTCTCTTAAACATGATCTGAGAAGTATTTGTTGTTGAAGTGCTCAACAAAATCGGCCCATGTAACAGGGTCTTGTTCCAATGTGGCTTCTACGGACTCCCACCAGAAACGGGCGGCCCTTTCCAATTGAAAAGTACCTAGTAGCACCTTTTCTTTGTCCGTGCATTGCATAAGATAGAATATCCTTTCAACCACTCTGAGCCAATGCTCGGCATCATCAGGGTCGGATGAGCCAATAAACTTCGGTGGGTTCATATTACGAAAACTCCGATGGAGTTCGCCTGCTCCTCAGTTTGCTCCACCTTGCGCTACTTGTTGTAGCACCTGAGTAAGGCCTTGGACCGTGCGTTGCATGTTATGCCATTGAGTACGTTCGACGGCCGAAGACCGAGGCAATCAACCTTGCCTAGCTATTTGTCACCCTTAACGCCTATTTGTCTGCCTTAAATGACTATTTGTCTCCCTTATCAGTCTCCTCTTCTTGTGCCTTCGGGTTGACTTGTCTTCATAGTGACAGTGCACAGTCTAAGCTTTGATTTCCCCCAACAATGTGAACATTTAAGCTCGATTTCATCACTTCTATCTTGTTGGCATGAAGTCTGAGCTTGCTGGCATGAATCCGAGCAAAGTCTTGGAGAGGTCTGAGCTTCATTCTTATGAGGTCCGAGCTTTATTTGTTCCCTTCACTAGCTATTTGTCAGCCTTATGAGGTATTTTTCACCCTTATCATCCATTTGTCACTTATAGCAACTTATTTGTCACCTTTATTCTTCTGTAGCCATCACCCTTCTTCATTTTCCTTGTTTGCTTGAGCTGTCGCCTTCGCCTATTTTTCATCGTTGTGAGCCATTTTACACCCTTGCTCACCACTTCTAGCAAGAGTCTTCTGGCGTCTAGAACAGCGGCATGCTCGACCTCTTGAGTTGGGCTACGTCATGCTTGACTCTTGGACTTGCTGCTTGATAGCTCGACTTTGTAGAGCTTTAGTGTCCATTTATATTTACAGTTACTTGGCTTGACATTCATGCTACATTTGCTCGGGGTGCTCACCACAGGTACTCGTGCTCGAAGTGCTTCGAGTGTTCAGAATGCTCGAAGTTTTGACAAATTGAGCTTGCTATAGTTGCTTGGAGGCTTGAGATTTGTGCTCGGAGTGCTCGACATTTTTGCTCGGAGTTCTCGACATTTGTGCTTACCTTAAGCTTCTTCATATCTAGCCAAACAAAGAATGTTTCATGGGTTTCTAACTTATTTGTCCAATGACTTATAATAAGACATCATTAAAACATAATTTATCCAACATTCTCCCCCTTTTGATGATGGCAACTATGAGTCATTGTGCTCACTATTTTGATAGCAAATTTTGTTAGGCAATGCACAATCATGCAAATTGAACATAATGGAAGTAAAACATGAGTATATGAAGAAGTCAACATGTAAAAATGAGCCATTAGTTACAAAATAACTTAAACATGGCAGGCATGTAACATAGAATGCATTAAAAGTGGAATCTGCAACTTCTTACAATGCTTGGGCACATAACGGACCAGCCCTACTCCGTTATGAGTATAACGGACCAGGGATGGTGCGTTATGCTAGTATAACGTGCCTACCCTAGGCCGTTATGCCCTCCCGAGCTAGTTCTCTTCTGAAGCAGAACGCCCAGGGACATAACGCGCCACTGTAGGGCTGTTAAACCCACCCGAACGGCATAAAATCCACAGTTTCCCAACCCCATAACGGACCTGGGCCAGTCCGTTATGTTAATGGTGTTTCAAGAGCTGGGAAGGGCCATGGAACACAACGGACCATGACCCGTCCATTATCTTCATAGCATGACGGACCTGTCTAGGTCTGCCAAGCAATATAACGCACCCAAGGGGGCGCGTCATGTACATAACGGTCACTGGAGTGTCTGTTATGAGAGTTGGGCAGCAGGGTGGTCCGATTCAAAATCGGAACCCCCCCGATCGACCGAAATCAACGGGGTTCGTGCCAGAAACATGTTCCCTGCTCACAACCCATTCCATAACAATCAATTGAAGCTGCAAAACGCAAATAGGACGCCCATGCCAGATCAAAACATAAAATTTCACCCATGGAACTAAAAACTCAAAATTGACGACAGGCGTGCGAATTGACCGCGAGGCGGCGTGCATGTGTCACTAGTGCGTTCCTACAGAAACAGGGATTCCATCCCCCTACCTGGAACGGTCCGAATCGGCCTCCAGGTCGCATGCAAGCAACGGGCCTCCGTGCCCCTCCTCGCCCGACCTGCCTCCAAGAGCCGCGATCCGCGTGAACGAGGGCGCCAACGTGCTCTGCTCGACGATGCAAGTCCAACGGCACCGTCCTCATCACGATCTAGCGTCGTCTCCTCCGCTTCCCAAGGAGAGAGAGAGAGAGCACCGTGAGAGGGAGAGAGAGGGGGTGAAAGGGAGAGAGAGAGAGAAGTGACGAGAGTGAGGGGGAGAGAGAGAGTATAAAAAAATCAGAGCATGGTTGTAGAAATGCATGGGACTTCGAAACTATTGCAGTGCTTAAGAGTCCAGAGAGTCCAATACCGTCGGCAACTGGATTAAGGTGTTTTGTTTTATTCACCCTCCCGTGTTTTCCGTGCTATTTTAAGGGTTAGATGGCACTGAGGAGGCAGACCAGATCGTTGCCTGAGGTACCGACGGTGGGCCGAGAGGAGTCGAGCATAGAGGAATCAGGTAGAGAATTGCCTCTCCCAATGGTAGAGGCCCCGGGTGCGCCGGGTCAGGCGAAGTTTTATGCCGGTATGCATCGATTTTTCGCGCAGCAGATGAGTCGGCAGCGTCATGGTCAGGAGGCTGACGAGGGCGATTCGTCGCGTAGTGGTCGTGGGCGTGTTTTACGGGAGTTTCTATGTCTTCATCCACCGACATATGAAGGCTAGCTGGATCTTGATGCAGTGAGATCGTGGATCGATGTGATGGAACGTGTATTCCGATCGATGGAGTGTGCTAAAGATGAGAAGGTGCTACTGACGAGTTATCAATTGTAGGGGCCAGCTTTGTCATGGTGGACTACCGAATGGGAGTCGGTGTTTCAGTCTCGTCCGTTGCAGCAGCTTCCGTGACAAGAGTTCCTTGCAGCATTCGAGCGAGCTTTCAACCCGGAGCACGTCAGGGTGAGAAAGATGTATGAGTTCATGGAGTTGTCCCAGGGAGACATGTCTATGATGCAGTACCGAACCAGATTTGTGGAGTTGGGTCGCTATGCTCCCCATATCATGGCCGATGAGAAGCCGAGGACTCAACAGTTTGTCAGAGGATTAAGGCCAGCGCTTAGGCACCTGGTGGCTGCGAGTCGTGTGGCAAACATGGAGTCAGCCTATCAAGCCGCGGCAATTATAGAGGAGGAATTGCAGAGGACCCTTCGACAGCAACGTGTTTCCCAGCCAATGTTTTAAAACCGGACCCGGACCTTGACAAGGTTAGGTTAGTGGGTCACGGGTCAATGGTTTAACCGTTCGAGTTAACCCGTGACCCGTAATACAAGAACAGTAAATATCAATATTATTGGTTTCACGCTAATTCTTGCAAATGACCACCGAGAGAGCTCAATGGCGCGAGGTGCAGCAGACCGTTCAAGGCTTAACCCAAGCCCTCCAACAAGTTACTCGGGGAGGAGCAAACCGAGGAGCGGGTGATTTACATAAGAATTTTCGGAGCATGAACCCTCCCTGATTCGCGGGATCTACGGACCCGGACGAGGCCGAACATTGGGTTAAGGAGATCGAAAGGATTTTTCGAGTCATGCAATATGTCGACGAGGAAAAGGTCTTACTTGCTAGTTTCCAACTGGAAAGAGATGCACGTGCCTGGTGGGAATCGGTTGAAGCTACTTTACCGCACGACCAAATTCTATGGGAAGAATTCTTGGAACACTTCAACGGTAAATACTTCTCCGACTGGGTGCAAGAATGGAAGGCCCCCGAGTTTACCGCCTTGAAGTAAAGGGGATTATTGGTGGGGGAATATGAAGCTCAATTCTCAAGGCTATCACGATACGTACCACATCTCGTGGGTACCGAGAAGATGAAGGCAAGGAGATTCTTAAATGGTCTTAAGCCACAGTATATTACTCAACTTGCCCCGATGGATATTCAATTATATTCTGATATGGTACGAAGAGCTCAACTCCTAGAAGATGCAACGAAGTTATCAGACCGTATCAGAGGAAGAGAAGCCAAGAAAGAACAAGTTACGGGAGCCGAAAGTTTCAAACCTTCCTTCGGGAAGAAAAGGGCCAATGATAACCGTAACTTCAACAAAGACGGACATAATTTCAACAAGGGTGGACGTAACTTCTAAGGGGACAAGAAGCCGAGGACATTCGACAAACAAATTGTCCCTGTATCATCAACATCAAAGGAATTATGCAAATTCTGCGAGAAGCCTGGACACAAAGTCGAGGAATGCTGGAGAAAGCTTGGCGCATGTCTTCGATGCGAGAGACGGGAGCATAGGATCTCGAATTGCCCTCCTCTCAACGAACAAACTCCTCCACCAGCAAAGCTTCCTATTATGGCCAAAAAGTAAAGAAGACTTCAAGCTCTTATGGATGCGGAACCTAAATAAAAGGTAAATTACATGATTTAGGACTCAAATAAAAAAGGATAAATGACCAGATGACCTAGTGGTAAGTAACAAGGTCTAATCTCGAAGAAGGACCGTCTCCTAACTGCCTCCGGGAGGGAGAGAAGTGCCGAGCCATAGGGAATCCTGAGTGATGCCCTCATCAGTTTCACTTTCAGTTCAGTAAACAGTAATAGTAGTTTCAATTTCAGTTCATTAATCAGTAGTAGTCATTTAAATAATGACTTGGTGAACAGTAATAGTCATTTCAGTAATAGACATTTCAATAATGACTCATTAAGTAGTAATAGTCATTTCAATAATGACTCAGTAAGCAGTAATAGTCATTTGAATAATGACTCATTAAACAGTATCAGTCGTTTCAATTTCAGTTCAGTAAATAGTAGTTGTAATTTCAATTTAGTAATTAATAACAGTGATATAACTAGCCAGACACAGTGCCCAAACCACTCATAGAAGGAGAGTCAGGCGGTACTCGGGGGGCTAAGCCGAACAGATTAACTAACCTGTTTGCCTCAGTGAACGCAGGAGCAAGGAGACAAGTACACAAGTGCAAAAGGCCAAACTCAAGTAACAAAACATGTTTCCCATTTTATAATCATAACTATATGCTTATGTGTGTACAAAAGTGCAGGAGGAGGTGTACAAATTTAATTTCTCTAGCTCTCTCCACCTCCCTCCTCTCTCCTCCCACTACTCTCTGCCCCACCCCTGTCCCTAGGAACAACATGTGGGGGCCTCACCGACCCCGGGCTGGTAGCCGACCTCTCGGATCAAGCACGGTCCTCCTCCTCTCTCCTATAGTGCGTAGAAGAACCCACTAAGTAACTTGTGCTAGAGTAAGTGCTCGGACGTCCCTCAGCTCATGCCCACTCACGGCCCCTCCGGTAGTGGTCCTCTGCCAATCTCGCCCGCTCCTCTACTGCACCCAGGCAGAGCCTCAACTCAGCTATCTCTACCCTCTCCTGATCGCGCTCTCTCCTCTCCATCCTGAGTAGCAACTAGAACTCGAGTGTCTCTCAGGGTAGCTCCTCGATCTCGTGAGGCCACTCCTCTACAGCTCGCTATCGCTCCTCTGCGGCCCACCGTCTCTCCTCCGCCAGCTCCCTGGTAAGCCACCGTCGCTCCTCCTCAAGCTCCGCAACCCGCTGGTCACGGATTGTGAGCTCGGTGCCTGCCAAGGCAGCCTGGGTCATCGCCTCCTATAGATCCCACGCCTGTATTATCATCCAACATGTCATAAGTTTTTGAAGAAAGATTGATAATAACTACGTTGCTTAAGTAATATTTCCTACCAGTGCTACCATGTCACGCTCCACTGCCTCAGCTCGTGTCACTGGCCCTGCCAGTCGCTCCTTTAAGGAAGCGATCTGGGCGCTCTGATCCACTACGCTCGAGCTTGAGGCTCCTCTCGCTCCTCTCGCTGCCACCCTCTGCTGGGTGCACTGCATCATTTAAAAAGATTGTCAATCAGTGATTACCCAACTTTAGGACTCATATCATAGCATTTAGAAAGTAAACTCATCAGCATCTACAACTTAGACCGTGTCACTGCTAGCCGGGCCTCCAGGGTGTGGAGCTGTATCTACATGTCTGCTACCACCGCATCCTGTGCATCCTGCATTTATTGCTTGTTAGTCACACATTCATCATATAGCAACTAAAGCATGTAGACATCGACGCATGCATTCATACGTACCCCTTGAGGCCTCATCTGAGGCCAGTTGGCATAGGTCCTCTAGTAGGCCCAGAGGTATGCCGTGCTATCCTCTGCCTCGGAGACGGTCGGGGTGCTGCCCCTCTGCCAATCGGCATACTGCTCTAGGAAGCGCAGTCACCAGTCTGTCATCACCATACGCCCTCGGGTCTTCCATCCGACCCCACGCGACTCTGCCACCTCAACCCACTCCTGATGTTAGCCGAGGGTCCTCATCACTAGCTTGAGGCACAAGGGCTCGATCTCGTTCAGGTAATGGAGCCAAATCTCCCGTTGGAACAAGTGTCGACCTGCTGCGATCCAGGGCTGGTCCTCGTCTACCATGCCCAAGTAGGGCCGCCACACCACCTGCATCCCACACATCTCATTAGCACCACGTAGTCATAAATAGAGAATAAGACAAATGCATAAACATGGCATACATACCAGGGAGGTAGGGAAGTCTCAGATCTCTCGCCTCACTACCTACAGCTCTTTCATAGGCATGAGGGGCCCTCGTCATGTATGGGAGCCAGCGTCGAGCTAAGGGAACTACCTCGGGGCAAAAGATTGCAGCTCGCTCCGTGGGGATGTACAAGTGACTCCAAATCTGCATATCATCCACATATCATTAGCATATCATTGCATAATCACATAAGCATACATATAAGCATAAGCCTAAGCATAAGGAAATTTGCATACCTGAACGAAGGGTGCAAAGCCTCTGATAGTTGTCTCTCTACCCGTCCCCGTGGATAGGTCAGCCAATAGATGGGCTAGCATGGCGGCGCCCCACGCATACCTCCCCACCTAGTCCACGTCCTCGAGCAGTCCCGAGAAACGACAGTTCATGTCATCCCCCTTTGTCCCCAAAAGTAGCCTCCCTAGCATCAAGATCAAGAACCTCCTCAAGTCTAGGTTTGCTGTCTCTCTCTAGGTGGGGTCCACACAGAAAGTAGCCCTGGCCCTCTCGACCATGTGGATCACAAACTCCTCTAAGCTCTCCTTAGTCCTCAGGCACCCCTCCTCCAACCCGAGTGCCTCCATCAACTCTGTCCTGTTCACCATCTTGAAGTCCCTAGGCCCCCTACTACTATCTCCAAGTCTAGAAGCCTATGAGCTCGGTCCTTATAGTCGGGGTAAGTCACACCGCTCACCGCCTCACCATCCACCCTCAGCCCGGTAATCCTCACAACATCCTCTAGGGTGGGGACCATATGTCCCCAGGGCATTAGGAATGCTCGGCTCACTCTATCCCACCTCTCTCTCAATACCAGGATGAGAACGAGGTCCAGGCAGACTGGCTCGATGCTCAGAAAGGGGGCGAATCCCATCTCCCTTAACCTCTCTCTCTAGAACTCGGGGAGGCCATGGTACGTTGCATTGCATGCACTAACATCCAGGAGATGTGAGTCCTCATCACCCACTACAAAACACAAAAAAAGTCAATACCAACAATAATAGTATTTTTCTTAAAAAAAAGAAAAAATCTACGTCCATGTTTTGGGAAGCACAAGTGCTTGGGTTACACGTGCAACCACCTACTGCGAGAGAGTTGGTCGACATATATCTTGATGAACAAGTTGCTGAGATCAGGAGTTATATTGACTCATTCAAACAAAAATAGATAAAGTATGGAGTCACACTAATGTGTGATGGATGGTCAGGTACCACAAAAAGTAGCGTGATCAACTTTCTTGTTATTGTGATAGATAGGTTTTCTTTCATATATCAGTGGATGCGTCAGGCCAAGTCCACAGTCACCCATATATTTTGTCACTGATGGAATAAGTGGTGACCGAGATCGGGGAGGAGTACATTGTTCAAGTGGTGATAGATAATGGCTCATACTATAAGAAGGCTGGGGAGGAGCTGATGTGGACCAGACAACACATTTTCTGGACCCCCTGTACAGTACACTATGTAGATCTGATACTAAAAGAGATTGGTTAGCTTCGTATAGTCAAATCTGTGGTCGAGGTGGCACCAAAAGTCACGAAATATATCTACAACTACACACTTGTATTGGCATGGATGAGAGACCATTGTGACAACGAACTGTTGAGGCCCGGCATCACACGATTTGCCACCAACTACATCGCATTGCACAGCCTTTTGAAGCACAAGGATGGGTTGAAACAAATGTTTAGGGTTGAGCCTTGGTTGAGTTCCTCTTTTGCCGCTTCACGTGAAGGAGGGGAGGTCGAGGGGATTGTCAACATCAGTAACTTTTGGGATAGAGTGAAGATATTAGTATCGTTGATAGAGTCACTGTATGAGGTACTGAGATGTGTGGATGGTGATAGAGTACCAACCATGGGGTTGGTGTACAGCAAAATTGAAGCTGCAAAGCGAAAGATTCTTGCAATGTCCAAGAAATATGGACCCACCATCTTAGAGATTATGGAGGACAGATGGGACAAGCAAATGAGCCACGATCTTCACATGGCAGGTAAACATTTACATTCTCTAATATTGAAAGGCCGTGATCTTCAGCTGATACAAAAAAATTTTAATGTCTTGTGATTGCAGCGTACTACCTACACCCGACCTAGTTACTTTGTTTGCTATCATCAAAACTGAATGGAATATGTTGCTAGCAACAAATCTAAACAACATATGCACAACAGACTCAAGGTTCTGTTTCTCATTTGCGAAATGTGGTTTTACGTGTAGTTTCTAGGTGTTTTGGCAAAGCTAAGGTCTAGGGTTTCTGACGAGCGCCACCGAGGGTTTTCCCCTAGACGGCGTAGAGTTTACGACAGCATGGTCGTGATCGTGGTTCTGGACTGCGTGGTCTTAGAGTGGACATTCGTGTGTGAGCACAGGCCTCCACGATAGAGGTGTCGTGATATTTTTCTAGTAGCGTGACTAGGGTGGTCCGTAGTCTAGTGGTCCTCTGACCGAGGGATCAGAGTGTTGGTTTCATTTTCAGTGGGAGTAGTTGTAGAGCCGTGGTGTTATCAAATGCTGTGTTTTGGGGATTCATGTACGACCATGTTTTTCATCGTTGTTGTTGTATCTACTCCTATTGTTGCTATTGTTCTTGTTGTTACTACTTTTCATACCGCCATTGTTTATGGTTGGGGTTCCACTGGACCCCTACTGAGCTAGTGATAGGAGGCTCACCCCTACTTTTTAGGTGTTGCAGTTCTTCCTCGAGATTCAAGGGTGCTACGCGGAGATTCTTAGTTGCCAGCTCACCAGGTTGAGTATTCTCTAGGTGTTGGGTACGCTTTCCTGCTTTGGACTATACTTCTATTAGACTAGACTCTATTATAGCTAGATTATTTATTTCAGTTAATTGTTGAATTATCCTGGTTTATTTTCTATTTCTATGTACACCACACCTACCCTTTTAGCCCTTCCGAGCCCCTCGGCTAGTAGGCGGTGGTCCAGGATTCGAATGGTATTGAGTTATTCTCGGTATATGAATCTTGGGTCGTTACAACCAGAGTCACCTACCCTGATTATCGAGAGGGGGCTCAGAAGCTGTTAGGGTTAGACTTAGATGACTGGAAGAATAGGTCAGTAGCCAGGGCATCTATCATGGAGGCATTGGGACTTACTGACACTCGTCCACATGATAACGAGTCCTTGGAAGATTTGAGTACAGGGACTTCTGGTGCTTCTTCTAGTGGAGGCTCTTCTTCCTCTTCATCGAGCTCCTCTGAGGAAGGAGAAATAAGAATGAGCCCAGGTAATTTTAGGATTGGATTGTCCTCATATTTTAGTTGTGAGCCCTTCGCCTTATTTTGTTGCTCATTGTGCAACCGCCAAGTCGACCTCCTCCCTGGATGAGCATTCTAGTGAGTCAGGACCTTCCACTGACTTGCCAGATTATGACGGAGATCTGAGGGCTCAGAGCACTGGGACGGAGGTACCTGATGGGGTAGCACCACCCTTGGCCCTGGGGCCATTGACAGACACTATCGGCATTGCAGAGTCCAGTGGGATACAGGCTTCAGGTATGCACAAGATATTTTGCACATTCTCCCTTATACATGTTCATTATATTTCAGAGAACATTGATATTGTATTGCGCCCCTAACTTGGACAGTTGCTGCTCGAACAGAGGGACGGCCTTCCCCTCAACCTGAAGGGGTTGACATGGCAGCGAAATCACCCCAGACACCTTTGGAGGAGCGGGGCACTGTCGACCATGCGGTTGCCCCTACTGAGCCCTCAGCTCCAGGTATATTCTTCTTGAATAGAAGCTCATATTATTTGTTAGATGAGTCTTCCTTTCTTTGTCATATTGACCATCACTCTACATGTTGATGCCCCCCTTATTTTAGCTCTCTCTCCTCCTGTGGAACCAACGGCAAAGGTTGACACCGCCGCGATTGAGGAGGATACCCTTGTAGAGATCGGTATGCTTTTATCACTCTAAAGTCCTCATCCTCGCTGTTGGTGCAAATGAAGTATTAAGACTTTTATGTCTCGTTTCACTTGCAGAGAGCTCAGCTGCACTGCACCACCTACAGAACAGGGGTCAACCCTTATTGACATCTCTCCTCCAGTCTTGAAAGAGGGGTCTTCTTTTAGATCTGACCCGGCGAGCAGGGCTACCTTAGGTGAGGCCCCCATGACCTGTACTTTAGAACTCTGCCCATACTGATTTTTTTTTTTTTGTGGTGGTACACTCACAATCTTTTGTTTCCACGTGAGCCCGAGGAAGCTGGGTCACATGATGTTGATGCTAGGGCAACCCTTAAGTGACTGCTCGGCGTGTCTTTTACTCCCCTTCGACGACAGCCCTCCCCTGGAGCCTGTGACAGTGGTGGTGGGTCGCACTGCTGTGGTGGCAACGATGGTCGCGCTGCAGCAGGGAACAGCGAGCCGCTGAAACCCAGCCACACCTTCCCATGCTCCTCAAACATGCCCAGGTCCCCGCAGCGAGGCTTGCCGTAGTTCCTGCACATCGGCAGCTGCGAGCAGTAGACGAGCTTGTAAGGAGCGCCAACCACCCCCTCCTTGAACGTCTCTACCCTAAACCAATTACTCCACGCGTCCGGACCCATCCTCCCCATGATGCCGCCAATGGCCACGTAGATGCGGCCCGTGCCCTTCTCGGGCACCCCGAGCTTCCACACCGTTGGCTGCACGCAGATGGTCTTCACAAAGAACATGAAGTTGGCGTCGGTCATCACCCTTACGGTGCTGTCTTTGGTGTAGGGGAAGAAGGCCACCGGGTGACCATGGGAGGAGCTCTCCTTGGCCACGTAGAGGGGGAATGTCAGGTTCCGGCCGCCGAGGGTGAGCCCGTCGCTGATCCTGAGGCTCGGCAGGATGTAGTAATCGGTTCCGTGCATCAGGGAAGGCGATGTGGAAGACGTCGGTGAGGTGGCGGCTTCCTTGGCACAATGGGTTGGCGGGGTGGGGACCGGCGGGGGCAGTTACCATAGGGGGTAATGAGCCAGGCAGAGGATGGCACATGGTGGTGGCACCCCTGCGGATGGGGAAGGCGACCTTCGGTGGTGGAACGGCTGTGGCTTGAGGTAGGGGAAGGCGGCCTTTGGTGGTGGCAGCGGCCTGTCAGAATGGCCACGGCGAAGGGGAAGGGGAGGGGCGGAGGGCGGTGACAGGGAAGGTGAAGGAGACGCCTCCCCCCTCCTGGAGGAGATTGTCCTGCGCGTCTACATGCCAGACGTAGCCTATTTAAAATTTAAAATTTAAAATTTATGTTATTTTTACCAAATAAAGAATGAGATGTTGCTACAACCAACCGGCAGTGCGATCAAGCCTGCCCAATGAATCGGCATCGACTCGGTCGTGCCGCATAAACCACACCCATTATCTGACCAAGGACAAGGGTGTACCTAGTGGCCCACCACCTGAATGAAAGATCCTCCCGAGGTGAAAGAGTGCCCCTAGTCCTTCAGAACAAGGAACCGAAGGCTCTGTCAGCAGAAGGCCCTGATAACCCGGCATGGGTATGGCTTCTCAACATACTGGGTCCGCTAGTGGCCGAATGATGGCCCCATCAAGGTAGAAGCATCTTGGGTGGTATTCCACCCCTCAAGAAAGCTTCGAGCATGAGTCAGGCTGAGCCAGCAACATGAATTATAGTGCCGAAGGCCGTGTCAGCGGAAAACCCGTGTGTTCAAGCCAAAGATACATGAAGTTCCGAAGAAGGCTATACGTCAACCCGAGAGCTTCGCGAAGACTTCTCACCAAGGTTCTGCGGGATCGCGGCAGGACGAATGGTCACGGTGACTCCTGGAACTAGCCTGGGACCCACCGTCGAACCCACGACAAGCAAGTGAACCTTATCGGGCGCGCTCTTTCACTGGCGCTCCCCTTACTCCAGCGCCCCCTTATCCGGCGCGCAAAGCGGTGAAGGGAGGCTTCCACGGCGCGCCATTCTTCATGCCATATTAGGCCATTCCTATATAACTGTACTTGGTTGGACCATGTAAAGGGGCCAATTGAAGAGAGAAAAATTGAGCTTGAAGAGAACAAGGGCAGAGAGGTGAAGTAGAAATAGAGAGAGAGATCCAATTGGGAGAGCCGATTCGTCTGAGAGAGAGGGAGTCTTGGAGGAGAAGTAGGTTTTCTCTACTGCCGTCCTCCTTGTCTGATTACCTGAATAGCTCCGGAGCCACCGGAGAATCGCCACAAAGCCAATACTCTATTTTTCCTAGCCAAGTCTACATGGGTTCCATCAGTTTCTCCCGTCGATCCCCCTTCTGTTTTCCCTCGATATAGTGTAAGTGAGGGGGGGGGGGGCGATTATTTTTGCCAAAAACCCCCCCCACCCCAGAGCGGAATTCACTCGGAGGAGAGAAGGGAACTACGGGTGTGGGATGAGCTCCGGGAGCCTAGCAGAAATCTCTCACTCAAAACCCAAGGTGATCTACGGGGACTTTCGATGGTACAACTTGTCTGACGACCGTGTGGGAATCCACGGTTCGCGAGGACTCACGGAGGTTCCCGAATGGACTGAACCAATTGCACCTGAGTGGGAATCCTCAGCTGAAGGGTAGGTTCAATTCCAACGAGAGCGTTTCCTAACAAGGGTGATGTCGACTCTTCCTAAACCCAACCACATTGCTTAACCTGCAGAGATTAATCACACAATACACAAGCAAACTAACAAAGATAGAACACTATTACGGGGAAAACACAGGAAGGGGATAGAGGGTGGCTAGGTCCCTGGACGCCCACAAACCTGGGCGGCCAGGTCGAAGGTCGCTCATAGGGGGAAGGCGGCCAGAGTGGTGGCCTCCTAGCAAGGGAGAGGGCGGCTAGGTCGAGGGTCGCCTGGGGCCCAGGGTGACTAGAGTCCTGGTCACCCAGGAAATGGCCTAGGCGGCCACTGGGTTGGTCGCCTAGGGGCCTAGGCAGCCAGGAGTTTGGCCTCCTTCAGTCTGACTTTCATAAAAATGTAAAACAGAGCTACGTAAACTAGACTAATATGAACGCATGGATCAACTAATCTTGGACTTCAGGCATTAGGGACTTACAATAGGCACTAGAGGGTCCCACTGTGATCGCCACTTCGCTTGTAGGCCCGCGGAGGAGACGTTGGTGTGGAATGGATGTGTCTCCGATCGGGGAAAGGAAAGAAAGGGGTGTTCACCTCTTTAACCTTCCTACGCGAGTACCTACAGAGGAACAAAAAGAACCATTAGAACATCGTGATCACCAGAGGTGTTTACCTGAACCTCACAGGGATGATGATCATGGGGAGATAATCCAAATAGGGAGATGGTGGGTTCCCTCTTCCTCATCCTCGGCCGGCCAAAGGCAAGGAGCCCTGCTATGTCCCTTATGCTGAAGTCCTGCAACGTAGCTCAAAGAAGAAATAAAAGAGAGGCCATTAGAGAGAGAGAGAGAGGAAGAGGGGGGGCGTAGTCATGGCGTGGGGAGGAAGAAGAAGAAGGAAGAAGAACAAGAAAAATGAAAAAGAAATGTGGGTTATATAAAAAATTTAATTTTTTAGAAAAATATCAAAAAATAGAAAATTACATTTATGCGATCCTCGGAATGCACCGATCGTAATGGTACCACTCACGCTTGGGTGAACGACCCGGTTCACTCGCAGCGGAGTTCTGCAAGATTTGTCGAAACCCGGGCCGAAAAATAGACAAATGCGCGGAAAAGGCCGCGGAACACCTCCGGGCCTCCGAAACAGCTTCGGATCATGCCGATCCAAACACGAAAGATGTTCGGAACGTAATTTCAGACACAACGGAGTTAGACACTCTGAGAAAATAGATCTAGAACCTGAAAATAAGGATCCGAAAAGTTTGAGATATTACACTCTAGCTCGCGAACGTCCCTAGCGAGGGATGCGTGCGGACTACACGATTGAGAAACTAGTTATGAGTTGGGTAGTCAACTCTCACTCGTGTCCGGATCGGGTCACGGGACGGGTCTCGCTCTCACTCACTCTCGCAGCGGTGATAAAATTGATAACGAGCTAGGACCTATCTCTCTCGTTGCGCGGTAATAGAATACATATGAAATACGTAAAATGCGAAGAGAGGAGCGGACATGATACCTCCACGCTCCGGGTGTGGGGATGACGACCCTGGCCAAGTACGATAACTCCTGGTAAATAAATAATTACAATAGTTACACAACTTAATTTACTGCCCACTCCACGCAAGGAGGTAAAGGGCTACAAGTGGGCCCGGGAGGACCGATCTTGGGTTGACGGGCTGCAAGGCAGAATGGCTATTGGGCCAGAGGCAGGCTTCTGGTCTGACTCAGTACTGCTCCTATCATGCCCCGTACTCTATACCGTTGAGGTATTGTCCACTTTGGTCTACCAGCCTCACGGTTTTATCCCTTTCTGACAGTGATCGGCTCCAGAATGGAGGACTTCCCGGACAGGTCACCCATCCCGGTACTACTCCCCATTAAGCACGCTTAGGTGATGCTTCGACCTGTTCAAGCTAATTACAAAACTACGCCTCACGCAGGAGGGGGATCTTGGGGTGGGGGTTAAGGGAGTTACAACCAAAACTACCTCCACGCAGGGAGGGGCCTTCAGCCGGCCAAGAGGGGAGGACGAAGATGAAGACTCAGACTCCTCGCAACGCCGGGGGCGAATCTATCCCTTCTCAGGAACAGGGTACAGAGTGTCGATGCTGGAATTATTACGGAAGCTCCCGAACTCCGTTGACAGCAAGACCAGTGCCAAAACTTCGTGGATCAGCCTGGGAGGGTACTGGAACTTTGGCGGGATCCGGGGAAGCCGTCGCAGGGCACGGTGGAGCAGGAAGTAGGGACTCTGTTCTCTTCCACGAACTGTCACAGCACTGCAGCTTCTGGAAGATGATGTCACCATGAACAGTCACGAACTCCGATTTGGGCACGGTCAGTGGCGTTGGAATCGTTGTCGAGCTCTCTTAGAAACAAGACCCATGGGGGTGCAGCTGAGGTCGGAGCAGGCCGCAACAATCCGAACACTGACAGGGTGTCAGCTCTGTCCCAGGGTGGACAGAACTGCACACTCAAAGGAGAAATAGGAGAAGAAATCGCTCCGGTGGCCGAACGGAGCCCCATTTCTCGGAGGAGGAAGAAGACTCATCGTAGAAGGCGTCGGCCAAGCCCTGTCTTCAGATCTTCAGGAGACTGGTCGTGGAAGCTTCTGCAAACGGCCTCAGGTTGCTGACCAGAGCTCTTCTGCGCAGTCGGGGTAGATCGCCTCCCCCGGATAGCCACGAAGTCAAAAGAGGACAAGAAGACCGCCGATGCGAAGAAGACTTGGAGATGCTTCTATCGGTAGCTCTTGCGCCTCCTGAATCGCCCAGATGACGTTGTATCTCCCTCTGTAATCTTTAGGTTCTTTGGACTGTGAACTGGTGGATCGTAGATTAAAGATGATGGGGGGAAAATGGGGTTTATGGGAGTGGAAGTGGCGTGGAAAGGTATGGGGGTGGCCCCTAGCTGTGAGGGGGTCTGGGAGGGGGTGTTCTAAGGTGAAAGGTCATAAATAGAAAAAAATAAAAGTTAGTGTCCGGTGTTGATTCCCATCAACCTGCCTCTCACCTCAAAACTAATAACACGCTAAACGTTTACCAAGGAGCAAAGAGAATCCACCAAAACGCTAGGCTCGAAGGCCACTACACCTCTAGACACCGGACAATATTCTCTTGCATCTGTCCGTGCCAACACCAATCCATTCTCGAGCTGCCACCGTGCAAACTACCATGCCGAGAGCCGCAACACGGACCATAACCGGCACCTGCCAATGCACATCCTCGAGCCCTGAACTCGCCACTGCCACACAATATCGAACCAAATCCAGGGCGACCACAGCCCAATCCAAGAAGATCCTCCACTCATTCGAGCACATTTCGACCTGAGCACCCGCTCTACCACCTCGAACCACGATCTCAATGCCTCTAGGGCTGGTCAAACCTCAAACAGGAATGGCCAAAACGACAACATTAGTTCTCTCAGAGCACACTCGTGGCCACTTAACCATGGACAATCCACACCAGTCGCCTGACCTCGCTGCAAGTTCCTCGAACACAGCACCGCATTAACGCACCTGTCGGTAATCTCTGCCCATCGTAACACAACTGAGGCCACCATCTCAAGGGGAGAAAGCTCTCAACCTCGATCCTCAGACCTTATGCCACCGCTCTGACGAAAACGACAACCCCCTTCACAGTGCCAACTCAGCGCACACAGGCTCTTACACGAGAAACCAAGCGAAAAATAAGCACGAAACCCTATGCCAGTTGCCGACTATACTGGACCTTACGGACACTGATTGCTATAATATCTCGAATTTCCATGTACTTATATAACCACAACTCTGATACTAACTGTAATGACCTACGATCTGGATACCTGGAATAACTCGATACCATTCGAATCTTGGAATGCCGTCCACGAGTCGGAGGGATCAGAAGGGCTAAAAGGATAGGTGTAGTGTACACAGAAATAAGAAATAAAGCAGGACAATTCAACAATTAACAGAAATAAATAACTAACTACAATAGAGTCCAGTTCAACAGAAGTACAGTCTGTCTGGGGAAGCATACATCCTAGACATGAACGACTTTGACCTCATTCTAGGAATGGATTGGCTAGACAAACACTGTGCTCTCTTATACTACCGACGGAAGAGGGTGATCTTTTAGAAGTCGGGAATGGAGGCATTCTCCTTCCAATGCCCAAAAAGCAAGTCCGGGAGAATGATGGTATCAGCCATCCAAGCCTCCAAGTTGATCAGCAAAGGATGCGACTATTTCTTAGCTAGTATGGTGCTCGAAGAAGACACCATTAAGATCTTGGAAGACTTGGATGTAGTCCGAGAATTTCCTAATGTGTTTCCTGAGGATCTCCCGGGACTACCACCAGCTCGAGAGACAGAGTTCTCTGTTGAGCTAGCACCAGGCACTACGCCCATCTCTATTCCACCATACCGAATGGCTCCGGCAGAACTTGCTGAACTCAGGAAGCAACTACAAGAATTGCTAGACAAAGGCTTCATCCGGCCCAGTGTGTCCCCGTGGGGAGCACCAGTCTTGTTCGTGCAGAAGAAGGATGGGACCTTGCGGCTATGCATTGATTACCGCAAGCTCAACCAAGTCACCATAAAGAACAAGTACCCTCTACTGAGGATTGAGGAGTTGTTTGACCAATTATCATCTGCCAAAGTCTTCTCCAAGATTGATCTAAGGACATGTTATCACCAAATCAGAATCAAGCCCGAGGATGTGCCGAAGTCGGCCTTTAGCACTCGGTATGGTCACTACGAGTTCTTAGTAGTGCCATTCGGGTTGACTAATGCACCGAATGTATTCATGGAACATATGAATCAGATTTTCCACCCCTATCTTGATCAGTTTGTCATGGTCTTTGTAGATGACATCCTGATATATTCTGCCAGTCAAGAGGATCATCGGTAGCGCTTGAGAGTGGTTCTGCAGACCCTCAGGGAGAACAAATTCTATGCCAAGTTTAGCAAATGTGAATTTTGGCTAGATCAGGTTATGTTCCTCGAACATGTTATATCCGGGAATGGCATATCTGTGGACCCTAGCAAGGTTGAAGCAGTAACAAAGTGGGAAGCACCAAAGACAGTCATGAAAATTAGGGGCTTCCTTGGACTAGCCGGGTATTATCACCTGTTCATTGAAGGCTTCTCCACCATTACAGCCCCCATGACTAAATTAACAAAGAAAGGAGTGAAGTTTATCTGGTCAGAGGAGTGTGAAGATAGTTTCTGGAGGCTCAAGGAGATGTTGACATCAGCCCCAGTGTTGGCGCTCCCCCAGGGGAACGATGGCTTCATGGTATATACAAGTGCCTCCAAGATCGACCTCGGTTGTGTACTAATGCAGAATGGCCGCGTAATCGCCTATGCTTCAAGGCAGTTAAAGGACCATGAGAAGAACTACTCCACTCATGACCTTGAAATGGCGGCAGTTGTCCATGCCTTGCGCATTTGGAGACACTACTTATATGGGGTTCGGTTTGAGGTCTTCACCGACCATCAAAGTCTCAAATACATATTCACTCAGAAGGAACTCAACCTGAGGCAAAGGAGATGGGTTGAACTGCTGAAGGACTACGACTTTGCCCTACAGTACCATCCAGGCAAGGCGAATGTGGTGGCAGATGCCCTCAGCCGTAAATTGATGGCGTTAAGCTTGCATCGAGAGTGGGATATGATGGAGGGTGTGATTGACTCACGACCCGAGAAATGGGGGCAGTTCGGCCTCCTAGCTGGGTTGTCGGCAAGACCTGCATACTTAGATAGAATTGCTGAGGCACAAAGGCAGGACATGGTGTTGCAGAAGCAACTAAACAATGAGGACTTCCAAACTGGAATCGATGGATTGATCGTATTCCGAGGAAGGATTTGTGTACCGAACGATGTGGAGTTGAAAAGGGACTTGATGCTGGAAGCGCATAAGTCAAAATTCTCCATCCACCCCGGAAGCACCAAGATGTTCCAAGATATGAAGAGGATGTACTGGTGGCCAGGAATGAAGCGAGACATCGCTGAGTTCGTGTCCAAATGTCTCACATGTCAGCAGGTGAAGATAGAGCACCAAAGACCAGGCGGTCCTCTCCAGACCATTGAGATGGCACAATGGAAATGGGAACAAATCACCATGGACTTTGTGTCAGGTCTACCCACGACCAGGAGAAGGCATGACATGATCTGGGTAATTGTGGACAGGTTCACAAAGACTGCACACTTCCTGCCCGTCAACAAGCAAACACCAATCGAATCCTTAGTGAAACTATTCATCGCTGAGATTATTCGGTTGCATGGTGCACCCTTGTCCATCATTTCTGACCAGGACCCTCGATTCACTGCAAGGTTCTGGAAGAGTTACAGCAGGCTATGGGGACAGAGTTGCGGCTTAGGTCGGCCTTTCACCCTCAAATCGATGGGCAATCCGAGCGTACCATCCAAACTCTAGAAGAAATGTTGAGGGCGTACAACATCGAATGGAGAGGGAACTGGGATGATCACTTACCCATGATAGAGTTTGCATACAATAATAGCTACCATTCCACCATCAGAATGGCACCTTATGAGGCACTTTATGGGCGGCCATGTAGGTCACCGGTGTGCTAGTGTGAAACTGGCGAGAAGCACCTGTTCGGGCCACAATTGGTACAGGACTGCTCGGAGAAGATATCCATGATCTAGCAGTGACTCCTCACAGCCTAGAGTCATCAGAAAAATTATGCAGACCAACGGCAGAGAGAGTTGACATTTGCAGATGGAGACCATGTATTCCTAAAAGTGTCTCCTACCAAGGGAGTCATGCAATTTGGAAAGAAGGGCAAGCTCAGTCCTAGATACATAGGGCCTTTTAAGATTCTACAAAGGATCGGTGAGGTGGCTTATCGACTTGCACTCCCGTCCGCTCTAGCACATGTGCATCCGGTGTTCCACGTCTCCATGCTTAGGGAATATGTCTGAGATGCCTCACATGTTATAGAATATGAGCCCCTGGAAGTTCGAGCAGATCTATCCTATGTGGAGCAGCCCAACAAGATCATTGATTGGAAAAAATAGGTGTTGAGGAATAAAACCATTCGGCTAGTGAAAGTCTTATGGAGGAATTCTCATTCGGAAGAAGCAACTTGGGAGCCGGAGGACAAGATGCGCCAGGAATACCCCCAACTATTCGGTGAGTATTTTTTTTTTCTTCACCTAAAGAGAAGTTCAATTCAATTTCGAGGATGAAATTATTTTTAAGGGGGCGGGGGAGATGCAGTGAGATCTGTGAAGGACACGATCAAAGCCTACTCTATCGGGTTTGATATTTATCTAACTCCCGGTGATATTTCTGTGTGAGACCCCTAGCTCCCTTGGGACGATCTCTTGAACACTGCTTCTCCAGAACCCTACCGTCTCTGAAATCCCTTAAGCCAAGCATCAAAACCCCTAGAAATCACCAGAAGCAAATTACCTGAGCCTAAACTTCAGCAAAGCCCCCTTTACGTCGATTATTCTCGATGTGCTCCCGCGACGAGTAGCCTACAAGCCGAGCACTATCCGCGCCGAGTGACCCTCACGTCGAGTGCCAGCCGTGCCGAAACTCAACGCGCTGAGAGCCTCGCGCCGAGTCCTACCTACGTCGAGACCACCACGCCGTTCCGATTCCCATTGCTTCCCAAGACCTCCAATCTCTTCAAATCATCGTAATGCCCTCAACCTCCCAGCAGTCTTAACAAGCCCTAAGCCTAGTCTGAAACCAATACCCCTACCTCATTAGCCCTCATGCAGACCATTGTCATGCCATGGGAAGCTATGGTTCTTCACCCAAGTCCACAGGAGCTAAATTAATGGGGTTTTGCCCCAACATTCTATTGATTTGTCCGTGATGTTTCTTTCAACCCCACTGGTCCCTAGAGTTCTGCCACTGCATGTTCTCCGGTGGTTCCCTAAGGGGGATATTAATCAAACGTCATCACGGCGGATATTATCTGTGATGTCCCGGACCCTTTGGATCCTTCTTCTCGAGTCCCAGACTTACTTTCTCAGAGAATTTGTACCTATTCTGTCTGGAATTATCTTCTGGACATCTTTCATGTTCAGATCCGTGCGATTCGGGTCAGTTTCGGAGGTCGAAACACATTTCATGACTTTTTCCGCGTGTTTTTTGATTCCAACGTGTGTGTTTCGAAAATACCTATGAAACCCTATAGTGGGTGAACCGCGTCATTCATCTACCCGCGAGTGGCACCATTGCGATCAACGCATCGCAAGGATTAAGAAAATATATTTTTCTATTTTTTTAAGATTTTTTTTATTTTTTAGATTTTCATGGCAGAGCGCTGTCAATCTGGCCTAATCCCTAGGTCTGATGATTCTCAAGGCAGCTCACAAGTCGCCGAGTAGATCTCTCATCCACGGGACACACGAAAAACTTCCATCCCCGGACTGGTTAACTGGACTAACAGTCCAAGCCCACACACATGGCCCACTCAGAAATCACTTTTCCAGAGAAACCTACGTCGTGTGGGGAGAGACCTACCGCACTCGTGCCGACTCACGACGACTCATCCAAGCGTACACGGAAACTCAGAACATAGACGGAGTCACACTGACCCCAAGTCTTATGGGCATGTTATTCGAGGTAACACAGTACCTCTGGACACCCCTAAAATACAAACATAAAATCCCCGGTGTCTAGGACATTCATGAGATCAAAGGTCAACCACTGGGTCACAACAAGGTCGACCGGGGCCCACACAACACGAACGGAACACGGTGAGCACAAAAATTGAGTGGCGGTCCTCTAAGGACCGTCACAGTGCCTAGCGATCACCTCCAAACCGCAAGGCATGGCCTAGCGGTCCAGCCAGGACTGCAAGGGCCGAAGACAAACCAAACCCCAAGCGGCCACTCTCGGACCGCCAAGCAGGGTGGCAGTCCTCCACTTGACTGCTAGACGTAGCCTAGCAGTCAGTCACAAGGCCACTACCCCACTGACCTCAAATGATCAAAACACGGACAAACGGTCATGCCCTGACTGCTAAGTGACACCTAGCGGTCTTCACCAAACAACGAAGCCCTCCTAGCAGTCCGTCGCGTGACAGTAAGGCTCGAACCGACATAGGGGGGACCCTGGCGGTCTCCACATGACCACATCACACCCTAGCAGTCCCTGGAAGGACCGCTAGGTTGTCCCGAGCACGAAAACGTCGAAAACTGTGAGAAAATCTATTTTACACCTCGTTCACACCCGTGTGAAGGGGGAAACAAAGGGAAACTAGTCCCCAACCTCTGCAACACTGAGAGGACCCATTTAGACCCCGAAAATGTGATCAAAACTCTAGATCCGGCTCACACCCCAAAGACATGTATTTTTCTTAAAAGACTCATTTTCTTTCTCACCCGTGTTCTCTCTCTCTATACTTCTCTCTCTCCCTCCATCGAACCCATTCCCTCCATCAAACCCATTCTCTCATCCTCTCTCTCTCCCTCTCACTCAAGCCGACAACCCATGGAAGCCCACCTCCACTCCTCTCCCCACAGCAGTCCCGTCACATCCTTCCCTCCGCCGCCGATCGCACCACCGGCCACCGCCTCTACCTGCACCGGCAACCATCCCCACCACACACCGCTGCCGGCAAGCCTCCCCCTCCCTCTCACGCACCTCCGCCTACGAACACACCGCCCCCGCTCCTGCTACCACCCACACCACCGCAGTCAGCCCACTGCCTCCTCCCTTCCCTCGCACCCCGCGTGCAGCCAAGCCATCGGACCCCCACTCCCACACACAGACCCGAAGAGCCCCCCTACCTAACTCCCTCACTTCACCTCACCGTCGACTGCCACTCTCCCTCTCACTACATCTCATCTCCACCACAGAAGACCTAGCCTCCCTCTCTTCTCAGCATAACCCAACCCAGCGGCAGCCACGCCAAACCACTCCCCTCCTCTCACCATCGCAAACCACCTCCCTACGTCACCATCCTCCCGTCACCGCGCCACCCCCAAGTGCCATGCACGTTGGTGCACTCTCTCTCTCTCTAGCCACGGTACCACCGCTCCTCCTCTGTCCATCTCTCTCTCACCTATTCCTTCTCGCTGGCCACTTGCACACCCTCCGGCCACCCGCCTACCTCCTGTCCGACTGCCACACCCCCTGCATGCCACACCGCCACACCTCCGTCTCACTCCCCCTGCATGCCACGCCGCCAGCGAGCCTCCCCATCTCCCTCCCTCTCCCACCGCGTCCGTGAGCCCCTCTCCCTCTCACTCCCTTACATGCCCGCAACGACAGCCGGATCACCCCCTCACTGGCCAACCGAACGCGAGTCCCCTGCCCCATCCCCCTCTCTCCCTTCTTCCCTCTCTAACCCACGGCAACCCCGCCTGCCCACCTCTGCCACCGTCGCTTGTCCTCCTCCGCAGCCGCACACGAGTGCAGCATCTTATCACATATTTTATAAAAAGCCAAAAAATTTATTAAAAATTAAAAACACCCAATTCACCCCCCTCTTGGGTGCCATTGACGTGGGACTTCAAGAGTCACAAACGGTCGAATGACTGACCGCTAAATAATGATAAACGGTCCATATTTGGGTCGCTAGGTTCGAACCGACTCACAGGGTTAAAGTGCTTGCGCGGTCGTAATCTGGGCCGCTAAAGGGTCACAAACGGTCATACGATTGGCCGCCAGAGGATGATAAATGGTCTAGGCTTAGTCCGCGAGGTTTACACCGCCTTATAGGGTCAAGGGTCTACGCGGTCACGTTATAGGCCGCTACTGTATGCAAACGGTCTATCGAAGGACCGTTTAACACTCAAAAATGGTCTAGCATAAGACCATGAAGGTCCACCGCCATACCCCGTTTCATAAGCGGTCTCTAGAAGGGCCGTTTACCTTCCAGAGAACCGAAACCGTGGGTAACTCAATGGAGTCGCTCCCAATTGATTCAAATCAATGGGAAATAATTTTTGAACCCGTTTCCTATCTTGCCACACCCATTCCACACCATTTAAACTTCTAAAAACATAAAAACAATGGCCATGGAAGGATTAAAACATAAATGACCATGTTCATGATCTTAAGGCGTAGAGACGATGTTCATGCGTTTAAAACATAAAGACGATGTTCCATGGATGGGAAATCGATCCTAAGGAGGTAAGGAAGCCATCCCCCTACTTGACGAGAACGCCGAATCTTCACCGTTCAACCCGAGGAGGCCGCGCCCATCTTTCACAATTTTCCACCTCCACGCTCCACTATCGCCTCCACGATGACAACTCTGATCTTCTCGGACCTCACGCTCACCAAGGATGCCTCCCGTCAAGCCTGCAACATCCCGGGGAGACCGATCCACCGAGAGAGCAAGAGAGGGGGAGAGAGGGTCGATGGAGAGAAAGAGAGAGTGAAATGGGGGGAGAAATCCTCCCTACGTGGGTTTTTAAAAAAAAAGGTTTTGATATATTTTTTTTTGTTTTTAAACCTTTAAATGCCCGGCCCCGCTGGAAAATTCCAGTCGCCAGCACTGCAGGTGCTGACACCAAGTCACCCGCCCGGAGCCTGTGGCTTACACCCCGGCTGCTATTCCCAGCATGCGACCACCGGCTGCTCTCCCAGGCCAGGAGTGGGAAGGGATCGAGCAAGCCATGAGGAATTACCTCCGAGGCCCGAGGGGCACTCCTTTGGGTCGTCAAAGACTGCTGGGGGCAGTGGCCTCCACATTCCAAGAAGAAGAAGAGACCCGACCTGTGCCCAGTGCAGAGTCGAGGAACTGTCCGGAGGAGTTGCACCAGTCCCCTTTACGGGAGGAAGCGGAGCCCCGATGATCGGTCTTTGACAGATTGGTATTCCCGAACAGACCGTCGAGGAGGATGGCAAGAAGAAACAAGAATTGGAGAGTTTACACCTACAACATGGCGGGGGTGTTCGATCGATATGGGGCTGTGCCCACCGACCCCGAAGAGGTGGCCAGACTCGCCGCAAGACCCAACCCTCTCACCAGAAGAGGGAGAGCAGCGGGCGAAGTAGCATAGGTGGGTGCTGAAGAGACCTCCCGTGAAGAACCTCCTATGGCCCTAGCTGCCAATGTTATCACCACTGGAGGCACTAGTGGCGGGCCCTCCACATCATCCGAGGACGCACCGGCCGAAGAAGCGGGGGGAATTCCTAATCTCCCCACGAATGACCCCGCAATGTTGTATGTGATACAACAGTACCAGCGAGAGATTGAACTGCTAAAAAAGTAATTGAACGAGAGGAGTGCACAACCCTCGACATCCGAGCAGACCGAGGTTTTGCTCGAGGCGCCTGGGGGCAATGGGTAGTCTTCAGAAGCACCTCCGCACGGGGCAGCATTCCCACTAATGCCCAGGTACACCGGGGGCATACCCCTACAACAAGCACATCATGCAGCACCCGCCCCGCCGTCGATTTTGCCTTCTCAAGGGTCTCCTATGGCCCCACAGGCGACGGTGCTGACTACTCCGAGGACATAGCCAGCCCACTTTTACCCGAGCCCAGTCGACCCAGCCACGGTCAGCTGGTTGATGGGTTATAGCCATTTTTGCCCTTGTCCAAGATGTCTGGCCAAGTCCGGCGAGGCACCTCCAGTTTGAGCCTTAATTTTTTTGAGCGAATATATTTGCCATCTCCCAATGAGGTGTCAGGTGATGGTTTGCTCTAACTACAATTGTCAAGATGACATCGAAGCGAAGATGGGTTTAATTGTCACTGATGGTTTGTTCATCAGCATTAGCTAAATACCGAAGCAAGGGGTGGGTTCAGCCATTAATGAGGACTAAAGGTCCAGGCCAACGGTATATTAACAGGAGACTTCCGGTGGGTCTTGTATGAATTGCACCGGACAATGTTCATTCGTTGGCAAGAAGCTAATGCCAACACAAGGAAGAGATTTTATGTGCCGACTCTGACGTTAGGCCCGTGACGACGATAATGCATGGATATCGGCTAGGGCACGGAGCCTTGTGCCGAAAAAGGGTATATTCACTGGCCAGAAGGTAATGCCAATGCAAGGAAATGGTTTACTCGCCAGTTCAGACGTAAGGTCCATAATGACAATAATATGTGAATAGCGGCTAGGGCACGGGGCCTTGCGCCAGAAAAGGGTATATTCATTGGCAAGAAGATAATGCCAATGCATGGAAAAGATTTATGCACCGGTTCAAACGTAAGGCTCGTAATGGTGATAATGTGTGAATAGTGGCTAGGGCACGCGGCCTTTTGCCGGAAGATATGTATTCACAGGCGCAGGGATAATGCCAATGCAAAGGAAGGGGTTTATGCACCAATGTGGATGTAAGATCCAACATGCCATTGTGTGTAAATGTCAGCTTGGGCACGTAGCCTTTTGCCGGAAGATGTGTATTCGCAGGTGCGGGGACAACGCCAGCGCAAAGGAAAGGGTTTATGCACCAATGTGGATGTAAGGTCCAACATGGTGGTGGGATGTAAATGTCGGCTTGGGCACGCATCCTTTCACCGAAAGATGCATATTCACATTGTAACATCCATGGTTTAGTGGATTCTTAGTGGTGCGGATCTAGGATTCGTTTGGTGTATTTTCACTATTTTTAGGTATTTTTTATTGCAATACTAACCACATTTGGTGCCGATGGAGATTTAATCATATGCAGAGATGGTTATGAGAGCTCAGTTATTGGAGGATGCCATGGAATTGTCCGACAAGGTCAAGGCGGGAATGGAGAAGAAGAAGCTGGGTAATGGTAACAAGTGGCCCAATGAGGGAAATGACATTTCGAACGGCAAGAAGCCTAAGCAAGAGAAGTGCAAGTATTACAGGAACAATAATCATGAATATGAAAAGTGTCACTAGAAGAGCAGAGCCTGTTTCCATTTTGGAAGCCAAGAACATAAGGTAGCCGACTATCCCCATCCCAAAGACCAACCTCAGCAAGCGAAGGATCAAAAGGAGGAACGGCATCAAGGACAATTGCAAGCATTGAGACAGATCAAGCTTGCTAGTGATGAAGTAGCTGGAGGTATCCTTTAACCCTAGCCTAGCTTTCCTTCCTTAGATTGTAGATTATTTTGCTAGTATGCTTATGTGATTTCGCTTGATGTTTGGGATTTAGGAACTGGGTACCCCACTATTATCTTGTAAATAAATGCCGTGTGAATTTGGGGATCAAATTTTTTTAAGTGGGAGAGGGTGTAGCACCCCGATAAAGGTCACCCCACCCCCAAAAGACCCTCTCATCCCCTTGGTAGAGGAACCCATACCCGACCCCATAGTGATTAACACTCCGGACCCTATCCCCACCATGGAGACCACCCATGTCCAAGTTGAAGGAAAAGCCTCGCATGGTGGTCTTCACCTTATCCCACCCTCCCTAGTTAGGGCCGAGCTCATCTTAGGAGAACCCCTTGCTAGTTGGCTACAGAAAAACCCAATTAGAGAGATCATGGTCCATATTTTCTCTCCCATGGAGCAAAACCTTCCCATAGTGCCCTTCTTCTCCTATCACACCACAATCCAATCATCCTATCAAGTGGAGACCTTAGGGGATCTTCTTAAGGGCTTAGCATGGCAAATCGAGTTCACTAGCATGTTGACCCCTATGGCCGAACAACCTAGGAGCCTTGACCTCCTACACCTATGTGTCAGGTCTATCACCTCGGCTGAGCGGTCCTCCAGGGGCCGCTTATGCTACCCAACGGCACGAAACATAAACGGACCTCCTCAGGCCGTTCAAAGGTACACGGTCTAACTTTAGGCCGTGTGAGTATATGAACGGTCCCATTTGGGCTATTTAGTCACCCAACAACACACAGAGTTACACGGTCAGCTCGTAACCATTGGAAACACACACGGTCCTACTCAGGACCGTGCAAGGGAGTACACGGTCAATGGCCATCCTCTGACCGTGTAGATCCAAAACTGTGCAACGGTCAAAAAGTAACGGTCAGAAATGCCTCGGGAGTCACGCTGGCTCCACGAGGCACACGGTCGACCTCTGAGCCATCCAGGGGCGACACGGTCGAACGATGGGCCGTGTACCCTACCGACACTCTTGAGTCGATAGGCGGTCCATCGCTGGGCCGCGCAAGGCTATAAACGGTCTTTGTTAGGACCGTTTACATCCCGCCGACCCGAGAACGGTGAACCTCGCCGAAAAACACCATTTCGTGCCTGAACAACCCCCGTTGAGGGGGAAACGAAGGGGGAAACTCCCCGAACCCTCCTAGCATGCATTTATGACCCCGAATCGGTCAAAAACCTCGAGAATCGATAGATTCGGCACTCAAACCCCAAACATGGAATTTTCTCTCCTGGCTCAAAAACCCCCCTCTCGGGCTCTCCTCGGCCTGTAAATCGTGGGAAGGGAAGGGAAGGGAAGAGCATGGGAATCCATCCCCCTACCTCCACCGAAGATTTTACGCACCGTGGATGCCGATCCATGAAGAAAACACCGTGAAACCCTCACCGGTTCATGAGCACGCCCCCGAGCTTCCACGCTTCACCGGCCCTTGATTCTCGACCCGTTCCTCGTTCCTCGCCTCGCCACCTCGCCGTCTCGCCCTCCTCCGCCACCGTCGGCCACCTGGGGAGAGAGGGAGAGAAAGAGAAGAGAGAGGGAGAGAATGAGAGAATGGGGAGAGAGAGGATTAAGGGGGGTTATATATATAGAAAAACTCAAAAATTTCATAAATTTAAAAAAATAAGAAAAAATTAAGCCTGTCGACACTTCAGCGTGTCGGCCCACCTGGGAGTGGTGTTTGGGCCAGTTCCCGAGAGAGAATTTTTAGGCTAGTTTTCGTGGGCCCCCTTACTTTACAGTAAAGTCCTACTAGGGGGAATTAGCTAGAGGCCTGGCTCAATGCATTGGGCTTGTGTGTGCACAGATGGTCAGGGGCATTTGGATGAGCACAGATGGGTGTGACCCTGACTAGTCACTCATTACTGTTGTTCCTTGTACTTGGTACAGTGTCTCAGTCACCATGTTCGAGGCGAGTGGGAGACGTTTGAGGCGCAGTGTACGACGTTAGTGGACGCATCTGGCTTTGCTTCTAGTGAGGAGGTGCTTCTGTTACATTATACATGACTTGTGGCTTTTGTGACTAGTTTTTCATCATGGTTGACGTAGTACTTCGGGTAGTCTGTGTCTGGCTTCACCCGTAGTCGGTGTAGCATACACGATGGTGAGGTCATGTGTGCGCCGGTGTTTTGGGTAGTGTGTTTTCCCACATCCGAGAGGTCGTGATGTGAAGCCTTCATGGCTATTGTAGCATGACATGTTCGGGCAATGTAATCGAAGTTTACTTGTATCGGTTTGGTGATTCCTAACTGTGTGTCTAGGATCCGTGTTCTTACCGATTAGGAGTAGTTTTGAGGGTCGAGGTCTTATCGGCTGCCGTGTGCTTCTGTTTAGTATGACTTTTCCTCTTTACTTCTGTTGTTGTTACTCTTGCTCCTGTTGTTACTCTTGATGTTGTTACTATTGTTACCGCTTTGGTTTCTTGGTGGGGATCTGCGGGACCCCTATTGAGCCAGTGACATGAGGCTCACCCTTGACTTTTCAGGTGTGACTGCTCTTCTTTCTTGTGGTCTAGACGTGCGGTGCATGGTTCTTAGTTGCCAGCTTTGTCAGTGTCAGGCTTCCCCTGACTTGAGGGTACATTTCTCTTTATGTTGGACTGTACTTGTCTTTAGTTGGACTAGACTCTGCTAGCTATTGTAGGTGTAGTTTAATTTGTCTAATTGGTAATATAATTTTATTTCTATTATTTGCTAGAGTGGCATAGGTGAAGTTCAGGGGAACCAAATTAAGACCCGAAGATGCTATGTAAACTCCATTTAGCCTCCTACCTGGACCGAACCCGAGAGCACCTCAGAGGAGGCTGAGTCTTCAAAAGGCAATCAGGCCAAACCCATAGGAGTCCTCACTATTGTCAACCTCGGTGGGCAGACAGGCTACTAGGTGAGGATCAGAGGTGAACTGTCGAAGCAGTGAACCTTCGAGTTGGTCGACTTCCTTGTTAGCAACCAAGATGTCTTTGCTAGGAAGACTCGGAGATTCCTAGTATCAACCCCAGTGTCTGCACCCACCTGTTCAACGTTGACCTTAGCTAAAAGTGCATTTGCTAGAAGCGTCGAGCCATGTTAGTAGAACGACGGGCCATTACACAGGCTCAGGTGACCAAGGGCTCGTGCCCAAGTCTTTTCCATGAAGTCTAATATCCTGAATGACTCACTAATGTCATCCTTGTCAAGAAACCCAGCGGAAGTTGTAAGATGTGCATAGATTTCACCGACTTCAACGAAGCTTGCCCGATGGACTACTTGCCCTTGCTCCGAGTAGACAAACTCATTGATTCCATGGCCGACAATGAACTTCTAAGCTTCCTCGATGCCTACTCTAGGTACAACAAGATATAAATGCACCAAGGTGATGAGGAGAAAACAACATTCATCACAAACTTAGGTATATATTGCTATACTTGCATAACTTTTAGTCTAAAAAATACATGGGCAACTATTAAAGGCTCGTCAACTGCATATTCGTGGGTTAAATTTGGTGAAACATGGAGGTCTACATCAATGGCAAACTCTAAATGCTTGAACAGGCATATCACAACGCTCGACCGCTTCTTTAGTGGATCCGCCGAGCAAAGCTTCCCTTTCTACACTCTCCTCCGCAAGAAAGGGCTATTTGAGTGGGGTGATGGTTGTCATGTGATAGTTTATATATTTTCTGAATTAACTGTGAAGATTGCATGAAAATATCTCTATTGAAATCATTATTTTTATGTACAAATCTCTATGAAAAATCATGTCCAAAATTGTTTATATTAATCTACTATGCACCGCGGAGTTTAACATCGTATCCTAGTTGAACCATATCTTGTATTTCATTTCTTCTGGAAGAGTAAAAAGAACATTTTGGACAAAATTAACTATGACATTTCAACTTTTCAACAATGTATTTCCTGAATAATTTTATTTTCAAATTATTCATCTGATACATTTTACCAAGTTCCACACTCAGACAGAGTAGTCAACATTTACATGTTTCAATGCAACATGTTATTTATATAATAAGGAGATATTAAAAGATCAAAGGGAGAGAGAGAAAGGACAGAATGGAAGAAATGGAGAAATGGATTGAGAAAGTAAGAAAGAGTACTCCACAATAAGAAGCCCACACAGTGTAGAGCATCACCATATATAAAACTCTTATTCCATCTGGTCTAGAACCGGACTTATTTGAGTAATTCCGTGGCAGCTGTCAACTGACTTCCAGCCTCAAAGAGATAATGCAAAAACCTACCGTAAGCATGTTGAATGTGTTTTACAGAGTTCCTAGGTATGGCCGGTTAGATAAGGAGCAGTGCAGATAAAGACAAGAAATACTGAAAGATGCAATATGACAATAAGCACGAATAACATGCAAATCTGAAAACATGATAAACCAGTAAAATTTGAAAGAAGCTCCTGTAGTAACATCTAGATGTAACGAGCATCTATAGTTTAAGGGACAAACATCCACAACTTGAAAGTTCTGATAACAAAAAGTTGCAGACAAAATTTGTGATAACAAAAAACTGCAGAAAAAACTTAACAGTTACAATAAATTAAGCCATGCATAACTGTTATCATTATAATATCGGCACAACACAAAGTATTTACATGAGAGACACACAGGATAACATACCTCAGCACAAATTTTACCCACTATCGAAATAGTTTCTACTGGGTACAATCCCCGAAGAGTCTCAGCACCTAAAAGAATTGCATCACTTCCTGAAGACATTTGAAGGGAAAATACACCCATTAGATGTTAACCGGAACAGAATGACAACTGTTTCACTGAAGATGTTCATCTGAATCAAAGCATACCATCCAATACAGCATTAGCCACATCAGTGGCCTCTGCACGAGTTGGTCTAAGGTTGTCTGTCATACTGTCCACAACACGAGTAACCACTGCTGGTTTCCCAGCCATGTTGCACTTGTATACAGCAGCCCTTTGAAACAAGAAGACCTGTGGAAAGTAATGACTATTAGAGAAGACAAGCAGCTCAAGCTATGGAATAATCCACAATGCCAACTAGTCAGGTGACATTCTGATTCTTCAAAAAAGAAATACACCATGAATAAGATCAATCAGTTCTTCCAGTGAAGGTTGTAAACCCAAGATCATAAAAGTGCGTGAAATTTAAAATTGTAATCCAAGAAATGAGAATCGCTGACAATGCCATATGCATGAAATTCCACAATGCATGAGTAACAGAAAGTTTTTCCATGTCAAAAAAAATTGAAGTGCGTGCAAAAGTGAATTTGAGCCATCTGCAATGGGATGACAATGCACAATCTCACGCTGGAACATGAGGTCAACGAATATGAAAAGAATGCATAGGAAAATCTTCAAAATGAAGATTACATTGTCAACATTAGTGGCAACTGTTAAGGATCCAAACCTTCTCAGGTGGGAGATCTATTCCCAGGTTTCCACGTGAAAGAATTATACCATCTGCTTCTTGTAGGATCTCATCAAAATGAGTCAAGCCCTACATGGATCAGTATGTCAACAACATATCTAAAATAGAAAAGATTTTGTTTAAGCACTACATATGTCGATGATACACTTGGAATAAAATTGAAAGAGCTTTTTTCGGCATAACTAAAGTGACAAATTGGGTCTTCCGAATAGAACACCCTACAAATTCATGCACATTTGAAAAATCCTTCAATGTTTTAGTTTATATAGAAAACCCTCTACAGATTACATCTCAGGGAAAAACAACCCGATGCAGCATCAGATTCCCTAGACAGCTGACAGATGATAAGAGATTAATAGCACAAAGAATAGACAATTATTAAGTGCTTTATGTCCATGAATTCTACAGGGGGGTTTCTTATTCTTTAGGAGTGTTTATTAGCCTATCCAAATCCATTGAAATTCAAGTGATATCAAGCAACGGATTCCATCTACCTCAATATTCTCAATTTTTGCAAAAATCTGCGTCTGATTAAGATCACCGAGCTTAGAAAGAAATTCACGTGCCTGCATGATAATGACAACAGAGGCATTACTAAAAAGAAACAGCAAATTCTCACCAGATAAAGACTATGAAGTCCAGATACACTGCCCTATAACCTTACATGCCTACATGTTAAAAATTATAATAGTCAACAATGAACTAAGCTTACATGTCGAACATCTTCTGCATGCCGGGTATAAGACAGTGACAGGAAGTCAATATTATTTCGAACACCCCATTTAGTGATAACCTGAAACAAATGGTGAAAGCAAGCATAGTTAAGTTAGGCAATTAGAACTAGTGCCAATTACAAAAATGGGGAAGGATAACAAACACATCCACGAGATTTTCTCTGTCCTCTTAACAGAACTTAAAAACCCGGTGTAAAGTCCAAATGAATAATTCTGTCAACCGAACTGTTAATGCTAGTAAATCTCAATAAGGTTCATTTTTTGTGGATTTTACTAAACACAATCCCTTCATTTAAATTGACGATATAAACCTATACATGGAAACAATATGAATAGTGGCAATGAAAAGAAGAATATATTCAGGCTATCAGTTTATCAAAAGAAAGACAACCTTCCATGAAGATGCCTAATGTCCGTGCTTCGGTGAATGACAAAGCATCCATCACATATCCCTAGAGATTGACCTCTAATTGTCTATCTCTCTGACTGAACAGCTATAAGGGAGTGGAATCTAGATGGGAATGGGTTAGTAATGGACCGGACAGGAAATCCAAGGAATGTCTTAAAGTATGTGATGCAAACTGGGAGGCCCAGGACACCAAGGCCCTTGCTGTCATCTGCTATCTTTTTGCCTTCATTCCTAGAGCAGCACACATGCAGGAGCATTCCAATACTGGATAACACAGCCTGTCACTATCATTTTCTTTTACTTCAGACTTTCCAGAGAATGATGGATGAGAACACCACAAAACATATTGGACACCATCACATAATTATACTCGGGCAATAATTACAACAACTACAGACTTGGGTGATGGATTGAAAATTTATTAATAAAGCTTGGGTTATTTCTATATTGCGCGCTCTGTCTGTATGTGTTGAATGCACTACGCTCTGATTGACACGATCGTTATAGACATCGTCACGTCACTTCCGAGTTATCTTCCACGCTCTGGGCGTGACACTGGAGGTAGTGATGTGAGGATATCACTGCCCAGCAATCATACCAGCTCACAGTCGTCTGCCAAAGGATCCCATCCAGCAGTCTATGGTCATCATATCCTTCACTAGAAAACTGCAACCCTGATGGCTCCAACACCAGCCCCATGGTCCCCTCAGTCTCGACCCAGTGGTTGCTGTGCAAGTCCCAAGAAGCGGGATCCAGTGCTCCTACACGGACCTGAACTGGTCCACCCTGCTGAAAAAGCCCAGACACTCAGCACTAGGAAACTAGCGCTGCCACCAGAAATATGCAGAGAAGCTCGGGAAGCTGTAGAAGGTGACCCCATGCAGACTGTCCCTGCCCAGTAGAATAGCCCGCTCCAGCCAGCGGCGCTCTCCAGCAACACAAGAATCTCTGTCTGCCATACCAGGCGGGATAAAACTCTTGACAAACTCAAACAGGTGTTCATCCAACGAAAACTCCATCGGGTAGCCTCCTGCACGGTCGTAGGTGTAAATCCCTCCAGTCTCAGAAATCCTAGCCAGCTCCACGGTCCCTGCACCATTCGCCCCCTCTCCAACGGGGCCCTCAGCCACCAGCGAACGCCCCAAGTCAAGTTGGCCCATGTTGGCCACAATGACGATAGGCGGGCCCAAAGGGGGCAAGGACCACCCAGTCCACCTCATCCAGTGGTCCTCCTCACGGGCCACGCGCCTCGGAACCCGGTCATCCCTGCTGAATCTTGCCATAGCTACAAAATAATTACACAAAAATGGTAAGCATACAGAGATCAATACATACAAGAATGCTAGCAAAAGTGCATCTGAAGTGTCAAAATACAACTACAACGACACAAAAGGAGGAGCTCACAGGCCGTACGCCCTCGTCTCCGCCTCCGACGCACGCCCCGTGGGGGGCATTTGTTTTACCCAGATATTTAGACGGACGCAATGACGCTTGCCGACGAGCTGTCCGGGCCCCGAAAAAAAGACAGGGTGTAGGTGATGACCCCATCAGTCTATATGTCGGTAATCTCTGGATAGGTCAGTTCAGGTGACTGGATGCGGTCACTTCCCTGACTGCGACAGGTCCTTAAACGACTCAATCTAGAACTGCCAGCATCCTTGTCTCTGGTCGCGTAGCGGCCATTCCTTGACTGCCGAGTCTGCCTAGCAGTTGAGTGGTGGTTCGCTTTACCCAGAGTGTCGTCCTCTGGTGTTTTCATTTTCGATTATCTTGGCTTGTCCTTGTGGTCTACCCGTTTTCCCGTGGATGTCTCTTGACATCCTATGAGGGCTAAGACTACGTTATAAGACAGCCAGGAGTCTTCTTGCTTGTAGTAGGATTCTCTTTCCTACTGTTGAGTCGTCATTGTCTGGTTCGAGTCAACCCGGGGTCACCCAGTGATTGACAGGTAGCCTTGTGTGTCTCGACGGTTCTGTCCAGTTTAAGACATGGTTCTGGCTGCAGTGAGGTATCGTCTTACCTCGTTCTACATGTCCAAATGTGCTGAGGGTCCTCGATGTTCTCTCAGGTCTTCGCGTGTCGTTTCCTTTGACAGCGTCGTTCCCTCTGGCTTAGGATTGGACCGATTGGCAGCTTGGTCCGCTATTAGTGACGATCTTACCTCCGAGTCTTCTGACTCAAGGATCGTTACGTGAGTAGGTCTAGTTGCATTGTCCTGAGTCTGTCGGTAGTGGCTGTGCTGCCGTTGGTGCTTTCGAAGTACGTGCGACAGTGCTCTCTTGCCTGTCTGTACTTTTACACTCATGTTTTGAGTCTCAGTGTCTTGTGAGCCTTCACTAGTCGTAGCCTTACGTCACGTTACGGCGTGACGGCTCTTGTAGCCGGGCACCTTCCCAATACGCGATTTTTAAGCTAGTTCCGTGGGCCCCCGGTCCAACCATAGCGTCCAGCAGAGGGGGAATACTAGCTAGAGGCCTGGCTTAGGCAAAAGTCAGTGTGTGCACACGTGGTCAGGGGCTTTGGACTGACTTCACCCTGTTCAACCAATTACCACACTCTGCCTCCCACCGGCGGGGGCTCTTGGGGGTGGGGGTTAATTGGTTACAACCAAAACTACCTCTGCACAGGGAGGGGACTTCAGTCGGCCAAGCGGGGAGGGGGAAGATGAAGATGAAAACTCTATACAACGACGGAGTCGAATCTGTCCCTTCTCAGGAACAGAGTACAGACTGTCGATGTAGGAATTCTTGGGGTTGCTCCCGATCTCCGTTGTCAGCAACACCAGCGCCAAAACTTCATGGATTGGCCCAGGAGGGTACTGGAATTTTGGTGGGAGCTGGGGAAGCCGTCACTGGTCATGGTGGAGTAGGAAGTAGGGACACTATTCTCTAGCGTGGACTGTCTCAGCACTACAACATCTGGAAGATGAAGTCACCATGAATAGTCCCGAACTCTGATTTGAGCACGGTCAGTGGCGTTGGAACCGTCGTCGAACTGTCTTCGAAACAAGATGCACGGGGGTGCCAGCCAATGTCCGAGCAGATCACAGTAGCCTGAATACAGATAGGGTGTCAGTTTAGTCCCAGGGAGGACAGAACTGCGTAGTCTGGGGAGAAAAATGAGAAGAAATCACTCGAGTCACCGAATGGAGCTCCGCTTCTTGGGGAACGAGGGATACTCGTGATAGAACGTCCCGGTCAAGCACTGCCTCTAGATCTTCAAATGGCTGGTTGTGGCAGCTTCTGCAAATAGCCTCAGGTTGCTGGCCAGACCTCTTCAACACAGTCGGAGTAGATTACCTCTCCCGGACAGCCACGAGCTCGGAATGGGGCGAGACAACTTCCACTGTGAAGAGGACTTGAAGACTCTTCCAGGGGTAGCTCTTACGTCTCCTGGAATGCCTGGAAGATGTCGCAACCTCTTCTACAAGCTTCAGGCTCTCTGGGTGGCGAACAGAATAGTAGAGGCAGCTTTCCAAACTCAAGTGGGGGTGAGGGAGAAGTGGTTACTGGTGATGGGAGGGGAAGGGAATCCCAGAGGGGGATGGTAGGAGGTGTGGAGGAGCTGGAACAAGGGTGGAGGAGGGTTCCCCGCACACTGCGCCGATGTCACTTTCCCCTATTTAACAGTACATGCACTACTCCTCTCGCAGGAGGGTTGGACAAAGGGTGGGGAATGCGGATTACAACAAAAACTACCTCCACACAGGGAGGGGCACTAAGTTGGCTAGGCGGGGTGGGGGAGAAGACTACTAGAGTACCGAAAGGGCCACTCGGCCAGTTTAGCCTACCTCTGGAACAGTCAGACCGACAGTCGTTGTTGATGCCTCCACGAGCTATACCAGACTTGGAAGACGCCGAGACCAGCGCCAATTCTTTGCTGACTGGTCTAGGAAGGCTCCTGAATTTTCGTGGGATCGTCCGGCGTCATCACTGGACGTGGCTGGCTCTGGAATCGGGTTGCTCTGCTCAGACTGGGACTGCTCTCTAGTCGCAGCAGCAGGTAGATGACACCATCATGAACACTCCTGAAGTCAAAATGGTGCGGGACCAAGACGTACGCGTCCGTGAATGAGTCCTCTTTGATCTACAACCGGGAAGGACACCAGAGGAGATCAGGGCAGAGCGATATGTCTAGAAGAGTGGGAGGGGGTCTGGATGGATCCTGACTGACCTGATTTGCTACCTTGGGGAAGAAAAATCAGAACGGGCTGCTCTGAGCTTCAATTGGTGCCCCGCTTGTTGCGTTGGACAGGTGACTGGTGGGACTCCACTCCGGCTAAGTGGCGTACCAAGGGGAGCTATGGTGTGGTCGCAGGAGCTTCTGTAAGTCGCCTCTGGTTGTAGGACAGACTAGTTCTGCGCAGTCTGAGGAGAATGGCTCTTCCAGGCAGCTCTGAACTTGGATTGGGATGGGACCACCTCACCTGCGAAGCTATCTGGGAGTGCTTTCCGTTGATGTATGGTACACCTCCAGAAGTTGCCGAATGACCCGAGGGCAGGCTCTGCAAGTAGGGCCTTTGCTGCTACCTGCGAACTGGATAGGGTATAGTGGTGGAAGGGGGGATAGTGGGGAGATGAGGAGAGGGCAATAGGGTGGGAATGAGTTGGGGCATCCCCTGACTGTTAGGGGGGGTCATCCCTGGTGAGACCACACATGTGTCGGAAGGCTACAACTAGTGGAGGGTCACTGAAGGAGTAGACTCTCTAGCCAACAGGAAACAACGCCTAAACTGGACAAAGTACAAGGACTGCTCCTCATACCGACACCAACTTACGGTGACACAAGCCGAGAACACCACCTCCCGGGACCCCATAGCACCCTAACACATGGCCTCCATATGATGCCCAACATCAGTCAGACCATAGGTCAGGACATGGATCGAGGTCCACTCACCCGGGATTTGAATCGGCAAGAAATGGACTTCGGTCAGATAGAATCCAGGTGGCAGTCCACTCTGGACTGTCCCTATCACAAACGGTCAAATGGTGGGCCGCCTCAAGGAGAGAGACGATCCTCACTAGACCGCATGAGGAGGATGGGCAGTTGCCTACCGTCCGCCGCTCACAAGAGATAAACGGTCTCCTTCAAAGCATTTAAGACCCAAGCAGTCCACCTCTGGGCCGCTTCAGACACTAAGTGGTCCCCCTTGGGGCCGCCAAGCCACCAAACTACAAGAAAGGTCAAACGGTCACCTTGTGACCATTGGAGACTGGAATGGTCTCCCTTGGGACCGCCAGATGGGGTTAAACGGTCATCTCATGACCGCTAAGCCCAAAGATTGATCATCGGTTAAAATGCAACAGTTAGAAATGCCTCAGGAGTCGCACTGGCTTCGTGAGGGAAACAGTCAACCGATTGGCCACTGCAGGGGGGATAACAATTTGTCGGGTGACCGCATACCCTGTCGACACTTCCTGGTCGACTAGCGGTCTCCATGGGGGCCACCTACCTCAGAAGCGGCTCCTATTAGGACCGTTTCTACTCCGAAAAATCGAGAATGGTGAAACACGATAGAATTTGCCATTCCACATCCCGATCACCCTCGGGTGATGGGGAAACAAAGGGGGAACCCTTCCCCATGCCCCTAGGCATCCAATGGTACCCTCAAATCATCAAATAATGTAATAAAACTCTAGATCCGGCGCTCGACCCCCAAAGTATGATTTTCCCTTCGCGGTGCGAAATAACCCTGTTAAGTGAGAGTGAAAGTATGTATGTTATCATGTGAGTGTTATTATGTGAGTGGGTGTACATGTGGCATTTTTTTTATTAATTGGTTCATACAATTCTTGATTGTCCGTATATTGATGATGAAACATTCAATCTATTCAATCCCGTTCTATGATGCTCGTACTTAGCTCTTCGTGTCTTCTACAGTTCTTTCGTCTTACTGGAGCGTCTTATTATTGTTTAGTATCTTTTATTTATTTATTGCTTCCATTTTACATTTTTTTAATACGTATTGTTCTGGCAAAAATTTGGCAGCATCTCTCTCGGACCGAGATTTGGGGGGGAGGGTAAAATGGGTACACGTCCACAAGGAGTGACGTGCCCCAAAAATAGAGGTGCACACGGAAGCGGCAACACTTTTAGGAAAATGGACATCGGTTGAAATATGATTTCATGGTCCAAGCATACAGGGAAAAGGGGTCCATCGGATTACATGGCGAATGCCACCGGATCACATGGTGGCAAGTACCACTAGATCAAATAGAGGTGGAGCCACTAGATGAGTGGACGCCACTAGATCACATGGGTGGCAAAGCCACTAGATCAAGAAGAAGGGGGGCAGGCCACCAGGTCACAAGGGAAGGTGGCTAAGCCACCAGACGGGCACGGAAGGTGGCCAAGCCACCAGATCAACAGAGGAGGTGGCTAAGCCACCGGGTCAAGTTGAGGTGGAGGTGCCACCGTATGGGAGGATGCTAAGCCACCGGATCACATGGTGGCAAGTGCCACCGGATTAGACTCGACGCAGAGACACCAGTGAAGGGGCTTTGTAGCGGTATAAGGCAAAGATGGGTAGCCATGGTACGAGGGGAGCACAGGAAAGAAGTGAGAGGCAATGGTGAAAATGGACAGAGGGGAGACACAGATGCGAAGCATGGGTATATTTCAAATCCCTTCTTTTATTCCTTGCAAAAGGAGAGTGCAAAGGCCAATACGTGGAACAAAGGAAACAAGAGGGGAAGAAGGAAAGGGAACAAACACAGTGGGGAGGGGACGGAGCATGGGCTCCTCCCCTCTGCCATCACCTTACAAGGTCTAAGCATACTCCTAACCAAGGTCTGTGCATGTTTGATGAAATGCCTCAATGAAGAAGAAGGTCTACCTCTGTCCTCCAAGAAGCATTTCAAGCCAATTCTCTGTCAAATCAAGTGGGACATCCAGAGACAGAAATAGGTACCGCAAGTGTCCAAATACATAGAGTTCAAGGTCTGGAAGATGCCTCCATGTTTGACTTTTGTTCCAGTCATCATTATCCTACCAGTACATTGGTGGCTATTTTCTATCCGAATCCATACCTAGGACTCACTCCTATTAGAACCACTTTCTGCTATCATTAAAAGAAATTTGATCCTAGATTGTACTGTGTATAGAATGTTGACCAGAGCCAATAGGAACGCAGAGTTAAAGTTATCTTTCTCTAAGGGTCATTAATTGCTCAATTTTTTGGAGATCAAGAATGGTCTTTGTCAAGAAATGTCTGTCTGCTGTCAAAGTAGATAGAGTCTAAAACACTCCTCCTTGTCCGTGTTGGACAAATTGAAGGACGAGATTTTGGAGGGGAAATCTCCTCTACTAGGCACACACATCCATGCATATTGCTGCATGAAGTGGTTTGGTTAAATAGGATAAAAGAAAGGGCAGAGAGGCACAAGAGGAGAGGGTGGTGATTGAGAAGAGGGCATCCTTGGTGAAAAGAAGCTAGCAGTTGTGTGAACTAGTAAGTGAGGAAGAAGAAGAAGAAGATCAAGGGTGATTGAGAAGAGGGAAATCTCCTCTACTAGGCACACACATCCATGCATATTGCTGCACGAAGTGATCTGGTTAAAGAGGATAAAAGAAAGGGTAGAGAGGCACAAGAGGAGAGGGTGGTGATTGAGGAGAGGGCATCCTTGGTGAAAAAGAAGCTAGTAGTTGTGTGAACTAGCAAGTGAGGAAGAAGAAGAAGAAGAAGAAGAAGATCAAGGGGGCTTACCTAAAACTTTCTTCCTCCTACTGTGATGTGAAACCACCTTGGGGGTGATAGTCACAAGATGAATGACCCTCGGACCTAGCAAGCAAACAATGAGCGGAATTTGATTCTGCTGCAGTTCAAGTTTTAGAGGGTGATCGATCCATTCACCCCCCTCTGGATCATATACAGACACATTTTCTGTAGAGATCTGGTTTCTGAGCGTCCACTTTAATTTCTATCACTTGGTATCAGAGTCAAACTCTTTTTCAGGGGCTAACATCTTAAAGAGGAATGGCCATGGATGCTAAGGGAATGACAGTAGAGGGACACTCAACATCCAAGCCCCCATACTTCGACGGCTCCAACTACGCCTATTGGAAGAACAAAATGCAGGTCTTTCTGAGGGCGAAAGACTACGAGATCTGGAGGGTAGTAAGCAAGGGACCGTTCGAGCTACACGAGAATGAGGAGGTTTGGACGAGAGAGGAAATTAGAAAGTCCACCTTGAACTAGAGTGCCATCAATGCTATACAGTGTGCTCTACATCCCACAGAGTTCTCTAGAGTCTCATCGTGCACCACCGCGAAGGAGATGTGGGATAAGTTAGAGGTCATCTACAAAGGAACATCTCAAGTAAGGGAGACCAAGGTGAACATACTGGTCTCCGAGTATGAATCATTCCGGATGAAGCCCAGCGGGACCATTAGAGAGATGTACGCCCGCCTCACGATAATCACCAATGGTCTCAGAGGTCTGAGGAAGACTTATACTGACTACGAGGTTGTGAGAAAGATTCTGCGATCTCTGACCATACCAAAGCAACTGTGGTTGAGGAGTCGAGAGATCTGCAGAACATGAAGGTAGATGAACTAATTGGTTCATTAATGACATATGAAATGAATCTGCCGAAGACAGAAGAGCTGGAAAAGAAGAAGAAGCCAATTGCTCTGAAGGCCAGCGACAATCGTTCTAGTCGATCCAGCCATAATGGATCGTCCAGCGATCAGAGCTTCTCTGGATCAAAAATTGAAGGAGATCAGCTAGCAATGATAACCATAGAATTCAGAAGGTTTCTCAGGAAAGAAGGAAGAAATCTCGGCAGAAGACAATACAACAGCAGGAGGTAAAATAGGTACAAATCTAATCCTGCTAAGAAATCAGATTCTAATGTTTGCACGTGCCAATGATTTGAATTCGAATCCACGTGGGCACTCCGAGCTTTACTTTATGAAGTCTAAGCCTTGGCTTTAAGAAGTTTGAGCTTTGTTGCCACAGGCTCGACTCAGCTTCATGCTCGACTCTACTTCATGGCGTCCGAGCTTAAAGCAGAAGTCCGAGCTAGTTTCTACAAGAGTTCGAGCTTAGTTGGGTCGTCCGACCTTGCTTCAAGGAGTCCAAGCTTAGTTGGATCGTCTGACCTTGCTTCATGGCGTCTGACCTTCCGAGGTTAGCATGTTGTCCAAGCTTCACTTCATTAAGTTTGAGCTTGGTTTCATTGAGCCCGAGCCTTAAGCTTCATTGAGTCCAAGCTTGGTTTCATTGACTCTGAGCTTTAACCTTCATGAAGTCCCAACTTTATTTCATTGAATATGAAGCTCATGTGGCAGACACAAGGCTTAGCTATTTGTCACTTTTACCAGTTATTTGTCAGCCCTGTTAGCTATTTGTCACCCTTATCAGCTATTTGTCACCCTTATCAGCTATTTGTCTACCCTATAATGCTATTTGTCACCCTTGTTCGTTATTTGTCTCCCCTGTGAACTATTTGTCACAAGTGTCCAAGCTTTGGTTGCCAAGGGTCTACTTTATGATTTCAAGCTTAGGGTTCATGGAGTCCGATCTTGTGGTCGCTTGGCTCAGATGGAGCTTTGACAGATTGGGGTCACTTGGCTCTCGACGATCGACTCTTGGCGGTCTACTCTCGACAGTCGACTCTCGACGGTCGACTCTCGGGCCTAGCTACTTTAGGCTCCACCTTCTTCTTGCTTCTTGGCTACTTCACTGCTACATTGAATTCTTATTTTAACACAGCGTTGATCTCAAGTTTAAATGCCTAGAAGAGATCTCGCTGAGATGCATAGTTGCGTCGACTCCACTAATGCTACCGTCGCCTAACAGAGCTTTGACATTTCTTCAGATGGGCTTTCTGGGAGTTTCAATTGACCGAAATAAGCAACTCGATCGACTGACTTTGGCATTAAGCTTGGCCTTTGTACTACTATCTTGTGACTTCTATTATAAGTAGCCTTTCACCACAAATCTAGGTTTTGTACCTTATTTTCTCTTGATATTCATTTTTCAGCTTAGAAATTCATTTGTTTTACGTCACTTTTTATCCTTTGGTAGTTCTACCAATTCATATGTGTGATTCTTAAGTAAAGAATGTAATTCTTCTTGCATGGTATGCACCCAACCTATTCTTGTGAGCATTAACTTGTACTTCTGTAAAATATTTTGGTTCACCAATACTGTCAGTAAATATAACATACTCATTAGAAGGATACCTGCAGGTAGAAGGAATAAGAATTCGTTTTCCTCTCTTATAGTGCTCCTCAGCATGAGAGGGCCCTTCCAGATCATGTCTTTAGTCAGATTTATTCTCTATGTAAAAGTCATTTAATTGCTGCTCCTCTACCTCTATTTCTACTTCCTCAATATATTCCTTAGCCTTATCTTGGTCATTTGATTGTTCTTGAGGTTGTGCAACTACATGCATGGGGAAATCACCTATAGCAACTTTTGACTTTGAAATTAAGCTTCTCAAAGTCTTTAATTGTTTGATCATCCTTGCTGACAACATCATGACTTCTATGAACAATATTTATCTTTGGATCCTAAAGTTTGTAGTCAAACTCCTCATTTGCATAGCCAAGCAATATTAGTGGCACTACTGTATCATTTGACTTGGATATTTGTTCGTTAGACACATGCATAAATATTTTGTAGCCAAAAAATTTATAGATGATCATTGAACATCTTTTTTCCTGACCACACCTTTTCTGGAATATCTCCCTCCAATGTTATCTATGGAGATCATTTGATCAAGGACACTGAAGTACACATAGTCTGGTTCTATAAAAACATTGATAACCTAGAACTAGAGAGCTTGCCCCTGATTATCTCCATAATCATCTTGTTTACCTTCTCTATAACTCCATTTTATTGTGGAGTATAAGGAATGGCCTTGTCATGTTGAATCCCATACTTTGGATAATATTTTTTTAATGTCCAATCTCTATATTCACCACTACTGTTTGTGCACAACTTCTTCAAATATTTTTCTATTTTGCACTCGTTAGTAGTGTGAAAAGTTTTGAAAATATTAATGACTTCATTTTTACTTCTTATTGCAAATGACCACATCCTTTTGAAGAATGTGAGAACCACTCAACTTGGAGAATTAAAGTCTGAAGAGAAATCTTGTTACATCATTCACCTTCCCAACTTTGAATTCTCGAGTCTTCATTCATTCTCTTTCCATTGCTTTCTTCCAGGGCATCCAAAAGTTTGAACCCTGAACTTTCCTACGTTTCTTCTCCACTGCAACCTAGCGACTAGTGAGTGTTGACACGCCTTCGGCTCTATCCTGGGGTGGCTTTCCCTTCATCGCCTGCTCGTCGACCCTACGATGGTGGAAGCTGATCGACACGGCTATAGATAACCTGATAAAGTCCTGAAGGGCTGATCCTGATTGACGTTTTATTCCCCCCTCGTGTTTTGCTCAATATATATTACATCAGATTCGTTGGCTGTTTCCCCCCTTTCCCGTGTCATCAGCCGGCGTCTTAAAACACAGTATCAGATACGCGCGCGCCGCTCCTGTTCTTCCCATGATTCCTGTCAAGGACTACATAATAGAACTAAGAGAAAGTAGGTAAGCTTTTGTCATCAGAAGAGAATCTCTCTGCTGTGCGAGTTCATCCATCTTGTTGTTGACGAACTCAGACACTCCGGTTATACATTTTTGTTTAGGAAAAGATGCCTTCTTTCTCACGCCTCAAAAGTGCTTATGCCTTTTTTCCCCCCTCCCATACCCACCCAGGTCACTGTTCGAACCATCTATTCTTCCAAACAGTGTTGGACGTCCTTGGTCCCAATTATTTGCATATGGGGATCATTCATGCAAGCTTTACTGATCCCTTTGCCCGGATAGGCTGAATAAACTAGACGACATACAGAGTGGACTGAGGCACTTTTACCAGCTGCGCATATATGCCTGCCTAAGATCGTCTACACAATGGGATCGCTGAATATCGATCTAGCTGCAATCTTAGGCCTTGACGCCGCAGCATAGGTCAGGTATAGTCACCACCAGATGCTAATCTCTCTCATCTTTGAAAGATATTATGTTTTCATCTTTCCATGGAGCCAACTTGTGTTCCTCTTCAATGTTTCTCTTTAGCTAGCCAACTTGCGCGCGATCCTCTTCCATGTTTCGTTTTATAGTTAGCTAGGTTCTTCAAAGGCCGCTTTAGTTTCATGGACCATGCGAGTGCTCACGTACGTACACTTCCAGTGGATTAATACGTTCCTTTTCATTGCGGGAATCACGTTAATTGTGAACTACATTAGTCTGGCCACTAGGAGCCATGCATGACTCATGATTAATGAGCCACTTATGCACTACGATAGATTAGTTGCCGAGTACAGAAGCATGCATGCAGACACGTATGTAGGAGTAAAGCTCTTGATGCCCATTATGGGAACCACCTCACGCCGGAGCCAGCGCGTCGTAGGAAGGAATCAAGCTCTCGATGCCCGTTATCGGAACCTCCTCCCGCCGGACCCCGTCTCCCTTTGGCAATTGAAGTACAAGGCGGCCACGGGGGAACCTAGATCATACACCTCTGCGAAGTCTCTGGTGTTGAATTGCTGCCTCCAGCCAGGTGCATACACGGCTTGTCTCCCAAGTTGGCGGAAGAGAACAAACACGAAGCGGTGGATCCCCACTGTTGGACGAGGGCTCTCGTAGGCTACAACTTCGTTTCCTGACCAAAAAGAAAAAAAAAGGAAAAATTCTTCGGTGAAACTCTACATGTATGTGACAGCTCTTCTGCTTTTATCAAAAAGAAGAAACAAAAAACGATGTTGCGTGCATAACAACGGCAACGGTGGGCATCATCCTTTACGGGAGGAAATCTGCAACTTTTGGGAAGTATATATCGTTGGAAATTTAATTAAATTCTTGGAGATTGAGACTTTTCTTCGGTTACTGTTTGAGCCTATATATGACTGACGTGATTTCCCTGAGAAAGAAAGATACATCGCATGCAGAAGAATGTGTGCCCTCTTGTCATTCTCAAACATGGACTCCATGCGTGGATTTTTTTTATTAATAAAAAATCCACCTAGATTCTCATTAATTATTAATTCTGATGATGGTACCCATGCCATGCATCAGGAAAATCTCTGATGAGAAACTGGCAGTCTCGTTCCTCTTCCCAAATAAACAAAATGAAAAATAGAAAAATAATGACCATTAGAAGAAAAACTCCAAAACTATCTCAACCGCTACCTTGCATGTTGCACACAGGACTACTTTGTTGTGTCTCCTCTAGATTTGATGAAGTGTTTTGATGCTGGCAACAGTTTATGTTTTGATGCTAGTCTTAGTCATTTAATATTTTACAGTTTCTTGTAAGTTAGATTGAGTCTCTAGTCACTAGAAGGTCGATACATATATGTGTTATAGACCAAGAAGGTCTATGCACATATATCGCTGAGACTAGAAGGTCGATGCACATTTATACTTTGAAATGGACAGGTCAGTGCACATGTTAACACTAAGTCTAGAAGGTTAGTGCATATGCACAATTGTTCAGTTATAAGGTCAATGCATCCTCCACTTTATTGACTTACCAAGTCGATGCACATATGTTGCTGAGACTAGAAGGTCGATGCATGTATGTGTTACAGACCAAGAAGGTTGATGAACATATGTCACTGAGTCTAGAAGGTCGATGCACATATGCATTTTCATCCAGAAGGTCAATGCACCATATACACAAGATGCACAGTCAGGTCGGTGTACATTGGTCACAACACTATTCAGGTCGACACACCTCATGCATTTTGTTCACAACTCGTGCTATAAGGTCGATGCACCTTGTACACAGGTTGATGCTATCAACCTAGCAGTTGGAGGGAAGTCGATGCTTGTGACATAGCAAATGCATCAAAGGTCGATGCATGTTCTGAAAAGGTCAATACTAGTTTGTTAACCTCTGCAGCATAAGGTCAGTGCAATAGAAGTCATCACCATCAAGGTCGATGCGCCTTGTGTGTTCAATATAAAAATAGGTCGATACACCTTCATTAGGGTCTACCTGTGTTACAATTAAAGGTCGATGCTTCTGTTCAAATATATTACATGGGTTAGTTTTACAGGCTAATGCATCTCATTTTTACATCGATGCTTCTGCAAAAATGCGTGCATTCACTAGACCTAACTAAATCTGTTGAAACACTTAAGATTGAAATTATGCTAATGACAATCATTTACGGAGAACAGTCCGGCTCTTAGGCACCAGGGATAGCATGAAGGTATATACCTGCTATACCTCCGGCTGGGAAGCAATGGATCCCGCCAACAATTCTACCAGTCTAAATGAACCTGCCCGGTCAGGTGACCCCAATCCAGCAGCCGACGCGGTGTATCGTAACACCAGGACTGCCGCCAGGAGGTACCTCTAAGCCCAATACAGTGGTCATGCAGGGACCTCTAGTCAGGGACCGCACCGGGACCAGAATCTTGACCAGGCCTAAAACCAAGAGGTCAACTTTGCTCAAGAAGAGAATGACCCTGATGAGGTCAGGAGCGCCCATGGAGAAGTGGCAGCCCAACCCATTGGTGGTTATCCAAACCCAATTTTTGAGCCACCTACAATGGCAGCGTTTCAAGTCATGTCTGACGACGCTAAACTCGAAACCATGCAGCGTTGGCATATAGAAATGACCAACCTCATGTTGGAACTGAAGCGCTAGATGAACTTGACTGTTCCAAGGCCCTTAACACCAGTACAAGATCAAGGCCTTAGGCGAGTGCAGCCGATGTGCGATCCCCCTATCACTGGGCGACAAGCAGGTGTCCCCTACCCGGGAGCCATTGAAGCAAGTCCTGAGGCGTCTCGGGCTCCCCCAAATGCTCAGTCCTCTCGAACTCAGCCGGTTGAAGACGTCATTGCCCAACGGCAGTTGATAGAGAAAATTGTTGAAGATAAGTTCGCCCAGCGAGGCGAGGGTATGACCACTATTGATTTGTATAGTGTGCCTTATCTTCTTCATCATCAATTTAAGAAGTTACCGTCAGACTGCCTGAAGGCACCTAAATTGCAAAACTTCAACGGGTTGGGATCTCCCCACGAATATTTGGCCTATTATATAATGGCCATGGGCGATCTTGCATTGGAGGAGTCATACCTCCTCCGCTACTTCGCAGCTTCCCTCACGGGCAGTGCCTTTCAGTGTTACTCAAGGCTGAAGCCCAATTCTGTTGCTGACTGGGCTGATCTCCAGAAGAAGTTTATTGATCGTTTCCAGGCAGCCGAAAGAAAGGTCAGATGCCGGCCCCACTGCGTCCTAAATGAACACCCGTAGGTTGCGTTCAACGGGTGAATATCCACTCTCATGATAAGAAGCGCGATGGGGTAACCTTACAAGGTCGCTGCACTTACAAGTCTCCGGCACCAACTAAAGTGCCACAATATCTGATACACCCCGTCAAAGGAAAAAATGATACTACGCAAATCATCTGGGGGCACTCCCGCGGCCTTCGAGACACCTCTCTCGCGACGCAGCGATCCTTGAAATCTATGATAATGCGGGGAAATAGGCATCACTAGATATTCACCTGTAACATGGCTGGAGTGATGGACTGCCACGGGAATTCATCTATGGAGGACGCAGCCGAGATAACACAAGCTCGCACTGAGGAAACGGGCAGGGATTTGATCACGATGGCTGCAAATGTGATCACCGCTGAAGATGACGGCGAGAGATTAGCGCCCACTTTAGATATGCCATTGGAAGGGCAGGGCCATGCCTCTGGTCCCTCTATGCCCGATCCGGCTACTATGATGATGATTCTGTAAAGATATCAACAAGAAGCCGAGATGCTGAGAAGGCAGCTCAGCGAGCTGAGCACAAATCCCATAGCCTTGAGACAGACTGAAGCTCCCCCTAAAACCTCGCAACGAGGTGCTAATGAATTCGAAGCTTCTCTTCTGTTGGCCCGGGTTAGGATGCAATCGAGAGGGGGGTGAATTGATTGCCCGCCCTTATCAACAAATTTAGACTGAATAAAATCAAACCACAACGATGGGAAATTAAGCACTAAGTTACGCCTGATTAAGATGCACAATTAGATGCATACAAGCACTCACAACTCTCAACGTATGATGATATCACTCGGACGACGATGATTGAATGGACAATTAATGTAACACTCGTTTCACCGGCACACTCGATGTAAACGGATAATGTAAACAACCAATCTCATTCAACAAACCACAACATGGTGATTTTTTAGGTGGTTCAGACGCACCAAGTGCCGTCCTACGTCCACCCCTCTCACCTCGAGAGGATTTCACTATAAACGCTGCACGACGGCAGCATCTCTTCTTCTTCTTCTTCTTCTTCTTTTCCAACTTCCATCAGAAGAAGAGATATGCGGCAACGACTGCTGTAAAAATTCGTGTTGAGGAGCATGATATAGCTTTAAATGTTTACCATTTAATAGAGGGAAAGGGTTGTCTCCTTTGTGGTCAACAACCCTATAGGCACCTCCCTCATAAACCTTGAAGAAAATGTAAGGCCCGCGCCAATTGGGTTGGAGTTTGCCACTTGACTTACCGGCCAGGCGGCCATGACTTCCCTTTCTTTCACCAAAACAAGATCGCCCTCTTTAAATGCCCTCTGTTTCACAAGCTTGTCATAGGCTCGAGTCATTCGGGCTTGATATGCTTGGAGGTGCTTGTAAGCTTCCAACCTTTTGCCTTCTAGATTAGATAATTCCTCCAACCTTCTCTCTATTTCGTCTTGCTCCTGAGTTTGTAAGCCCGTACGCACGGCCATCCGGTAGGATGACATTTCAATTTCAATTGGTATTACGGCTTCAGCTCAGTATACTAAAGAGAAGGGGGAACACCCGGTGGGGGTCTTATAGACTATCCGGTATGCCCAAAGAGCTTCATGTATCTTCTCGCCCCAATCTCTTTTGCAGCTGTCGACAATTTTGGCTAGGAGCCTGCAAAGGGTCTTATTGAATGCTTCATCCAATCCATTAGCTTGGGGATTGTAAATGGTTGAAGTTCTCCAATCTACGTGGAACTTGGCAGCCAATGCGTATATTGTTCTATTCTTGAATGGGGTGCAATTGTCCGACATGATCTGACTGGGAGTGGCAAATCTATATATGATATAGTGTTTAACAAATTGGGCGACTACTTCTCCCGTGACCTCCCGCAAAGGAATAGGCTCGGCCCACCTAGAGAAGTAGTCTGTTGCAGCTAGTATGAATTTGTGGCTTTTAGAGGATGGTGGGAAGAGTCCCACAATATCCATTCCCCATTCTGCAAAGGGCCATGTAGAAGCCGTGGGGTGCAACGAGGTTGGGGGTCTTCTTGGCACTGGGCCAAAGGCTTGGCACTGATGGCATGTGCGGGCGTACCCCAAGGGACCTACCTCCACCTCACCCACCAGCACCCATTGCCTGCCCACCGGCACCCATTACGCGTCCGCTAGCACCCACTCCTCCTCCCCTGTCGCCTACACCCCCTACCCAATGGGAGGATAAGGGTAAGGGACCACTTATCGGAGAGCCTAGTAGGTCACGTCAGTAGTGTTTTCGCTGCCAGGGATTTGGCCACTATTCAGCCCAATGTCCCACCCACACATCACTCATCATTATGGACACACATGTCAGAGAAGCCTCAGGGCTTGTGTCTGTCAGCTATGAGGCAGAATAGGAATTAGCTGACGAATTCTTTCGTGAGGAGGAAGGTGCCCAGGGGGATCCTCCAGACCTCCTCGATGCCCAGTAGCCAGCTAGGACCACCACTGCCCTATGTATGAGTCTAGAGTAGTGTGTGCATCTGTGTCTTATTCTTTATTCAGTCTATCAGGAGTCTATATATACATTTGTCGAGTGATGTCGAGTGCATAGTGAGTCTGCATACGAGTCTAGTCAGTCCCACGCAAGCTCTTGGTGCCCGTCCCTTTCGAGTATGAGGCAAGTTGGACCACACGCATACGTTGTAGGCTTGCTAGCGAATTAAGGGTTCAGCTCCTCCTTAGTGTATCGGGTCTAGTCACCTAATGGGACCCAGTGGTGAATCCTAGTGAGTATTTGATCCATCTCCACCCCTTGTGAGTGGCACCACCCCAGAGCATCCACTTCCAGCCTTGTTACCCCAGCAGTATGAGCAGATAGAGCATATACTGGGCGAGCAAGTAACGACCACCTGGGGTGGGGTGTACTAATGCTATCTGGTGTGATGGAGGGGATGGCTCGCGCCTGATGACACTTGGATCAGTCGAGCAGAGCTACAGAGGACACATCTGGATCTACTGGAGCGGAACCACTGGAGCAATAGCACGCCCCTTTTACTCGACAGGGTCGAGTTCTTCCCACCCGGGGAGAATTGATGGGAATCGCCTCCCGACACTAGTATTTTTATTTACATTTATGTTCTTTAGTTTGCATTTATATCCTTGCATAAATGGGGATACCCCGCGGGCGCCAAAATTGGTGCCCGATACTTTGTAATTTTTCCCCATTTTAACATACCATTTCCCCTGAATGGTGCCTCCCCCTCCCCCCGTTCGCCCTTCCATCCCTCCGTTGTCCTCCGTGCCCGCGTCCTCCGGCGTTGGTGGTTCTCCTGCCACCGCTGTCGTGCTCCCCCATGCCGGTGCTCTACATGTCGTTGCCTCCTTCCCCACGCTACCTGCTACAGGAGGCCCTTCTACTGCACCTTTCTGCCTTGGGACCTCCCCTGCATCTCTTGCCTCCTCTGCCGGTCTGGGGGTGGAGGTTGGCGCTCCTTCGCCTCCTCCTGGTGGTTCCATTCCGGACACCTCTGCTACTGTTCATGCTTCCCCCCCTCTCGCCAGTCCTCTACCTTCAGATGGTCTCCTTCCCTTGCCTGCCCCTGTCACCGGTGATGTAGGTTTGTCTTCCACGCCCGCCCCTGGAGCTATGGGTGCATTGTTGCTAGCTCGAGTGTAGGTCCAAGGCATACCAGTTCCGTGGCGATATGGCACGGTACGACTGTGCTGTGATTTTTTTTATCCTTCTCTGGGCAAAGAGAGGCTGGTGTCTACAGGAGAGAGAGGGGAACGCACCACCGTGGCCGCCTCCACCCTCCGTCCCCACTGTGGCTGCCACCTTCTCCATCCTCTGCCTCAATTGTGACCTCTTCCTTCACCCTTCATCGCTGTCTCTACCTATACCTGTTGGGGGCTGCAGGACAGAGAGGGGAACACACAACTGCCTCCTCCCTCCGCCGCCTCCGTGGCTGCCGCCTCAACCACGACCTCCTCCACCACCACCCACCCTCTGCTACTACCTCTTAACAACATTCTTATTCTTCTTTTTTTAGATGACGAGGGAAACCTGAAAAACTTTGAAAACTTAAGCAAGACCATCGAGCGTAGAGGCAAGTGACGATGCTAGATCTGGATCTACACTTCTGCCTAATAAAAAATTGAAAATATCTGATACATCTAAAAAATATTTGAAAGATAGCACAAAGAAGGTGTCTGTTTTGGACAAGAAGCTCTATTGGGATCTAAAAATATGCCACAGTTTATAAAATAATTCAAACATGGCGAATATGAAACATGAAACGCATAAAGAAATGAACATGCTAATATTTGATTTTTGCAGGAATTAAATGGTTGCAAACAGACCGCTCTAGTGGTGACACGGTCAGATGACGGGCCGTTCCATGGGACTGAACGGTCCCTAGTGGGCCGCACAGCACACACCATAACATAGGTACACGATCTGGGTCCAACCATGCAATAGTGGACGGTCCCACGATTGGCCGTCCAGAGAACCTAAACGGTCCCATATTGGGCCGTGCTACACCTAATGCCTTACTATTCAAAGTCAACACACGGTCTAGATTTAGACCGTGGAAGACCCCATATGGTCGATCGATGGATCGTCCAAAGCATTAACACAGTCTAGAGTGGATCGTGGACATTGAACGGTCTCTGGTAGGGCCGTTCAACTACTAGGGAACCGAAAATGTCAGTTTCTCATCGGAAACCCCACCCAATCGTTCTGAATCGATGGGAAATGAAATTCTAACCTGTTCCCTGCCACACCACCATCATTTCACAAGATTTAAAAGCCTAAGAACACAACGACGATGGCCATGGGTGGATTAAAACATAAATACAATGTTCATGGCATGAAAACCCAAATGACGATGTTCAGGCTTATGGAAGACATAAAGACGATGGGCATGATGGGGAAAATGCTCCTAACAAGGTCGGGTATCCATCCCCCTACCTCGATCACGACAAAAACCACACTACGGCGCCGTGCAAGCTGAGGGTTGCCACGGACCGATCCCGTCTCCACACTCTGTGGTTCGTCTCGAGGTTGACATCACCGAGCTCCTCGTGTCACGAGCTTCCCGTTGACTCCACCCACGCATCCGTCCGCGACCCGGTCTGGACGCGCCACCAAGAGGGGGGAAAGGTGATCGCGTGAGAGAGAGAGAGAGAGAGAGAGAGAGAGAGAGAGAGAGAGAGTGAGTGAGTGAGTGAGTGAGTGAGTGAAAGAGAGAAATGGGGAGAGAGAGAGGGTGTCGATGGTGGGACTTATGCAAATGCAAATGCGACCTAGAACAATGGACCACCAATGACAATATGAAGGGAAAAATGTAACACACAACATCACAAATGGGCTTGGGGGCAAGCCCAACAAACAATATGATTGTGAGAGGATTCACCCAAGATCAAACAAGCTGATATGATCGTTAATTTTTATTTTTCAAAGTTTTGGTGGGCCTTTTAATGATTTAAATTAAGTATAATTCTCTCAAGACATGGGTGCCCTATGGGAAGAGACCAAACTTTGGGTTAACTAAGGTTAACTTCCTCACACGTATGCAAATGTAAATCTAAGGGTGGAAAAGGTACAACCGGCTCGGCGTCAGTGTGGGAATCCACGGCTCATGGAGACTTACAGAGGTCCCGGATAAGACACCTAGTCGACCCCAAGGAATATGGAGGCGAGAGGATCACTTACCAAGGTAGGAATGCAACTACAATATGAGAATGCATGGCCCTATGTACACCGGAGTGCATGAAAATTCTAGCCTAAATATAGTAAATCAAGATATAATGAACATATGCAAACATAACAATATGGATGCAAATAACATGAACAATATGATAAATATGATGAACATGAAATACTATCTAAAAATAGATATACACACCAAAATCATAGAAAAATATGGACAAAGTGATGGGCACTAGAGGTCCCACCGTGATCGCCAAAAAAGTTGTGGGTGTAAAAATATGAAACGTGACGTCACAAGTCACATGAACAAGCATATATGTATAAGTGATAATATAATGTGCCAATCAAGTGAACATCATGAACATGTCACTATGTAAACATGGTAGCATGATCATATAGCAAGGCAAAGGCGATAACAGATAGAGAAAGAATACCGTGATCGCCACCAAGGAAAGACAATGCCAAAGAATGTGAAAGAAGACTATGTGCGCGTTGTGTACCTTGGAAAAAAGAAGATGATCATGCTCAATATAAGTAATATGGGAACCAATGTGGATTACCTCTCTAGAAGGTAAGGGCCTCACTTTCCATACTTTCCTGTGAAACAAAGACAACACAAGAGGCAATTTAAACATGGCAAATGTGCAACATGGAATGCATAAAGAAATGAACATGCATAAATTTAAATTCTGTAGGAAATGGCAGTTGAATATTAGCCCACCACAGTCTCTGGCGGTCGACGATCGGGCCGCTACAAGGGCTGTAGCGCGCCACTAATGGGCCGCTAGGCTCCACCACCAAACTATTTTCTCCTATATTTAACGCTCTCTAGCGGTCTAGGGTTGGCCCTCCAAAGGCTCTCTAGCAGTTTTATGATAAACCGCCAGACCAACCGCCCTACCTGGTCAACGATCGTCTGACCTGGTCGAAGGTCTATAATGGTTGAAGGATCAGCCGCTAAAGGTTAGTAGACGATCCAATGATAGGCCGCTACAACGCATGAAATGCAGGGGCTATGGGCCGCCAAGGTTCACCGCCTCACTGCTTCATAGAATCGGTCTCTGGTAGGACCGCCACCCTACCAGAGAGCCAAATCTGCGGGGATCATAACCAGATCCCCTCCCGATTGACCCAAATTGACGGGAAACTCATTTTTAACATGTTCCCTACCATTCCACCATCACATAACAATAGTTTAACATCCAAAAACCCAGCAACAATGGCCATGGTGGATTAAAAAATAAATATTATGTTCATGGCACGAAAACCAAAATGGCGATGTTCAGGCTTATGGAAGACATAAAGACAATGGGCATGATAGGGAAAATGATCCTAGCGAGGTCGGGTATCCATCCCCCTACCTCAGTCGTGACGAAAATCACGCTACGGCGTCGTGCAAGCCGAGGGTTGCCGTGGCTCTCCTCGCCCGGTCCCGTCTCCACACTCCGCGGTCCATCTCGAAGTTGACATCACCGCGCTCCTCGCGTCACGAGCTTCCTGTTGACGCCACCCCTACGTCCATCTGTGACCCGGTCTGGCCGCGGCACCAAGAGAGGGGGGAGAGTGATCGCGTGAGAGAGAGAGAGTGTGTGTGTGTGAAAGAGAGAAATGGGGAGAGAGAGGGGGGTCGATGGTTTTGGGTTAAAAATTTTTGTTATAATATTTTTTTTGATTTTTAACCAAATAGAAGTTTTCTTCCAGGGGCTCCACCCTCGGAAATCCCTACAAGGGGTGCTGCCCCCTTGACCCCCGCGACCTGACCGCTTAGGTCGATCCGCGTGCGAGGGCACACGATGGTACCAGGTGCTCGGGGAAATTTTTGACACTCGTATGTAGGCCCTATAAGGATGCTTTGGGCTCCTGAAGCTTGTGGTTGGCTCAGATGGGTCTTCCATTGACTTCATAGGGCTGGAGGGAGGTGACTCGGGGATAGCTCCCGGCCTCGTTGCTGGGTGCCACATGGCGTGGCTTGTAGTTAGGGCGCCCCCAGGTTGGCTAAGGTAGCTGTGTTGAATGTAGGTAAACCCGCAAACTGAGTGATCAGGGGTCGGCCCGATCGATAGTTGATGTTGCCATGGGTCATGGCTCGCCGGTTAGGACCCTTGGTTGGGCCTGGTAATTGGGGCGTCGACATGATGACGCCATTTGTCTGGTGGTCGGGGTAACCCTCGCTCCTCTGCGAAGAGCCATTTGATGCGGTAGGATGTTCTGAGTCCCAAGTTAACTCGGTTGTTGAGGTGTCGATGGTGTAATACCATAGGCAGGGTATTCATGGATGATCCTGAAATCGTTAGAGAGTGTCGTCCCGTACGGCAGGTTGTCTTGATCCTTGGACCTGACTCATTTATCGAAGAAACTGGCTGGTATAGTGCCCTTTGCTCGGGAACGATCCCCACTTGTTATGGTGTGCCATTTGACCCAACAATGTCTCAATTTTTGAGCTCAACTCGACTGGTAGAGCATCTTCAGCGTTGTGCCGTTTTGCTCTGTGTAGGGAGTATTTCCCTATGCTTAATCCTCAATTAATTAGATAAAATAAGCAGGTGCCAATAGAGGTCTTGCAGAGATTACTATCTTCAAGTAGCGGTCCTCAACCAACCGCTCTCTGCTTCCTGTTAACTCTAAATAGGAACAGATCAGCCCTCATGATTACCTGTTAATTATAAGTAACTATGCCTTATTCTTTTTGTTTCGCATATCCATGATCTTTGTTATATCAAGTTTCAGTCATGCATGCAAATTGGTTTCACTGGTGCAGTCCAATTTTCCTGGTAATTGTCTGAACACTGATCGGTTTTTAAACCATGTTGGTTTTTTGACTGACACCTGGGCTCCATCCTTCTGCAGTTCAGCCTTGACATTCTAAGGGATGTTCATTAAATCTTCCAATTCTATTCTTGTCCACGTTGGCATGGATCAAATACCTTTCAAACGTCTTCAAGTTTACAGGATGGTCAACCTTCTTCCGGCATCATAGATGCATGTTCTGTGCCATGAACACCAAGTGCAAGGTCTATGGACATTCTTTCCTTGACTGAAAAATAATTCTCTAAATCTGATCCATACAGTGATGGACTTAGCAAATAGAACTCTGCAGCTTCCATTTCTCTATACAATCTTATCTATCAACAGCCTTTTGCCAATAACTCGGTAAAAGAGAGCTGAAGAATTCAATATTTCGGTAACTCCACTCAATCATACCCTCTTGCTGCATTTCCCATATCATACATTTTGCACTTAGTTGAGATTCGTTTGCCTAGGTAAGCATCTTGGGACATTTTACTCTATTTCAACAACTTCTTTCCCTAAACTGTAACACCTCAGTCCTTTGTGCTGCATAAACCAACAATGTTATTGACTCAAGCATGATTTGATCCACAATTAATATTTTAGCTGGTTAATAATATTATATGCTGTTATAATTCCAAAATTAGTGAAGCTTGAAAGGTTGTCTGTACAAAAGAATTTGGCAAAAAGAAATTCTAAATTAGATTAACTAAGTGGGAATATTAAAAAAGTAATAAAAGATATTTTGTTAAATAGCATACAAGTGATTTAACCTACAAAAATCACTTTGATTTAGTTAGAAAATCAATGGGTTCATATGAATAAAAAAGAAGCAAAATAAAATCTGACAATCATTACCTTACAAAGATTGTCATCACTACCAGAGTAGATGAGATGTCCAGTATCATCAGCAAATGTCACTATATTAACATCAGACTACAAGAAGAAACAAAATGATATTCCAATGTCAGTGGGAAAGGATATGAAATATGAATAAGATGTTTCCATAGTGAGGGTGAATTCTGCCACTCCTAATGGCACTTCAAACTTTTGATTGAAGCCAGCGATATGCATATCTCTAACTTTATCGAGACGTACATTGAAGTAATACCACTGGTAAATTCTTTATGGAAGGATATTGATAGCTGCTCCAGGGTCTACCAGGATTCTATTCAACTGCTGGCCATTCAGCTATCCTTTCATATACAACGGCCTATCATAACTGATAGTGGGAAGTAGCATATCCTACTCAATGAAGGCTACATTTGCTCCTAGCAGTGCCTTAGCCAAACAAGCTTCATAATGGGAAGGGGTTTGTAGGGCAGTAATAATTGTCTGTCGGGTTTCTTCACTCAGGGAGAGGATCTCCCAGATGGTGAACCTTTCCGGGAGCTTCTTCAGCAGCTTCACTATCCTACTTCCAGCTCGGACATTTGATAGCTTCACTCCGCCCATCTTGGCTTAGAAGAGCCTTATGTTGTAGTCCTTGATGAGCCTACCTCATTGGACTCTAGGTCTGACTCTTCTTGCGGTATGGCAACGTCATCTTGCTATTTTCTGGCGTCTACTGCTGGTATGGTCTTTTCTATTGCATCCCTATGGATTTGATGATGCCATACACTCTAAGTTAATCACAATGACTTGAGTTGTCTATAAGTTTCATGATTTCTGTGTTTAATTAAAGATTGGTGCTTTGTGTGTTTCATTGCTCGTTTCATGATTTCTGTGTTTAATTAAAGATTGGTGCCTTGTGTGTTTCATTGCATGTGCATACTCTATCTCTGTGTCTCATGAGTCCATGCATGTTTTAGCTTGGTTGTTGACGACACAAGTCCTTCCATACTTTGGTAAAGTCCATGCTTGTTGCACGCATACAAGCCAAGTCCGTGCACGTTTCATTTTGCATCTCTCATGTAAAGCTCGTGCGTGTTGCACGCCTTCATGTTAAGTCCGTGCATGTTGAAAGTCCATGCATGTTTTTATTTGTGTTGAAAAACATAAGTCCGTGCATGCTTGATCATCTGCATGGTTGGTTTGTGGCAAACAAGTTTTCTGTTAGACCTAAAAAAATCACTAATCACCCACATAAGTCAAATCTGTAAGCCACATTGGGGCATCGTGGTGTAATATGAGAGTTACCCGCATAAATGTTAAAATAGCGTGTCTACAGTAGCGACTAGGGATCTGAGTACCGGAAAGGAACCGGCGCAACTCGAATCTCGACCTGTCGCCCACCAGCCCGAAGACTCAGAAAGGCTAAAGGATAGGTGTGGTGTACATAGAAATATGAAATAAAGTAGGACACCAGATATAAGAATAGAAATAAACATCTAACTACAACAGAGTCCAGTTCAACAAAAGTACAATCTAAAGTAGTAAAACTTACCAAATGTCAAGTGAACACTCGGCCCGGCAAACTGGCAACTAAGAACCTCCACGCAACGCCCTCAAACTTCGAGGAAGAACTGCCACACCTGAAAACCAGGGGTGAGCCTCCTATCACTGGCTCAGTAAAGATCCCGCGGAACCCCAACTGAGAAAACAACGGCGGAAGGGAAAAAGCTATGCTAGCTACAGAAAGAACAACAGTAACAACAGGAAAAGGAACCTACGGCGGCCAGTAAAATCTTGGCTCTACAGCTAGTCCTACTGTACCGGAAAATACGACCCAGTCTCCCGTCGAGGGATAACCAAGTCACGCACCCGACATCCCTATCCCACGGTCAGGGAATGACCAGAACACGAACCGCCCTAGTCACGCGACTAGGAAAACGACACGACGTCACCATCGTGGGGGCCTGTCCTCGCAGACAAGAACCCACACTGAAACCACGTGATCTGGAAACATAGTCACGACTTCACCGTCATGACCTCAACACCGTCTAGGGAAAGCCCTCAGTGACGCTCACCGGAAACTCCAGACCTCGACTACGGGAACGCTCCCAAAATCACACGCGAAGCCCCATCTCGCAGACGGGAAATGGAAACCCAGGACACGACAACTCACATCACGTGACGGGAGTACTGCACAAATCGAACCTCAGTCTGTCAAAACTCGAGTCTGTACCTATCGGCAGATAGGAGCACCTCCCACTAGAAGAATGACTGAATGCGTCGACTCCCAAAGTTAGAAATCTGTTAGGTGCAAGAATGAGATCTAGAGGGGGGGTCAACAGATCTCTTTATAAAAAAATGGATCAATTGAATTTTTCCACTCATAAAATGCATTTGGAACAGCCAGAACAGAAGCTGACACTTCGGATCTCCTTATACTAGACAAAGCTAAATACTCACAGCACAAAGGTCTGAACAATGACAAGAGCTTCGAGCTTACACTCTATGTAGAGCAGCTCTCGAACACCCCACTGAAATGCCAATAGTTAAATATTCAAATAGAACTAATATCAAATGCCTGACCGTGTGCCAGAGCTAGTCAGACTCGAAATGGACAATTACAACAGAAGTGATCCAATAGAATCAATTAAGCATTCTTTCAAATAGAGCAGTTATGGAGCGCTAGCTACTCAATCCAAATCAGAACAGAAACGAATATTAGCTCACATAAAGTAGCTCTTGAACACTTAGCACACATTGAGAGTGGAGTGCAAAACGTGATCACACATCGACCTGAACAACCATCAATCACATAGCCAACGATGGAATCATAGTGCAGACTCAACTCACACACGAACCTGTGAGGGGGTTAGAGGATAAAGAGTAGACACACAAGTTCAAACCATAGAACACATAGGATTTTTAGGTGGTTCGATCTACCTCGTAGATCGACGTCCACACCACACTAAAACCAGAGTGTGGCTTCCCCTTGCAACAGCAAGAATGCAGACTCGGTGTGCAAACACTCACTAACAGGTTGATCCAGAGGGAGACAAATTCCTCAAACTCTAATCTAGAACCATGATAGATCAGAACCCACTACCTTAGTAGTGACTGGAGGAACACCTCCCTTCTTCTGAAATCACAGAGGGGACAACCGGAGGAACACCTCCCTTCCTCTAAAACCACAGAGGGAAACCAAACCCTGAATAGGGTATCGGAAGAACACAAGGGAAAGTGAAAAGTCAAACAAAAATGAAAAATAGAAACATAACCAAATTTTATCTATGAGGAGCAGATTGACTGTAGATTTGATCCACGAGTCAAGACACTAGATAAGCATAAGCATTCAAAGTAGAGCATTTTACCTGAAGCAAAGGCAAGAAGCCACCCAGCATCATCTGCCGGTCAGTGGTGCTAAGGGAGTCGAACAAAAATGCCAATGTAGTAGTGCCCCAGGCGTACTCCCCGACCCCGTCTAAGTCTCTCAGCAGTGGGAGGAGCTTGCAGCTCACTCCATCCGCCCTTGTCACGAAGAGCAGCTTCCCAAACATCAGCATCAGGAAGCAATGAAGGACGACGTCTCCCTCCGGTCCTAGTCCTGCAAACACTCTCCTTTTGGCTCTATCTGTTAGTCTCCTGAGGTGCTCCTCAGGTAGCTCTCCCACGGCTATCGCCGCTCCTCTCAGCCCCAGGCTCTCCTGGAGGGTCGGTCTCGCCAGCATGGACGAGTGGTGTCCCGGCCTCGTCAGCTCTAGCTCTAGCAGCTCCCGCGCCAACTCTCGATAGTCGGCGTACATCGTCCCTGTCACCGGCGCTCCGTGGACCTGAAGTCCAGTGATCCGTGCCATGTCCTCTAGCATGGGGATCATATGTCCCCACAGGAACAAGAAGGCTCGACTAACTGGGTCCCACCTGTCGTGTAGTGCGTACAGGAAGGCAGTGTCTACCCTCATCACCTCCATCCCCAGGAACTCGGCGAACCCCATCGTCGCTAACCACTCCCTCTGGAAGTCCGACAGTGCCAGGTACACTATCGGACCTATAACTAGGAGATCGTCATCTGTCGTTTCCCCTGCACGCATTCAAACATTTAGTTAGTCATTCATATAGAGCAGGTAAATCAATGCATTAAAAAAATAATTTTTTGCTTCTCAGAATACCAAACGGTCACCTCTAGACCATTTGACCTCTCTTAACGGTCTGGGCTAGACCACTTGGTTCCCTAGCAGTTGCTGGAAGGACCGTTAGGCTCTTGCCATGACAGCCAGTTTCTCCCCGTTCCCCCAGGTTGGTGGGATGGCCCGGAGGCCCTCTACAAAGTTTTAATGGGTCCCAGACCCATTCCCAGCCTAATCTACCCACATGCACGCCCTTAATTGAATCAAAAAATAAACGAATAAAAGAAAATCACCCAAAAATAGATGTATAAGGGAAATGGACCACACCAAATTATATAATTAAAAATCTCAGATAAAAAATGCTAAAATCCACATTGCAGCCTCGTCTCTCCCTGTGACCCGGTGCAGAAGGAATATTAACGCTACCCCTATAGGCCGGGCCGGAGTCTTGGGAATTATCCCGGCGTGACCGTAACTCGACCTTGCCTTGGGCCGACATTCCGACCAAACCAGACCCATTTCTCGGGCCGGATCTTTCCGACCCACCATTCAAATTGCCGTGCACTCGGTAGACATTTGAACGGGTTTGTCCCGATTTTCACCATGTTCTTATTTTGGGACCGTCGTCCAAACATAAAATGGTCCCCGAGCGACTGACATGTCCGAATGCTCGTATCCCGATGCAGGCTCTTAGTGTGGTTTATTCCTCTCTATTCTCTCGTAGTTAGTATTAATTCTTTTAGGCCGCAGGGCCCCTAATTTTTACAATTAATCAAGGGTGTTCTCTCGTATGGGGGATGTAAACGACGTCGTGACCTTTATGGCACGACGAGATTTGGTCCCAACCCAAACCACACAATCACCTGACGAAGTCAGATCGAGCACACTATGGGCTTTCACAATGCCCGAATAAATCGTCACCTAGGTGACTGGCACGTCTACGCACTTAATAAGATCGAATAAAAACCCAATAAGTGAACAAACATATTCTTTAATAAAAAAGGTGCGTCCACAAGCCTGGCACGCCCGGTGGGACCAGTCCACCCTTCATCTCTTTGTCGAAATCAAGAGCCCTGCGGCCCCCTTCTTGTAATACTAATTGCACTATTTTTACAAATGCAGGAGAATCACACTCTGACACCGAGGATGGCGACCACCTTTGGCCCCCAGCCCGTCAAAAGCCATGTCGAGGGTGGCTACCTCGCCGTCCCCCTCAGCTTCGGGAGCTTCCCTCCCATGGTCTACTTCCCCAACTTCCTCGGGGTGGCATTCATCAACATCCTGGACGTGGAGGCGTCCGACAAGCTCAAGACCAACGCTCCCATTCGACCCTTCTAGACCCAATTGACCCTATAAGAAGAAACCCTAGTCGACCTAGAATCGATTGGATGCTGTGGCGGCTGACGAGGTTCGTGGACGAGGGTGTATTCCGACGATCTTTGGAGGGTTTTCTTAGTACGACCGGCGGCATCGTCCCCTCTTCTTCCTTCATTCAAGGTAGGTTCTAGTATACCAAACCCAACGTATCATATACTGTTAGGTTCGCCTCTTAGTCCTCTTTCTAATGACCTAAAAAGCCCTAAAATCCATATAGTATCTTGCGAGAATTTGTGGTTTTAGTGGAAGCATGTTAGATTTAGGGTTTCCCCTCTTCAATCTCGAATTAAGTAGGGATTTACAGGCGTTAACATTAAATTGATCATGTCATGATATGCATCTTCTTATTCTCGTTCCATTGCTAGCTTTTTACCTAATTTTTAGACACTGTGTGGTGAATATTGCTCGTTGTTTATCAACCCTAACCGAGCTCGCCGGAGTTCGGGCATGGCGTCATTGGCGCCATCCCACAGGAACCGCTCTATCTTGAACGGCCCCGTGATAGACCGTGTGGTCTAGGGCAACGGTCATCATTTGACTACTTAATTGATTGGTACATCGAAATCCTCCATGGCCAGGACGGCCAGAGCCTGACCGTTCTGCTTGGAGGGTGGTTCCCCAGATTGTTCAGAGACACCAGTGGCCCTCTATAGACCGCTCAGGCCCTATATGGCCTTTGGGCCTGGATGACCAGAACGGCCTATTGACCGACCGCTGAGGCCTCCTGAGCGGACCCAAGTGGACCGTTCTATTACGTAGAATGAATTGTGCTTATTTTTAGCATGTTTCATCATGGTTAAATAATGCTAATGATAAGGTAGCAAACCCCTAATTAAATTGGGACATATGGAAGATAAATAAATCTTAATCTTGTTGATTACCTTGTTCATTCATCCATTTACATCTCCTTGTTCTTAGGATTTCATTAAAACATGAATCTTAAGTATAGTAATGTTGGAAAATTTTAGAATAATGATATTAAGACTGTTCTGACAGTCATTTTCCCTTTCTCCTATCAATTTGACCCATGGTCGTCGATTTCAGAGGATGCAACTCAGAGGACTCGGCCACGAGGGGAGGGCTAGGCCATGCTTCGTTGAGTACCTTTAATCCCTCGCCCTTCTCTCGTCCAAGGGAGTACTTTAGGACTTTTGTTTTTGTTCTTCCTCGTTCTTCACTTCCCCCCCTTTTGGTGTCTTTTAATTCGTTTTAATCTCTTCATTGTATGATCTCTTCAAGTTAGCTTCTTTTATCAAATACATGTATACACACACACACCAAACCTATTTTTCGCCCTCCCATAGGGGTTTAAAAACCACCAAACCCCCAGGTGATCTTGCCCTCCTTATGTATGTTTTTATTGGAAACAGGGATAGATCCTACACTTAATCACGTTCTAATGGGATTTCTCTTTGTGGTTTTCGTTGTTTTGCAGGCATAAGAAGAAGGAAATGTGAGGCCCTTGTACCTTAGCCATGATAAACTAGGCTGGCAGATATAGAAGGGGGGATGAACATATCTGCCCCCCAAAACAAGAAAATTAAATTCAAAGAACAAATGCAGACAGATGCGAGAATAAACTCAAGCAACAATATCGATTCGAACTCACGCACCGGATCAGACAAACTAGTAGCTAGCTGGCATGTAGAGAATAGTGTAGTGAACTCAGCGTATGCAAACAAGGAAAATAATAGATAGAGCCCACACTTAGCAGTGTAGCATGCTTACAACGACTGACATCGATACCAGGCGGAGGTTTGATCCAAGGATCTCCTTACGCAAGGGGTAGCATTCCAGATAGGCCTGACATATCCTTCCAGCTACGTCTTTTAAAATATCAACTAGTCGAAGTATTGCACACTGAATTGCAAAGCCAATCAAACCACGCAATGGACAATGGAGTTTTTAAGTGGTTCGATTGCAATCCGCAATCTACATCCACACCTTACTCTCCCAGAGTGAGGCTTCCTTGCTTAGAGTAAATCAACAAGCAAACTCAGTCTATGACAACGACTGAACATAGCTTCTCCCCGAGGAACACTCTCCTCGCTTCTTCTGAGATTAATTATGTTGTTATGGGATTGAGATTTTATTTTATTTCTTAATTTTATTTGTTTATTTATTAAAGATTTTATTTAAGCATGGGGCGTGCCAGTCACTGAGTGACGAATTTATTGTGCACACCGTCTGACAAATCAAATAATCGTAGGTGGTCGTGCCGGGACCCAAAGTCCGCCATACTGTAAAGACTATGGCGTTAATTACGTCCTTCCGAAAGAAGGGCAACTCTTGATTAATCATCAAAGTAGAAGAGCCCTCGGGACTGAAGGAATACATAAAAATAATGCTCACTTTGTAGGGCAAGAGCAATATTTAATCGTACATGCAAGCAGGCAATACAATGGTATTAATTCTATTTAGCCGATTCTTGGCACAAGGTGGAGAACTTTAGATCCGAAGATCACATCACGCTTAATGAAAGTTTTCGATCGGACTTATCTGCTAATCGCCATTTTATATATCAGAGAATCGAGAAAGGCAAGCATTCATACACGTGCATCTTTATGGTTGAATACAAGCAAATGGGCGTATAGGGATTTATTCGAAATCATGCACATAAGTTGAGATTAGTAGAATCACGGGTAGAAGTAGGTCTCGACTTGACGCGAGTTGATTGAAAACATATTATCATGACTTTATTTAATCGTTCACTTATATGTTTATTTGACATAATCCGAGAAGATTTAGACAGCACTTCCCCTGTCCCGAAGAATATCAGGGAGGGTATATGAGACTCGTCCACAAAGTGTCGAGATGAACTCTGGAATGACGGTCATGCCTAAACAGTAATCCCGCACCCTATGATGAGTGGGGAACCCGAGGGCTAACCCTCTGGGTAATCGCGGTCACTCGTAGGGCTGTCGATCTATAGTGCCTTTTCGTTATGAGACCGCGTTAATTATAGCGGTGCCTGCATATGAGCCCATGAATGTGGATCTGACATAACCGCATTCAGGCGGACTCGTATGTTGCCAAGACAATGTATGACGAGAATGGCACTTATTAATGATTTATTCCCTTTTGGTGGGTACTTAGCCCTCATAATTCGGCATGAGTAGTCGTGAGGGCGTTATCACCATAGGGTACAGAACTGAGCGAAAAACTTGAGAAACACAATATGAAATTAAATCACAGATTCCTAATAGAATTTTGATAGCATCGATCTCCCCCTACCCTGGAATATGTTGGGGGAGATGTATAGGAAATCCGTCCATAGCAAGCTGAGACGGGCTCTGTAAAAGATAGGCATGTCAGAATGACAGCCCATGAATCGAATGGCCGAGAGGCGACGGGACACTACTTGCCATTAAGGCGGCTTATTCATTGTTCCCCTAATGAGGTCACCAGAGATCACGTTGTAGTAGATAGCGAATCCCCGTGACTCGATGGGGTAAATGAGAAACCCGGACGATCAAAGCATGTATATATATAAAAAATGATGTTGGGGGTATAACCCCTCATTAATGTGGCCCCGAAGAATAGCCCGACATTGGGTTTGCTCTAACGGTCAAGGAGACAACAAGATAGGTGATAAGGTGGCCAACAAAAGGGGAAACTAAAAAGGATCCGGCGGCAATGGATAGTAGTTGAGAGAGGCCGACCCGACGGCCAGTACATTAGGTGGTTTGGCGGTTGGGAATGAATGGACATTCTGGCGGCCAAAAGGTAGGGATCCGGTGGCCCAATTAGTCCTAGTCTAGCGGCCAACATTTGGAGGGGGTAGAAGGGCAATCCGACGGCCAGATGGGGTTGAACTGGCGGCTTATGTATACGCATGTATATGTCCACATATGAGTGACCAAATGACCCGGCCCGACAGCCAGCAGCATTGGGAAGGTTACCCTTGTGATCCAACGTGCTAAGAAGAAGTGGTCCGGTGGCCTTGGGCGGTTGAACCAGCGGCCAGGGGTATATAAATGGGCTGGTGGCAAAAATGGGAGAATGGATGGTCCGGTGGTCAGATCGCGCCGGATCAGGCGCCCTGGCCCCAGATCACCTCCCTAAACTTGTTTACATCGATGCGATATAGAAACAAGCAGGGGATGGGATGAGAGGCCAAGGACCAGGGTAGGAGGTGAGCACGAGTGGGCTAGTATGCCATACAGGGCCAGGAGAACCTTGTTGAGGTCCAAAGACTGATTAAATCCATACTTAATTCAAGCAACGCTTGGTGGATACGGTGACCAAAGTGGAGCTCTACTTCGAATGAAACAACAGAGAATATCTTTGCTGATGATTCATAACTCCTGGTCTCATCTGAGGATATCTAAACCCGGCAGATTCAGAATTATGGCGCGAAAACTCAGACTATACTGATACCATTAATACAAAGCTATGCGTAGGAGAAGGGAGATAAATCATCAACTTCGCCCATATACCCCCCTTTCTAAAGACGCTCAAGAGCCACATCTGGGTATTGATGAATGCTTGGCGGCCAGTAGGGAATTATTTATAGGGGAATTGTTGAAGAGAGAGGAACGAAAACAGACGTAATCAATAGAAAGCATACATATGGCCTCATGGGACACTCTGTTCGGCTCGATGAGCTCTGGCCATCGAGTGATCACAAACACACACAGAGAGAGGGAGTGAGAGGAAGAACAAATAAAGTGATCAATGTCGGAAACAATCTTCCATTTTTTTTATTGATATCAATGAAGACACTACATGACCCAAGGCTTAAAAAAGTTACATAATTTGAGGAAAGCAAAGGAAACGCTGGGGGAGGGGAGATAATGTAGCCCCTCAGGGGCCCTTACACGGCAACAGACTAGTAGGAAGCCTCCGATCCTTCCCCTTCTATTTTCTCTCTTCCCTCAGTTGATGGCTCTCGTCTCCTTTTCTTTCTTTCTGTTGACTTGGCCCTTTCGTTGCTATTGGCTCTCTCTTTTTCTCTTCTGGTGGCTTCTCTTTGTATATTTTTTCTCTTCTTTCTGCCTTCTCTTGTTCTGTTTGAAGGAGGGGGATTTATATAGGCGTAGGGTAGCTTGATACGACGACACGATGCGGAGGGGTGACCCGGCAGCAGGAAGCACGCCTGGCCTCCGGATAAGGGGTGGCCGCCAGATCCCCACGGTCCTTGACCCTTGTACTTCCTCTTAAGCCCATTCGAATTCTGCTTTGGCTCATTTAATCTCTTTTAAGCCCATTTGTTGACTTTAGCCCACTTTGTCATTTTCTTCTTCTTTTTCCTTCCTCCTTTCTTCATCTCTATGAAGATGAGGCACTACATGCTATCCCACGAAGTATAGCTGATGTCAAGGGCTGATCCAATTAAATACATACTTTCCCAACCGACTTTAAAAGGGCATTTGGGCAAATGGGTCGTCATATTGATGGAGTTTGATATCACCTATGTGCTACAAAAGGCCATCAAAGGCCAGGCCATAGCTTATTTTTTAGCAGCACATCCAGTGCTCAAAGATTCTCCATTGATCACGGAGCTCCCAGATGATGAAACACTCGAGGTGGATCAAGTCCGTCAAGCTATATGGCAACTCTACTTTGATTGGGCATCCAGAACAGAAGCATCCCAGACAGGGCTGATAAGGATTAGAGTCAGAGCAGGCATCATCCTCAAGTCCCCAGAGGGAGAAGTGATACACACATTGTGCGCAATTAACAAGCCTTGCACAAACAATGAGGCAGAATATGAAGCCATGATTATCGATCTTCAGATTGCTCTTTATATGGAGATTAAGATGCTGCAAGTATTCGGTGACTCAATGCTGATTGTCAAGCAGATTCAAGGACAGTTTGATGTCCGAAAGCCAGAATTACTTCCTTATTGCATTAAGGCAAAGAAGCTCATGCAGCGATACTACTTCATTGAAATAGGCCATGTTGGATGAAATCAAAATGCTCAAGCAAATGCACTATCAAAGCTAGCAAGCTCACTGGCAATTGCACCCGATGGGTCTCTTAACATCACTGTGATAAACAGGTGCCAGGTCCCCAGCGCGATAGAGGAGCCAGGTGAAGAAGAATGTGAAACTGTAGCAGCAGAAGTCGTCAGCACACCCGATTGGAGGGAACCTCTAATACAGTGGTTTAAACATGAGCAACTACCCAAGCAAAGGGAAGAGAATATCAAATTGATCAGAACAAAAGATTCCTATGAATTCAGAAACGGAACCTTGTTCGGGATTATGGTGGATGTCAAAAGAAAATAATTCCTAGATGTCTTTCAATGGAGGAGGGTTGGACGGTCATGAAAGAAGTTCATGCCGGATCGGTTGGCGCCCATCAAGCCAGGCCGAAGATGAAAATTGAAATCAAGAAATTGGGTTACTACTGGCCAACTATGTTCAATGATTGCTGCAAGTATGCTAAGTCATGTCATAAATGCTAGGAACATGCTACAGTCCCAAGAAGACCCCCAATACACCTACACCCAATAGCACCAAGTTGGCTGTTTGTGCAATGGGGCACCGATGTCGTGGGCCCACTACCCCCGTCCTCATAAGGATGTAGATACATTCTAGAAGCAACAGATTACTTCTCCCGTTGGGTGGAGGCTATAGCTCTAAAAGAAGTGATGGGCAAAATCGTGGTCAGATTCATCTGTCGAAATATTATCTTTTGATTCGGTGTCCCCGATCGAATCATCTCCGACAACAGAAACCATTTCCAGAACTAGAAGGTCTACAAGCTGGCTGATAAATTCAAGATGGAATGGAGGACATCAACTTCATAGAACCCACAAGCAAACAGGTTGGCTGAAACTTTTAACAAAATGCTCTATTCACTTCTTGCCAAGACGATCAGCTCTAGTAAGAAGGACTGGGAGGATAGGATGTACGAGGTGCTATGGGTGTATTGCACCATATACAAGACCCCAATGGGTTGCTCACCTTTCTCACTGGTGTATGGCTCAGAAGCAGTCATCCCGATAGAGCTGGAGATACCCTCATTACGAGTTGCCATCCAGCATGAACTGGTCAAAGATGGCCAGGCAAATGTCGAAAGAAAACTGGAGGAACTCTCCAATCTAGAAGGGCATCGGCTCAAAGCCCAACAAAATATACAAGTCTACCAAGCACGTATGGTGTGCACCTTCAACAAGCTTATCAAAGAGCGTGAATTCAAGAAAGGAGACCTTGTTACGGTCAAAAGAAAAGAAGTGATGGCAGCCAATCCAAAAGGTAAATTAAATGAAAACTGGTTAGGACCATATGTGGTCCAGAAAGTCTACGAAGGTGGAGCATACGTCATCGTCAACTATCTAGGGGAAGTTTAATTTTCACCTCTCAATGGGAAGCACCTAAAGCTATATCATGAGCTGCTACCTTAATTCGGTGATCAACTGAAAACCACGTGCCACAATGAACAAACCTCAACTAGACTCTTATTGTGAGTTGCTACCTCACACCAACTTTCGGTCCCACCGAAGTAGGTGATTCCTTGCTCGGCATTGCTCCAATATCGATGATGCCACTTCACTTGGTGCCCTCTCGGCCTCAACCGAGGAATATGACTTAGACCTTCCATCTAAGATCGGCTTAAACGCTATCCTTGCGTTGGCATATACCCAATGTCAATGATCTTACATCAGGGTTGGTGATTGACTTCTTGTCGGGGCTAACCGTTAAAACCCAACGGCTTAGAGCTTCCATCTAAGACCAGCTTAAAACACTTTCTTGCATTGAAATATACCCAATATCAATGATTTTACATCAGGGTTGGTGCTTGGCTTCTTGTTGAGGCTAACCGCTAAAACCCAAAGGCTTAGACCTTCTGTCTAAGACCGACTTAAACCACTTTCTTTCGTTGGCATATATCCAATGCCAATGATCTTATATTAGGGTTGGTGCTTGACTTTTTTTCAGGCCTAACTGCTAAAACCCAATGGCTTAGACCTTTCGTCTAAGATCGGCTTAAAACACTTTCTTGTGATGGAATATATCTAATGCCAATGATTTATATCAGGGTTGGTACTTGACTTCTTGTTGGGGCTAACCGCTAAAACCTAACGGCTTAAAACACTTTCTTGTGTTGGCATATACCCAATGTCAATGATTTACATTAGAGTTGGTGCTTGACTTCTTGTCGGGACTAACTGCTAAAATCCAACGGCGTAGACCTTCCGTGTAAGACCTGCTTAAAACACTTTCTTGTGTTGGCATATACCCAATGCCAATGATTTACATCAGGGTTGGTGCTTGACTTCTTATCGGGACTAACTATTAAAACCCAATGGCTTACACCTTCCATCTAAGACTAGCTTAAAAAACTTTCTTACATTTGCATATATTCAATGCCAATGATCTTACATCAGGGTTGGTGCTTGACTTCTTGTTGGGGCTAACTGCTAAAACCCAACGGCTTAGACCTTCCGTCTAAGACTAGCTTAAAACACTTTCTTGCGTTGGCATATACCCAATGTCGATTATTTACATTAGAGTTGGTGCTTGACTTTTTATCCGGACTAATCGCTAAGACCCAACGACTTAGACCTCCTATCTAAGACCGACTTAAAACACTTTCTTGCGTTGGCATATATCCAATGCCAATGATCTTACATCAGGGTTGGTGCTTGACTTCTTGTCGGGGCTAACCGCTAAAACCCAACAGCTTAGAACTTCCGTCTAAGACTGGCTTAAAACACTTTCTTGTGTTGGCATATACCGAATACCAATGATTTACATCAGGGTTGGTGCTTGACTTCTTGTTGGGGCTAGCCGCTAAAACCCAACAGCTTAGACCTTCTGTCTAAGGCCGGCTTAAAACACTTTCTTGCGTTGGCATATACCCAATGTCAATGATTTACATTAGGGTTGGTGATTGACTTCTTGTCGGGGCTAACCGCTAAAACCCAATGGCTTAGACCTTCCGTCTAAGACTGGCTTAAAACACTTTCTTGTGTTGGCATATACCTAATGCCGATGATTTACATCAGGGTTGGTGCTTGACTTCTTGTCGAGACTAGCCGCTAAAACCCAACGGCTTAGACCTTCTGTCTAAGATTGACTTAAAACGCTTTCTTGCATTGGCATATACCCAATACCAATGATTTACATCAGGGTTGGTGCTTGACTTCTTTCGAGACTAACTGCTAAAACCTAACGGCTTGGACCTTACGTCTAGTGCCGGCTTAAATAATTTCCTTTCAAGGTTGATGTTTGACTCTTTGTCAGGATCAGCCGCTAAAACCCAACGGCTTAGACCTTACGTCTAGAGCCGGCTTAAACAATTTCCTTTCAAGGTTGATGTTCGACTCTTTGTCAGGATCACCTGCTGAAACCCAATGGCTTAGACCTTACGTCTAGAGTCAGCTTAAACAATTTCCTTTCAAGATTTATGTTCAACTCTTTGTTGGGATTAGCCGCTCAGACCCAAATGGCTTAGACCTTACATCTAAAGCCGACTTAACGAATTTCCTTTCAAGGTTGGTGCTTGACTGCTTGTCAAGATTAGTAGCTAAAACCCAACAGCTTAGACCTTACGCCTAAAGCCGACTTAAACAATTTCCTTCCAAGGTTGATACTCGGCTCCTGGTCAGGGCCAGCTGTTAAAACCCAACGGTCTGAATCTTTTGTCTAAATGAGGTTAAATAATATCCTTGCTAAAACCCCTCAACCTGCTTCGGCGTAGGTCTCTAGTCACACTGTAAGTTATTTCAGTAAGATGATGAAGAAATTTACACCTGCATGCCCCGCATGCTGGTCCCTCGCCTGTGCCGCCCACGGGTGGGGGGCATTTGTGGACGCCTAAAAATTGGCATGTGAAGGTCAAGAAGAATCAGCTGAAGAAAAGAAGAAAGAAAAAGTGCCAAGATGATGAGGTGCATCGACACAGCTCCCAGCCTACGTCAATGCACCTGAAGAACAAGACAGAAATAGCCCTACTGGCTCACTGCCTACGTCGACGCACTGTGAATGATGCATCGATGCATCTGAAGATAAAGTAGAAGCAAGAGCCCCTGGCAATGGGTTGCATCGATGCTCAATAATAGTGGTGTCGATACCACTAAAGGCAGCAAGCAAGACAGTGGCTTCTAGCAGCAGAAGGCCACATCGACACAGCTTGCAAGCACGTCGACACACCCTTAGAATGCAAAGAAGCCCATACAAACACGTGGTTTGAACCACGACATGTGCTCTCTCCAAGCTCAATTGCAGCACCTTCTGGAAGGCGGTACGGCTGTACGAGACAAGTTGGGGGCAACGTTCTTCAATTATTGGATAGCATTCCTATGATCCTTTGCCTTGGAAAAGAAGAAAAGGGGTTGTTGCTCCTATAAAAGAGACCAAAGGCCCTGAAGAAGCGGTTCTCTCCCTCTCCGACTGCTCTACTTCCCCCTTGGCTGGTGCTGTTAGAAGGGTGTTCTGTTGAGCGACATGTTGCTGCTCCTATGTGTGAAGAGAAAGAGAGGGAGAGAAGTGATGTGACACCAACTCCTTGGACCTAAATTTGCAAGCAATCAGACCGAACGGCGATATCTCACAAGCGGATTCACCCGCGTCGCGCGCACTTGGGTCCGTGGTCGGACCGGCGATGATGGTGAGGGTCCGAGGTTGGACCTTAGGGTTCCAAGGGTATGTCTGGCTGGGGATGGATCCCAATGGGCCAGGGATGCCCAATTTCAAGGGCGGCTGGCACGCCAAGGGCGTGGGATGTATGGTCGCACTCTCAACTCACTCCGCAGTGGTCGCACAAATATGAGCAATTTGAGAACGGGCACTCAACTCACCGACCGACGGCACTAGCAGCGATACTAAGCCAGCAAGGTAAGACCATCACAAGAGGGTAACCGAGACTCACCTGACCGGTGTGAAGACACCGATCCCGGCCGGAGACGATGGCGAGCGGGGAGGCGTGGGTATGCCTGAACGCCGCGCCGATGAAGCTTCAGTCGATAACCTGTTAGTACATGCACTACGCCCCTTGCAAGGGGGTTGGACTTGGGGCGGGGAAATAAGATTACAACCAAAATATACCTCCACGCAGGGAGGGGCGCTAAGCCGGCCAGGCGGAGAGGGGAAAGCGAGCGAACCGGGGCCGACTAGGGCCCGTGGAGATCCTGCCCGCCAGTCTGCTCGCTTGACAGGTTCAGGGTTCCGGAATTCTTGAGGACGCCCCCGACGTCGGAATCTGGAGAAATCAGCGCCCAAACTTTGCTTACTGGTCCAGGTACGCTGCTGAATTTTGGTGGGCACCCACGTCGATTCCACTGGTCGATGCAGCCTCTGGAACAGGTGCTCTGTGCTCTGGTTTAGATGATCCTGGCTGGTTGCAGCAACTTGATGATGACGCCACGGTCGCTCCTGAAGTCCAATTGAGGCGGGACCAACTTGTGGACGATCGTGGTTGAGTCTTCTTCGATCAGCAAGAAAGATGGGCGCCAGAGGAGTTCGGGGTTGAGGGATACGTCCAGAGTAGTGGGCGTGTGTCGGGACGGATCCTGACTAACCTGATATGCGCACTGATGGTAGAATATTTGGAAAATGCCCCTCCGGAAGCCGAACGGGGTGCCGTCTTCTGATGCTGAACGCCGTTTGGTTGTGGAAGACCCCGGCCAAATGGCGCCTTCAGAAGTGGAGGGATGCGACCGTGAGAGCTTCGGAAAGTGGCTTCTGGTTACTCACTGATCCAGAACTGCGCAGTCAAGGGAGAACGGGTCTCCAGAACAGCCGCGACGTCGGATGCCGGCGAGACCACCACGGTTGCGAAGCTACTTTGACGAGCTTTCCGTCGATATATGGTGTGCCTCCGGTTGATGTCGGACGACTCCGGTGGAGCTTCTGCAAGTTGGGGCTTCTTTGCTGCCTGCGACCTTGGGAGTGCAGGGTGGGGATAAGTGATGGGGGATGGGGTGAATGGGAGGGGAAATGAGGTGGGTGTGTTGTAGGGGCGACTCCAGGCTGTGAGGGGGTCTTGGAGGGAGTGTTCTAAGGTGTTAGAGGGGGGAAATGAGGTTTGGAAGGTGGTGATTGCAGGGGGTAGGGGAGGAGTTCCGAATTTGGGAGTGGAAGGGAGAGGGAGGGGGAGTTCTGGGTTGGACTAGGGGTAGGGAAGTCCAATTACAACCAAACACTACCTCCACACAGGGAGGGGCCTCTAGCCGGCGAAGCGAGGGGAGGGGGAAGAGCCGCAACGCCGAATCGGTCCTTGTGTGACCAGCAGGGGCAGAGGATGGAAGCTGGGCTGCTACGGGCATCTCTCGGTGCTGCTGGAAGGCGGGGCCATTGCTGAGTCATCCGGGGACAAGGTGGCAGTGGGCCGCAAGTGCTGGCGGTCATCCGAAGGTTGGGCCGGGGCGCGACACCTTTGCCTTTACGGGGGGCTCTGCTTCAGTTCTGCCTGGACAGCAGGACAAGGTGCCGGTGAAGAGGCCGCCATGAGCTCGTCCGGAAGTTTCCAGAGGTGGGACTGGTGCTGGATTGACCGGGGCTGACTAGGGAGCAAACCTTAGTAGGCCGGTGCCACTCGGTGGTCGATGGTGGTCGCAGCAGCTCAGAGATCAGGACTGCTCAGAACTGCCCCTATCTGGAATAGGGTCATGGACGGTTGTTACAGAAGCTGCCCTAGGCGCTCCCGTACTCCGATTGAGATGAGGTTGGCGGTGACGCGACCGTGGACAAAGTAGCTTCGAAAGAAAACTAGGATAGATAGGACCCATTTGTGCACTTTGACGAGGACAGCCAGAACCAGGTGCTTCAAAAAGTGAATGACCTCCTTCTTCCTAGAGGTGATGGGGGACTTGTAGAAGTACGTCTCAGCTAAGTTTCACCGCAGGAATCACAAGGGCGAGGCCGGGGGAGCTTCTGCACTGAGCCTCTAGTTGTCTACCTAGGAGAAACTTCACAGGTTGCCGAGAATCACTTTTGCGGACAGCTCCAAGATCTGAAGACAGCGGGGCTGCTCTCGTTGCAAAGCTAACAGGAAAACGAATCCATCGATATATGGTATGCCTCCAGGAGCTTCACGGTGACATCGTGATAGCCTTTGCAAGTTGATGGTACACTACTGCCTTTGAGCTGGGACTGTAGGTTGAAGATGATAGGTGGGAAATGGGGTAGATGAGAGGGGAAATGGGGTGGAAAGGGGTGTCAAATGGATGCACACATTTCTGCAAAAGCATCGATGCATAAATGAGATACATCAGCCTGTATAGCTAACCCATGGAACAGGTGAGAATAGAAGCATCGACCTCTAATGTAACACATGTAGACCTTAATGAAGGTGCATCGACCTGTCTTTATAGTGAATGCACAAGGTGCATCGACCTTAAGAATGATGACTTCTATTGCACTGACTTGCTGCAGATGATAACTAACTAGCATCGACCTTTCCAAAATATGCATCAACCTTAAGCTTCAAAGGTTAGTTCACTAGCATTGACCTTTCTATGACATGCATTGACTTTACGCTACACTCGTTAGGTCACTAGCATCGACCTTTCTCTAATGTGCATCGACCTTTCTTCAACTGCTAGGTCACTAGCATCAACCTGTGTACAAGGTGCACCGACCCTATAGCACAGGCTATGAACAAAGTGCATAAGGTCCATCGACCTGATAATATGTACTATGTTTAAGGTGCACCGACCTGACTGTGCATATTGTGTACAAGGTGCATCGACCTTCTGGACTTAGCAACATATGTGCATCGACCTTCTTAGTCTATAACACATATGTGCATCGACCTTCTGGACTCATTGACATATATGCATCGACTTGTCAGTTCAAAGAAGTGGAGGATGCATCGACCTTATAACTCAACACTTATGCATATGCACTGACCTTCTAGGTTCGGAGTGAACATGTGCACCGACCTGACTTTCTTAATGCATGAATGTGCATCGACCTTGTAATAGAATAGTATGAGCATGCATCGACCTATTAATGAACAGAAACTCAACCTAACTTTAGAGAGACTACAAGACATTAAATGACTATTACTAGCATCAAAACACAATGACTGTTGCCAGCATCAAAACACAACATCAAATCCAGAGGAGACACAACATTCTCCCCCTTTTTGATGATGACAATACTTCTATACTTTGATGGCAACACATGCAATAGCATACAGTCAGAAGCTCTCCCCCTTAGTCAATGATATGATATCTCAAGAAGACTATGATATCTCAGGAAGACACACATCTGTTTACCGAAATTAGGGGGCCTGCGGCCCCCTTCTTGTAATACTAATTGTGCTATTTTTACAAATGCAGGGAAAATCACACACTGGCACCGAGGATGGCGACCGCTTTCGGCCCCCAGCCTATGAAGAGCCGTGTCGAGGGTGGCTACCTCGCCATCCCCCTCAACTTCGGGAGCTTCCCTCCCATGGTAGGCCTCCCAAACTTCTTGGGGGTAGCCTTTGTCAACATCCTGGACGTAGAGGTGCCCGACACACCGAACACCAATGCTCCCGCTTAGGGGGCCACTGAAGCTATTGTTGGCTGAACTCTGGCCGAAGACAACAACGACGTCTCAATCGAGGCGCTAAGCTGCAACGTGCACCATGTGCACCAGGCTACCAGGCCATCTCATCAGGGCTCGACATCTCACCAGAGGAGGCTCCGAAGGAACAATGCTGGCGCTACCCCTGGGTGTCGAATCTCCAACTCTGAAAGATCCATGACCGTAGGAGGCACTTGAGTCCACCTTGACGGACGGAGATCTTAAGTGATTCTAGACCGCATCATGCCAACGGTCCCAGTCCGTAACTCCTTCCAGGGGCTGGAGAAGATGAGAGAAAGGGTGGTGCCCACCGTCCCGGCCATAGCGCTGAAGAACACGCTGGTTCACAAGCCGATCATGCTCAAACAAGTCTGGACTCCCAAGGAGGCCCAGACCACTGTGCCCACCCAGGCAGGGCCTAGCTACATTCGCCCGAGGAGGGCCCAAAGAGATGAAAGGGTCGAGATGACGACCCCAATTTACTAGCACTGCAGGCGCTGTCACCAGGTCGCCCGCCCAGCGCCTGTGGTCTACACCCCTACCGCTGCCATCGGCGCATGATCACCGATTACTCTTCCTGATCGGGAGTGGGAAGGGATTGAGCAAGTCATGAGGAACTATCTCCGAGGCCCAGGGAGCACTCCTATATTGAGCTATGAATTTGATGATAATGAAACTTCATTCATGATGATATGATCTTGATGATTGTTGAAGATATTATTTTGATAATAACTAAACTCAATGTGTGATTGGTCCCTCCTTGGTGGAGGAAGAGGGGAGTCTGTTCCCCTGGTCAAGCTATGTATCAGCGTCTGTTGCAGACTGACTCTACGGTGCTAGCTTGTGCTAGTGGAAGACTCACTCCGGTTTGGAGTGAGGGGTGGATGTAGGCAGACTGGAAGTCTGGGTGCTAGCTTGTGCTAGTGGAAGCCTCACTCCGGTTTGGAGTGAGGGGTGGATGTAGGCAGACTAGAAGTCTGTGATTGTCCACATGAACCTCGAGTATGAACAGTGTTCATAACTCGTGTAGGTTTTTTTGTTGACGAGGTCATGTTTTGTGTTGATTCTTCACTTCCATACCTCGTGTCACTTCATACCTCATGTTGTTTTCCAATTTCTTACTTTGTGCTATTTTTCTACTTTCTTATCTCGTGTCATTTCTACATCTCTTCTATACCTCATGTCGTTCTTCTTGCTTCAAACCCCGTGCAGTCTATTAAATACATCCCTCGTGCAGCTTTTGTCCCTCATACTTCGAGTATGAGCAGTGTTCATATCTCGTGCAGCTTTCTCATTCCTATACCTCGAGCAGCCTTCTAAAGCCATACCTCGTGTTGCTTTATGCTTAAACCCTATGCATTTTTGTTAGAAAGTCTACCTCATGTCGTTTCATGCTGTTATTCCCATACCTCATGCACAAAACTTCTGTCACACCTCGTGCACTTTCCTGAGGTCAGCAACCTTCGTGCAACTCTCTCTAATAGACCTTCGTGCAGCTTTCTCTGATAGACCTTCGTGTTGCTTTCTCTGATAGACCTTTGTGCAGCTCTTTCCGCTCCAAATCCCGTGCAGTCTTCTCCTCTATCAGACTGCTTGCACTAATTTATCTACTGCATGCACTCTTCTAAGGACCCTCCTAGAGCACATCTCCTACTTGAAAAGGCTACCTCGTGCATGTCTCCTAGAAATATCTGTATGAACAGATTACCTCCATACATGTCTTAGCCTTCTATGCCTTAATTCCTTCAAGCATACTGTGATCATTTGACAAGCAACCTCATGCATCTAGTGCCCAGCTAAAAGAAATTTTCATTTTTTTAACTTACATCCAGAGCCATCATGAATTGAATTACAATGGACTTAGATGAATTAATCAAAAAAAATTTAGGTAGCATCTCCCCATATCTAGAGGGTCGCGGGGGAGAAGTGGAGGCATACCCACGGAGTTGGGGTAAGCTCCTGAATGCCAGGTGGCCAAGACGGTGACCGGCGGACCCAAACGGATGGAAACCCCAAGGGCTAGCCTATGAGGGGGACCAACACTCCGTGGGTCTACAACTATTTGACGGGACAACCAAAGTGAGAGGAGACCTCGAGGACTAGCCTACGAGGAGTTCCAGGCCACCATAATTCCCCAGGGGAGTGTATATTTGATTTAATGTTGGATAAAAAGATCCATTTATATTCGCCCCAGTGTCTCATTAGGATCCACGTCATGAGAAGGCAGGGCGTTATGGGTACTTGGCGATTCAGCAGAAGACCAATCGGCATGAGCATTTAGTAGGGAATGTTCCCCCTCCTCGGCTAGTGAATCGATATCATTGTAAGAAACATGATGCTCGCAATGGCACCCTCATATCACCCATATAACAGAAAGGGGGGAGATGGGCCATACGGACAAACACTCACCCAATCCCTCACGAGGTGGGAGAGTATACGGTGATCAGCCATTCAACCAATAACCAATCGATGGTGGGTAGGTACATGGAGATTAGCTGGTTAGCATCCAGGAGTTAGTTATACAATCCTGAGTTAGTGAGCTCACAAAGGGGCATAGTGTCATACGGATGATTGTATGAAGCAAAGGTTCAAACAATTAGCAGGTGGCACACAGGGGAATAGCTGTGCCATTAGGAGGGATGTGCCCAGGGTGTAGGAACATCCACATTCCCTCTAGTTCATAGCTGTGAATGGAGGAGCAATGAGGGAACTAGTCCCAGGATTGATCGGAGATACATATGTGCATATGCCTCCAGTGGTAAAACCCACAGAAAACACACAAAGTACTCGTTACAAATACTCCACTGAATTTATTGTAATTTCCATTTCTAGAGTGAGAAGCTCCCGTTTTCCATTTTCTAATAAAAAATATAAAATTTTATATTCTCTATCATTGAATTGTGTTGATCGCATTGTTACCACTCGCAAGTTGGTAAACGACTCGATTCACCCGCTACGGGGTTCCATAGGTTCTCTTAAAAAAATCACACGCAAATCGAAAAACACGTTCCGGAACTCTCGAAACTGATCCGAACCCGTAAAATGCCCGAAAAATAATCTCGGGCATAATAAAATCAATTTCTCTGAAAAATAAATTCTGGACCCGAGAAGCAGGATCTGAAGGGTCCGAGACATTACAGCCCTCCCCCCTTAAGCAAATTTCATCCTCAAAATTTAGAACGTTGCACTGGTATAGGGGGAAGGACTCACACAAACAAGTAAGGATACTGCTACCGCATCTCATCCTCACGCTCCCAAGACGCCTCGTCACTAGAATGACACTGCTAGACCACCTTAACCAGAGGGATAATCTTGTTCTGCAAGCGCTACTCACGTCAATCCTCAATGCGAACAGGATACTCCAGAAGGGACAAATCTGGGGTCACCTCAGGCCAAACGGCGTCCTCCAAAACATGGGAATCATTGGGCATATACTTCCAAAGCATTGACACGTGAAGCACAACATGTACCACAGATAGCTCCGGAGGTAACTGCAATCGATAAGTGACTTCCCCAATACGCTCGACAATGAGAAAAGGACCAATGTAGCGGGGACTCAGCTTCCCACGCTTGTCGAAGCACATTACATCCTTCATGGGAGAAACTCTCAAGAACACCCAATCTCCCATAGCAAAGCTGAGAGGTCGCCTCCTCCGATCAGCATAAGTCTTCTGTCAGCTTTGTACTGCCAACATCTTCTGCCAAATAAAATGCACCACCTCAACACACTGCTGCACCAGATTAGATCCCGTCAAGACACGCTCGCCCACCTCGAACCAATCAAGTGGAGTCTAACAAGGTCGCCCGTACAACGCCTCATAAGGAGCCATACCAATACTCGAATGATAGCTATTGTTGTAGGCAAACTCCACTAACGGCAAATGGTGGGTCCAACTCCCCTGCCACTCCAGGCAATACATCGGATCCACTTGTTCATATCACCCACATGTCAAGTAGGATGCATGATTGGTCCATATTCGGGTGTAACTGCCCACCCCCATTCAACATTGGTCATACGCATGCTAGGAGCATTTACGGATGTCCGGGTCCCCCGACATTTATCACCCCCCTACATGATTGGATCATCTATGGATGCCCCGGCCCACCTAGGTCCATCAAAGTCTACATGGCAGCATTGCATGATAGGTCCATGTATGGTTGTCCCGATCCACCTTTGCTTACTACACACTTCCCACCCGCATCGCACCGTAGCTCATGGCATAAGCATTCAAGCAAGCATCTAGCAATGGACAGTGAGGTTCATAATGAGTGGGCAAAAGCTCGTAAGTGCCACTTGGGAATCCAAGTAGGCAACCATGCGATGGTGACATTGGAGTGGCTCTACCTTAGGGTCACCTCTAAGTCAAGGGCACGAGTACTTGGACCTTCCCAAATTCTGAGTAGCTTTGGCAACCCAGCTTGCGGGTTGGACTTCCCGATGGGTTTTGGGATATACCCCACTTTTCACATGGCAGATCTGGCACCCTCTAAGGGAACAGCGGTGGAACCCAGTGAGCACCTTGAGCCTACCCCCACCTTTGTGAGTGACACCCTCGGAAAGCCTCCACATATCAGCCTGAGAGCCCGACGTGTGCACACGGAGGCAATACTAGGCTAGCAGGGTACCATCGCCAGCAAGAGGGTGTGCCCAAGCCACATTGAGAGGCTGAAGAGCTGTTCCCCGGCTGAGGACGCGAGGTTGAGTTTGGAGGTCGTGACTCGTCCAGAGCTGCATTGGAGGACCACATCCCTGGTGGACTCATACTCAATGGAGTCGAGTTTTTCGCACCCCGGGGTTATGATAGAGACATCTCCAACCATTCCATATTTTTTTAAGGATCCCGTTGTTTGCCAGCAGTGCTCCATGATGTTTGCCATACTTTGCTGAGTCAAGTCATGTAATTTTTATATTTTTCTTGAGTCATAATTATGTAATTTTCCTTTTATTTGAGTCCAGTACCTAGGTTAGGCAACCAGGCCTAAAGCTACAACTCGGACCACGTAACGCACCAAGCCAGGCGCGCTACACCACCTAACGCACCAAGATAGGGGCGTCAGGGCCAACGGGCCTAAAAGCCTAATACAAACCATGTAATGCACCAGGCCAGGGGCGTTACACAACGTGACGCACAAGGGGAGGTCCGTCAGGGCTAACTGACTGACCCGATCTTTGAGACAGACACGGTCGTCGAGGGACTGACAGCCACAGTCCTCGAAAACCACCAGTACGTAACGCACCACCATAGGCGCGTTACAACCATGTGACGGTCCTATGCTGGTCCGTCACACCCATAATGTAACGCACTAAGCCAGGCATGTTATAGCCATGTGACGGTCCTATGTTGGTCCGTCACACCAACCCAGCCTCGAAGAATGTGAAATGACCAACGGACGTAACGGTCTATCGTGGGACCATTACACGTGTGACGGTCACTGGAATGACCGTTACACAAAACCGATGAGCAAAATAGGGGAATAGCCGAATCGGCCCGTTCCACGCCCCATTCATGTGGAAGCGCAGGGGAAACAAGGCCACACGACCATACAACACACCTGGGGTTAAAAAATAGTGCATGCACGCATTAAAAAGTGAGATTGGCGCGATTCCGATGAATCGACCCTAAATGAGTCATCGGGGTTCCCGGACTCCTACCGGCCCCAAATGAAAATCGATCGACGTGAAACTAGCGGGAATGGGATCCTGACATCCCAGCGGTCATTTTGACACTAATTTTACCGAGAATGGTTGCCATTTTTTGGCGAACCCTACAAACCCTAAAAATTATAGTTTTCACTAAACTGTCCCGATCTCCCCCGATCGAGCACCAAATCGCGCACAGGAGTAGGGTAAAACGTGCAGAACGAAGTAGCGATCCATCTCCCAAGCTCCACCGAAGAAACCGAGTGTCGAGGTGACTGAACCGCGCCAGAAACCACAATGCGAACTGTAACGCCCGTGTCTTAGTGGATCCGTAGTGGTCTGGGTCTAGAATTTATCCCGTGATTTTAGGTAATTTTTATGATGGAGCAAAAGGCCACAGAGTTCACTTCTCTACGCAAAGGCATGATGTCGGTGGTGAAATATGAATTACAATTCTCCCGTCTAGCCCCTTATGCTGAACATCTAGTTAGCACATACATCTTAAAGGCAAACTAGTTCTTGGATGGTTTAAGGCCCGATTTTATTCAGCAGCTAGGACCTCAAAATATTAGCACCTATACGGAAATGGTCCAACTAGCGTATTTATGTGAGAGGATCTTAGAGACGGTCAAAAAGTGCAAAAGCAAGGGTGAAGAGTCTAGCCAAAAATTGAACTGGCGAGGAAAGAGGGAAGAGATGTTTAGTATCACTGGGTCTTTCAAATGTCGTGATAACAAGAAGAGGTCTTGGAATGGAAATGGGAGTGGCAACCACAAGAACAAGAAGGCGAAGGAGGAAGACAAGCAAGTCATGGCGGCTTGCTCATTCTGTGAAAAATTTGGCCATTCAGCCGAGGAATGCTAAAAGTGACTAGGCGCCTTCTTACGCTGCGGTAGTCGAGAGCATCGCATACCGAACTGTCCTCTCATGAAGGATCAATCTTCTAGTGGTGGACGCAAGCGGCAAGCGCGTCTTAATGTTCTTGATGAAGAAGCACCTAAGGATGATGGGCTGATGGAAGGTACTATTCACATTTATTCACATCCTGCATTTGTGTTATTTGATATTGGTGCCTTTCATTCTTTCATATCTACTACTTTTACAAGAACCTTGCCAATTGCACCTGTTCCTCTACCTTTGGACCTACCCATTACTACACCCTTAGGTCCAGGAATGAAATTGACAACGTATTATCCAAATAGTGAGGTAACAATAGAGGGTCATAAACTCCCTGCAAACTTAGTATGTCTCAATATGGAAGGTTATGATGTTATTCTAGGTGTAGACTGGCTTGTCGAGCAGTATGCCAAGATCAATTGTCATAATCAAAGAATTTCTTTCCATAAACTCGATCTCTCAAAATTCTCTTTCCTTGGAATTAAATATAGAAAACATCCTGCTCTTATTTTCTCTCTTCACGCTTGCAAACTCATCTCGCTTTCTTCTCTTTTCCATCCTCAGGGATTCTAGAGCTTTATATGAAACTAGCAGGGCTATATGTCGAGCAAACTGACATGCATGCACGTCTTAACCGTCCAATATCGAAGTGAGTACTGTAGCTTGCTCTCCTATCTGTTCAGTAGGCCCTTTTACAAAGTGTGTATACATAGTCCATATAAGTGGCCATCTATTCGGTTTAAATGTAGAAGTCATGGTAGCCCACAATTCTTCTTCTGCTTCAGCTGACTCTACCTTATCTGGCCCTTTGTATCTTAGACCGCCTCGGGGAATAAGCTTGTGATTCTTGACGGTCTGAGTCCTGCCTTGCAAATTAACTCCAAGGCCCTTACCAGACCTATACCCCATTCTCATCATGATGTTCCATCCTGGGGTATTTATCAAAATCTTCTTTTTCTTCCCCTTCTAGGGTGGGGATGGAGTCGATGCTGATGTACATGTTGCGGCTTGTGGTTTCAAAATATCATGCCGCGGGTCGGCAAGGTCCAGAACTGACAATAATGGCATGTTGGAGGGCCAAATGGAGGGCACTGATGTGGCTGACAAAATATCTGCTGTTGGCAAAATGGGCACACTAGTCACCTTGACGATGCGCCCCTTGTGTAAAAATTTGATACACTAGTGGTATGTGGAAGGGACAGTATCAAGTGCTAAAATGTAAGGACACCCGAGAATAGCATTAAAGGTGGGGTCCATATCAAGCACGTGAAAATTTACGGTGACATACGAGGGGCCCGGCCCCACCTTCAGTGTAACCATGCCCATTGGTGGCTTCTTGGTATTGTCATATGCCGTCACCGTGATGGATGAAGGCCGGACTTCAGATTCTGGGATGCCGCATTTCTTCAGAGTGCTGGGCGGTAGAACATTAATTGACACACTAGTGTCAACCAAACACTGGCTAGCGGCCACTTTATTTATGTCCACAGTAATGCACAAGGCATAGGTTCTTGCTGGTTTTGGAGCACCCGCAATTATTTTTCATGAGCATGAATATCCCCATTGACCATCGCTTTTTGTAAGTATTGCTTAAGGATGAAGCTTGACGAGCAGAACATGGTGAAAGAGGAAGAATTGGCCTCCCCACCGGAGATGAGATGGAGGGCAGAGAGAGGTGAGGAGGGAGCTTGAAGAGCTACCCCTCGAGGCGATGAGATAGAGGGCAGAAAGAGTAGGGGAGGAGGAAGAGAGAAAGCAGGACAAGGGGACATTGCCGGATGCCCCCATCCATCCTCTGGCTCTTCTATCTTCCTTCAAAGGTAGCATTGGCCATCCAGCAGTATGAAGGTGACATGCTCTAGCATGACGGACCGTCTTACTAGCCGTTCGCCAACTGACGGACCCTCTTCCAAGCCGGAGTAGCAGGACCCTCCTCTCTCCTGCCATCTACATCTTCATCCTTTGAAACGTCTTCCATGCTTCACCAAGACTAATAGCACAACACTTCGTGGAGAGGAGAAACTGCAGGGATAGCCTTAAGCGGTGAAGAGAGGATGAAATGCCTGCCAGAGCCTTTTATAGGCCGAAGGGGAGCTGTTGCCTTAAAATATTTTCCCCTCGAAGAATCGCAAAAGGTAGAAACCCTTTTCCCTAAGATGGTTACCTCATTTTCCACCAACACCCCTTCGATCGGAACACGCGAAGTGGCAAGTCATTTAAAGCATGGGAGATGGACAGGTGCCAGCGCCATGCCAACCAATCGACACGCAAGATATCCGTAGAGCGAATCACCGCCTTTTCAACAACTACAAGTATAGTGGTCAAATTGCACCAAAGGTGGTAAGGAATAGTCAATTCAGCATTTACTATTACCAAAACTTTTGAAGGCAAGGAAAGTTTTACAGGGCCATGCTAAAGAAAAGAAAAGGAAAAAGTAAGATGGTACATCAGGCGTCGGGCCCACTACGAAGCTCGGTGGATGAAGGATCCTCAGTAGCGAGCGATTCGCCCCCCCCACCCTCGACGACGGTTGGTCCAGACACTGACCCCACCAGTGTGGGAACTGTCTTGATTGTGTACCCTCCTGAGACTGCTGGAGTTGGCGATCGCTCGGACAAAACAGAGGCACCCTGACTTTCGCCTTCGCTCGGAAATCCACAGGAAACTCAAACACGAACGATATAACGCACCAGGGCAGGCACGTTAAACGACCATAACGCACTAGGGTAGGCGCGTTATGTCACCTTGATTTCGTGACTCCGGAGTTCGGAATCGAAAACCCCTCCCGATCGATCGAAATCGACGGGGGATGCGGTAGAATACAAAACCTGTTGAACCTGCCAACCCATACCAACCATTCAAGCCTAAGCATGCCACTAGAAATGAAATACGATGTCCATGGAATTAATTTCAACAATTAAAAGCTAATTTAATGCTTAAAAGATTAAAAATTAAACTAAATAAAAATATGCATGAATCACGAGGTAACGGGTGTCGGACCACGGTGCAAGTGGTACCGGCGGTGTCCTAGCGAGATAAGGTGTCCATCCCCCTACCTGGATGACGACGAAAATGATGATACGACGACGAACCGGTGAGAGGGAGAAATGGCGCCTTCCGGCCTGGCTCGACTCCATGCTCCATGAATCGAGGAATGGTGGGCATCAACGAGATCCTCGTGACGCGGCCAATCCAACGGTACCTCTTCGGCTTCGATCAGCAGCTGTCTGGACTAAGAAATGATAGAGGCACGTAAATCGAGAATAAACTCCAAAATCTTCAAAAAATAAGAAATGCACAGAAATCGAGGAAGATGGTGACGAATGGCGATGCAGAGGACGACAATGGATTTCTGACGAGATGAGGATTCCGATCCCCTACCTTTTGCGCGGCGATGACCGCGAATCGGTGCCGATCGGGGACGGGGGCCACGTCGTCTTCTAGCTCGCACGTGTCTCCATGCTCCACGATCGGAGGGAAGAAGGGTGCTGGCGCGATCCTCGCGTCGAGCCTGTCCCATTGGTACCTCCCACGCATCGACCGTGATCCGTTTGGATCGTGAACCGAGGAAATGGGGGTGTGGAGGAGAGAGAACGTGGGATGGAGAGAGAGAGCATGAGGTGGAGAGAGAGAGAGATTCGAGAGAGTGAGGAGAGAGAGAGAGTGGGTTGAGATATTTGTAAAAAATTTTGATTGTTATTATTTTCTCGTCAGCGCGTGTCCTAAGCCCCCAACTACGTGTGCACACACAGACCATCTGCTCTAGGTCGGGTCCTCTGGCTGATTTTCCCCCCCACCGGACTTTGGTGGCAAAGGTAAGGGGCCCACGGAGACCAGCCTAAAAATCGTCTAACTCAGGTGGGTCCGCACACGCGTGCGCAGGAAGCTATGACTAGTGGACAGGTCACTGGAAGGTAGACTCTCAGGTCAACGAAAAATAATGTCTGAACCAGACGGAGTATAGGGGACTGCCCCTCATACCAACACCGAATCACAGTGACGTAAGCCAAAGACGTCACATCTCGGGACCTCCACGGTGCCCCACACTTGGTCCCCACATGATGCCTAGTATCAGTCAGACCACAGGTGAGTACGTGGATCGAGGTCTACTCACCCGGGACTCGAATCGACACGGAAGAAACCATCGGTTAGGCCTCAGACGATGAACGGTCCATCATTGGCTGCTCAAGGATGCACGGCTAAGCCTCAGCCGCGAGTGGGAGAAAGACGGTCCAACCTGGCTATCCCTCACTCCCAGCGAAAACCAGACTATAACGCACCTGCCCAGGGGCGTTATAGTGCTTAACGGACAGACACAGGTGCGTTAAGCCTCGAGTCACAAGAGGGAACATAACATACACCTCTAGGGGCGTTATGCACATAACGGACTAGCCATGGTGCGTTATGTCACAGAGTGAAAACAGATAATAACGCAGTCCTTTAGGCGCATTATAGACCTTAACGGACCATCTCTGGTGCGTTAAGTGGAAGGCAAGGGCGTTATGCATAACGCACCTTCCCTGAGGTGTCATAGTACATAACGGACCTCCCTAGGCTTGTTATGTGACTAGGACCCCCAACGGTCAAAACCCAACGGTCGAAAACCCATAACGCTCCAACACAGGGGCGTTATGCCTAGCATAACGGTCAGTCGTGGGACCGTTAAACCCACGAAGACCAGACTCAAACCCACGGAGCATAACGCCCCTCCATAGGCGTGTTATGCACATAACGGCCACTGGGACGACCGCTATGTCGTCCGGTCCCTCAGTCCGTCCCGCATCAGTTTGGTATCAGAGCGAGTTAGAGTCTAGGGTCGTGTCTCATTGCTAGGTTCACCTTTATTTTAGCCCGTGTACCCCAGTCAGTGTGTCTTTTGCATGCCCGCCCGCCAAGGCACCCTGTACTCGCCACCACCACCTATGACAGACTCTCGAGCTCGTAGCTCCGATGAGCCCTCGACGGCCGAGATGTTTTGAGCCCTCATGGATCGTCTCGATACGTGTATGGATGGCCTCAGTACGCGTGTAGACGGCATTGGTACGTGTCTAGAAGGGAGAATGAAAGCCTTAGAGGATCGGGCCGAAGCCTCGGATCAGTCTATCCAGGGTCTTGTGGGGAGAATAGCTGTCCTCGAGAGGGCTCCAGTGGCGGTGCAACCCGCACCGACAAATGGCCAACAAGACCCGGCTTAGCACCATGCTGCGCCCAGGGCTCACGGGGTAGATGATGGGAGGTAGTGGGCAGCCGAGGTGGATGACTATGCATCTAAGAATGAACATGGGGGATATGTTCGTGACCATTGTGCTCCACGATGGAACCATGACTATGAGGAGGATGAGCAGACCCTTAGGACCGTTCGTGTGGACCCACCCACATTTGAGGATTCCATGGCTATGGAATCAAAAGTCTATTTAGATTGGGAGGCCAGCATGGAATGGTACTTCGAGTGGTTTGACGTGTCGGACCATCGAAGGGTTCGCTATGCCAAGATGAAATTGCATGGGTAGGCACAAACTTATTGGATAAATGTGGAGAGACTGCTAGTGCAATGACTTCAACCCTCGATCGGTACTTGGGATGACATGAAAACCAAATTGAGGTAGAAGTACCTTCCAGCCTCATACCTCCAGCGTCTCATAGACAAATGGTAGAATCTCACCCAAGGGAACCAGTCCGTGACTGATTACACCTTTGAGTTTGATGAGTATTATTTGCGGTGTGGAGTTACGGAAGAGAGCACCATGAGCATCTCGCGCTTTCGAAGAGGTCTGCGGCCAAACTACCAATATGAACTTTTCCACCGCAATGTGACCAGTTTTAATTGGCCATCAATTCACCCCTCCCCTCTTGATTGCCACATTCCGGGACTCAACAGTCATCATCAAAAGCCATCACATTTAAACATTTACTCAAGGAGGGGGGTCAACAGGATTGAAGCTAGGAACCATTGATCCGAGCTCCACCGGTTCTACCAGCTTCTGGAACAGCTGGATAGGCAGTTGAAGACGGTGCCACCACGGTCTCTTCCATGCTCAGAAAAGGTTGCAACTGGTGCCAAAACTCTTTGACTTGACCCAGGAGGATGTCGAAATTTTTGTGGAATTTTATGTTGATTTCGCTGGCTGAGGCAGGGTCTGGAACAGGGCTGGACTATTCTGGTTCTGGTTGCTCCCAGAGTGATACTGGTGGAAGGCGGGGACGCCATGGACAGTCCCGTCCTCTGTTGAAGGCAAGACTGGAGCCATTGCGACCATGGTCAAGTCTTCTTCGATCCGGGACCAACAACGTCATTGGCAGATGTCAGAGTTGATTGCAAAGGCCAGAACTATGGTGGTGGGTCGGTTCAGGCTCAGGGAAACTGACCTGGCACACCTTGGAGGGAAAATTTAGAACTCTTGATGCCGAGGTCCAAAATTAGTTTTGCTTCTTGGGGATGGCAGAGGACTTGAATGTGAAGCCCTTATCCAAGTTTCATGCCCATATCTGCAAGGGAGTGGCCGTGGTCGCACTTGATCTGGGGCTCTAGTTCTCTACCAGAGTAGTCTTGTGCAGTTGAGGAAGAATCGCTCTCACAAGCAGCTTGGTGCTTGGATGATGACGAAAACACCTCGCCTGGAAAGCACTCTGGATGAACTTTCCAGAGGTATATGACTTGCCACTAGAAATATCAGGGAAGGACTGGAGATGATGCTGATTCCAGGACCCTTGCTTGTTGTCTGTGAACTGCTACGAGATCTGCAACTTTGTGATGGTAAATGGAGTAGGAGGGGGGGCCAACACAGCAAGGGGTGAGGGCTAATGGCTGTGGGGGATGGGGTAGGGTGTTAGGGGTTGATGGGGGTGGCTGGGAGATGGAGGGGGCGGAGCTTCGTGACTACCTTCGAGCGTACCTACAGTCCAGCCTGTCTTCGCATGGATAAGATGCACCAATTTCTAGATCTGGTGTAGGGTGAGATGACTGTGTTGCAGTATCAGAACAAGTTCATCGAGTTGGGTCGGTATGCGCCGCATATTATTGCTGATGAAACCTTAAAGGCCGAGCAATTTTTTCGTGGTCTGCGAGTCGAGTTGAGAGTGCCACTTCTTGCTAACCGTGTCACTGTCATGGATGATGCATATCAGGCAGTAGTCCCGGTCGAGCTCGATTTGGCATGGTCTGCAGGGTTCTCTTAGTCCAGCGTTGCTCAGTCGGTTGTGCCATTCCAGTAGTCTTTTCAGTCGTCTGTGCCTAGAGTTCCATCCGTTGTGCCTACTTCTGGTGGTTCTTCGAGTCGAATGTTTAGAAAGTCCAAGAAGCGTTTTAACCGTCAAGCATCTTCGGGTTTTGTGCAGCAGCAATCGGCATCTTCTGATTCTGTGCAGCAGTCTATTTCTCCATTTCAGCAGCGCTGAGAGTTTCCCGTGAGTCAACTGAGACCATGTCCGAGGTGTGGTGGTAGCCATCCCGATGTTCCATGTTCCTTACCGGTGGTTTGCTATCGCTGTGATCAGCCAGGTCAGGTTGTTCGAGATTGTCCGATGAAGTCTGTTTCGACACAGTTCTAGCAGGTTACCCAGCCGCAGTAGTCTCCATTTCGTCTTCCTGCACCACCTCTGCCTCAGCTGTCATATTTGCAAGATCCTGCCTTTTCCTAGCAATCTTCTGCAGCCTCTAGCCGGAAGTCGAGGAGCCAGATCACTCATATCACTCATGCAGAAGCCATTGCGTCCAATCTTGTAGAAGGTACGGTTTTGATTTTTGGTCGTTCAACTCGTGTCCTATTCGATTCAGGTGCCACTCATTCATTTGTTTCCGAGGATTTCCTTACTCATCTTGAGGAGCCTGTAATCGAGTTGCCCTGTGATCTACTCATTGAGTTACCATCCGGAGATTTCATGTCCACTCCATTTTGCAAGGACGAGTATCTTGTTATCGTCAGTGACATATACATATTTTTTTAGATTTTGGAGGCTAAATCAACCTGATCAACGAGGGCCTTAGCCTAACCGTCGAGGATTCTTCCGAGGCACGATATGTGATTACAGGGATAGTTTTCCCCCTTTTGACTTGAGGCTTCAGTTCACAAAAATGGTGTTTCTCGAAGGGCCATGCCCAGGGTAGGTCTCTGGTCCTTGAGGAGGGAGGCGGAAGATGGTTGGGGGGTTGGACCTAACGCAGGGGCGCGGAGCATGGGGACCCAATTTATTCCCAGGGTGCTACCCCTCAAGGAGTCGGTGTATTGTACTAGGTGCTTTTGGCTGGCACGCTCACGCCCAGGTTAGATAGCCCGCGGGGACTTTGCCCTCTTGTCGTGCTTTAAATCACGATCTCCTCCTACGATGCTGCACTATCCTTCACCGTTTTACGCGAACCTCAACTCTGGTTAGGCGAAGCAGGCCCGGTTACTAGGATCAGGGGCATTTTTCATGGGGTTTTCTTTTTCCTTCTTCCTTTTCCTTAATCTTTCTTTTGAGCACTACCCACATTTGAGACCGCTCCCATATTGAGGAATGCCCAGGTCAGTCATCTAATCTGTTAGCCCCTTGCCCCTATGCTGGGTCGAAAGGAGGAGTGCAAATGACCGTCACCTTTCCCAAGCATGGCCGAAGGAGAAACGGTGCACATGTGAGAGAAAATGCCCGAGCCAAAGGGGGATGTCGTATGATGTGTGCATGGGTCGTGTCACAGAATCATGCCCGATAGTAAGAGAGTAGGTTACCTCGTTGTCCAATGGTTGTTTTAGCCAGACTCTATTACGGATAGAAACGTTTTAAATACAGCCCATTCCATGCATGTGATAATTCTTCCCCTTTTGTGTTTATAAGAAGATACACGTTCCCAGGATAGACTTGTTTTACTACAAATGGCCCCTCCCAATTTGGTTGCAGCTGGGACCTAGGATCACCCGTTCGAATGAACTTTCGTTTCAAAATCATATTATCCACTTCAAATTACCGTTCAATTACCTTCTTTTGAAAATGGCGCGAGACACGTATTTCTCCCCAAATCGCATGACTCCCATGATAGAGACACCTTTAGGAACACATGGTCCCACCCCTTTCAATTTTTCTTAAACATGTGAACTGAAATGATTGAGCTCTACAAAGCCTGTAACTCCATGTTAAGTCCTACCCGCTCAAAAAAAAATCTGAAAAATGGGGGAACGATTTCGTACCGCAAGCAACTTAGAACTTTAAAACTAACTTGGTGAGGCATAGGGCAAACCCATTGATGTGAACGGTGGGGAAGCCAGACTGTCAATCAATGTTGAATGGACATTATCATTCATGGCAAAATTATCACTATGAACCACAACAGAACCCCCCTTCTACTTTGATAAGCATTTTGCAACTAGTTGAAGAGCAAGGTCATCAGTTTAAAGTATGCAAATGAGTATTTTTGCCCAGAATCGATGGCATCAACATAACGAGATATCTTAATAGGCATTAAATGTGTCAGAGTTAGGAAAAGTATGACCCTAGATATCAATTTCTTGAAGTCTAGAGCTGACAAATATCTTAACCTGACCTTGATGGTATCCTGGACAGTCCTCTTTGCTGCAACTATGTCAGGCAAGAATGTTCATTTCTTACCATGCCTCTTGGAAGGTTAGTTTTAAGGTTTTCTCCCCCCTTTGTTTTTTCCATTTTCCTAAAATGGTTTAGGCTTGCTTGTCTTACTTCCTAATCTAGACATAAATGATCAGTTGACCTCCTTTTGTTCTGGAGAAGAAGCTTACACACGTAATGCGCAAGCTGTGCTTTAAGCTCTCATCGAATATCATCTCACTTAAAACAGTTGTAACTTACAACATAGGCTACAATGTATGCTTTTAGTGTTTTTAATTGTTCAATTCTAAGATTCAGCTTGTTATGTGACTTGTGAACTAAAATTTTCTCATCGCTCTGCATAATTAGTTATTCCAATTCTTTGCTCCGTACCTTGAAAAAGGGGAAGTGCTTAATAGTAGATGGCACAGAAGATTGTATATCTTTTATCAATTCAGAAGGCCTAACTGGCCTGAAGATGGGATAACCATGAGTAGGTGATAACCTCTTTCATTTACACTCAATAATCTATGATGCTGAAAATAGCATCTGATATTTTCTAATTTCCATCAGATTTCACTCTCTCATTGATCCCATACGAGTCCGCTTTAGTCATCTCTCCCTTTTCAATTTCATGTCATCTGGCACACATATCCTTCCTCGGAACATGATCAGCCCGTCAATTAATCCCCACATAGTAGTCCTCAGATCCATCTTGGAGAAGGCCTTAGCAGATGACAGCTGGTCAAATAATCCTTCAATCCCCAACAGAGGATACTTGTTTTTTTTTGTGGCCTAATTAAGCATGCGGTAATCGATGCACAGCCGCATAGCCCCATCTTTCTTCTGAACAAATAAGACTGGTGTTTGTTTATCCAATCCTTTCCCAGAATGAGGTCAAAGTCATTCATATCTAGGAGGTATGTTTCCCCTAGCAATAACCTCCCATCGATGTTGACTTCTAGAGTAAGGATCACAAGCATGGTGTGGACTTGGGGTCTGTTCTTCAGTTGCTTAGCAAATCTAGTGGGTATAAATGTGTGTGCAGCCCCCCCGAGGGAAATCAAAACCTTTGCATAAACATTATTCACATCAAGTGTACCTTCAGTCACTGTAGGGGTATTGTCTACCACTTCTTGCACCAGTGCATAAACGTGCCCTCTGTACTGATTCTTCTCTTGCGGTGGTGTTGGCTTTTGTTGAATCTTCTTAAGGCAATTCCTCGTGATGTGTCCGACCTCGTCGCATCCATAACACTTTCCTTATGTCTTCCAACATTCTTGTCCCCGATGGTTGCACCTGCACTGGATGCAGAATGGAACCCCCGACCAATTCCTTGGTACCGACTCCTGACGTGCCACCTTTTTCTTATCCTGCCTCCCTTCTACCCGCCTAGGCCTTTTTTCCATCATCTTCTGCTCCTTGGTAAACCTAAACAAGGGTATCCATTAGAACCTAACCTAATGTGCCTTAAATCCTTATGGTCTAAAATGGGTCATAAATATACCCTACCGCCCCTTTTTTTCACTCTAGCCTACTTCTTCTTCTACTACTTGGACAATCGGAATGGTTCTAACCATGGTTTGTCTCTCGTGCGCTCTAATACAACTCTGTAACGCCCTGAGATCCGATTCCCAAATTTATGGGCATATTTTTTTCTCTTTATCGGACCCCGAAGCATTACTCGTACGTATCGCAGAAGAACAAATATATAAACATGCAAACATTCACATGAGAGAGAGAAACCACAATTACACGAACTGTAATTAGCATTTCAACCATTCCTAATTTCCATAAGAGAGTACATGTCCATTATTCCAACATAAACATGAGTCCACATAGGCTCACCACCCTAGAACCATACATATAAGAGAGATATTCATCCATAGCGTACCCAGGCGAACTATGAACTAGCACTACTCCTCAGCTGCAGCCTTCACCTCAACCTCCTCCTCTATGTTTCTTGAAAATGTGTGTCACAAGGGGGTGAGTGTGACGCTCAATAAGCAGCCTATTCAAATCGGCGTTAACTCACATCTATATAACCAAATTATATACACAATTCAGATGTTAATAATAGCATAATTCATTCATTATCATCTACTTAAAATAACTCATATGAGAAAAATGTATACTCTTTGACTAACGTATAAGGTACCCATGCATGCAACAAGACCTCAGTGAATAAGCAGTTATACATTATAACATTTTCACAGTTTTGTTATTCATGGAACCGAACAGTTGCTGCAAACACAGGAGGCCCACACACACAACGAACGAAAGAGTACTGCGCAGACCTCGGAGTGAACTCCCACCTAGACTCCTGTTACACGGGGCGTTATGTATCGCCATCCCCCGGGTTCTGTGGCGTTACGTATGGCCGTCCCACAGAATGACCCAGCCGAATCGATAGGTTTTGGACTAGGGCGTTACGTATCGTCGTCCCCTGGGATCTTTTATGTCACACCCCAACGCGGAATATCGGGACGTACAGTTAGAAATTAGCTAGAAATAACATTAATATGCTAAATTAAACAATTACATAGGTACTATGGAAAGAAATACTTCTATTGATCAAGAAAGACTCCAATTTTTATTACAATAACCATCAATGCTTAAACACGATCAAACATAACTTCCAAACTGATTCTAATACAATAACTGACTCATATATGTGTTTATATCTAAACCAAAACCCATACCCAAAGCAACGCCTTATATAAATAGCCTTTTAATACTAAACACAGCCCATTCACCCAACAGCAACCAAAACCCACCAATGAACAGCCCACGTAGCCTCTCAAATGTCATGTGCAAGACCCACACATGAGGCCAACCGAAGCCCACGTAAGCCAAAGCCAACCCAACTTCACCAATCCACCCATGCGCGTGACCCACAAAGCCAACCGAACCCAACCCATATGCGTGGACGATCGTGCATGAAGTTTAGCTTTTAGGGTTTTTGCTTGAAGTTTTAACAGGCGACTACTAAACCGGAATGCAGAAAATGAGGTATAGAAGGTATTAAATCCTACCATTCTTTAGCTCAAACCCTTCCCGTTACATGCATTCGAACCCTCCAGAACCACTGCGTCCTTATAAAATACCCATCCCGTCGAACGTGCATGCATTTGATGCTATTACCATTCGTCGTCCTCTTCCTCCGCTTCCACGTCCTGCTGTCTCCTTCCTCTTATTCCTGCTACTGATACGAGGGCGACCGGAGTGCCGCCTCTTCTTCCTCTCCCTCATGCGGCTGTCTATTATAGGGAGTAGCTTGTTCTTCTTCCTTTCCTTCTTCCTGCGTCTCCAACCGAGAAGAAGACGTGAAGGCTTCCTCCATCTTCTTTCTCTTCATCCTCTGTTGCAAGAATAGAGCATCGTCTTCAACCTGTTCATCACCATCCAAATCAACTAAAGGTAGGTTTTCTCTACCCCCAAGACCCAACCTGGATTAAAGCTTGTTGAAACAAGTTAGATGCATGCATGAAACCATATTGATCATCTCTGGAATCATCATTTTTTCGTTTATGTTTATAAAAGAATTAGCATCCACAATAATGGCCGCTGTTTGAAATAGCGCCCGACCCTATGGACGATATTTACCCATGGGTTTTGCATGCTATATTCGTGTTAAAGAAATTTTCAGAATCTGCGCCCACCATGTGGGACGTTCATTCTTGTCAGTGCCTGATATACAGGATGCTAAAACCTGATGTTTTTGGCAATCCTATTTCCCTTTAAGGGCTTTACCGCCCTTGGGAGGTCTCGCGGGTTCCAAGTGATATTAGGTATATTCGGTAGCCCTATCAGTAGTAAGGGTCCATTTGATCTGCCTCCAGATAAAGAGTTCTGGACTAAGGAGCATATCCGATGGTCCACCTTGAATTGGGGTGCCATTAATGCTATACAATGTGCACTCCATCCCACCGAATTCTCCAGAGTTTCTTCCTATACCACTGCTAAGGAGATGTGGGATAAGTTAGAGGTCATATATGAAGGGACGTCTCAGGTTAGAGAAACTAAGGTTAATATGTTAGTCTCTGAGTACGAGGCTTTCAAAATGAAGCCTGAAGAGTCCATATCTGAAATGTATGCCCGCTTGAATGTTATTAGTAATAGCTTGAGAAGTCTAGGAAAGACCTATAGTGAGTATGAGTTGGTCAGAAAGATACTAAGGTCCCTGACACCCATCTGGCATATCAAGGCCACTGTAGTAGAGGAGTCTAGGAACATAGCTACAACCACTATAGATGAGCTCATCAGTTCTCTCATGACATATGAGTTTAACCTTAAAAAGGTTGATGAGTCTGAGAAGAAAAGAAAACCCTTAGCTCTTAAATCCAATTCTAGCAAAGGGTCATCCAGTGAGTATAGCTGCACTAGTTCTGAGGAGGATCAGGATGAATTTGCTATAATCACCAGGAAGTTCAAGAAATTCCTGAGAAAGGAAGGGAAAGGGCTGAGAAGAAAATATTTTTCTGGAAAAAGACAGTCCAAACATAAATCTAAACCTACAAAGAGACCTGATGCCATCGTTTGTTACAATTGCAGGAAAGTAGAACATCTCAAGGCAGATTGTCCTGAGCTCAAGGATAAGTAGCCCAGGTGGAAGAATAAAAAAGGAAAAGCTATGGTTAGCACCTGGAGCGATGAAGAAGAAGGAAGTCAGAGCAGCTCCTCTGACAGCGAGAAAGGAGAAAAGATATGTCTGATGGCAAAGGATGATGAAGGCAAGGAAGATGATGTCGAGGTAATCTCCCCATTTGAAAACTTTATTTTTTCTTCTTCTTTTTTTCTTCTCTTTTTTTTTCTTCTCTTTTTGAACAACTTTAGATAGTTGTCGGCGTAGATGTCGATAGTGAAGAGCTGTTGGCTTGGACACCAATAGTTAGAAGCTGTCGGCCTAGATGCCGATAATTAGAAAGCTATCAGTACAAACGCCTGTAATTCATAGAGCTGTCAGCTTGAACGCTGATAATGGGATAGTTGTCGATGTAGAAGTCGATAATGGGATAGCAGTCAGCATAAAAGCCGATAATGGGATAGTTGTTGGCATAAAAGCTGATAATGGGATAGCTGTCGGCATGAAAGTCGATAATGGGATAGTTGTCGGCTATAGCGCCGATATTTAGATAGTTGTCGACTAAACGCCGATATTGAGATAGCTGTCGGCATGGAAGCCGATGGTGGGATAGTTGTCGACATGGAAGCCGATAATGGGATAGCTGTCGGCTATAGCGCCGATATTTAGATAACTGTTGGCTAAACGTCGATATTGAGATAGCTGTCGGTATGGAAGCCGATGGTGGGATAGTTGTCGACATGGAAGCCGATGGTTAGATAGCTGTCGGCATAAAAGCAGATAATGGGGTAGCTGTCGACTAAACGTCGATGTTGAGATAACTGTCGGCATGGAAGTCGATAGTGAGATAGCTGTCGGCATGGAAGCTGATGGTTAGATAGCTATCGGCATGGAAGCTGATGGTTAGATAGCTGTCGGCATAAAAGTCGATAATGGGGTAGCTGTCGGCTAAACGTCGATGTTGAGATAGCTGTCGGCATGGAAGCCGATGGTGGGATAGCTGTCAGCATAGAAGCTGATGGTTAGATAGCTGTCGGCATAAAAGCCGATAATGGGGTAGTTGTCGGTATGGAAGCCGATAATGAGGTAGCTGTCAGCGTGGAAGCCGATAATGGGATATATTTTATTATCATTAATTCATTTATTTTATTCATTTATTCTGATTCGTTATTTGTTTGTTTTATTTTTTTTGTTTCTTTTTTTAGTTATTTGTTTGTTTGTTTATTTATTTATTTGTTTGTGTTTGGTGGAAGCAAAAGGGCAAGGCAGTGACCGAGCAGGCTGATAGCGATGAGGCGTACTTGAAGGCCTACGCCCAGCGATACGGCGACCAGGTCTTCCGCGGCACCCGACGACCGGTATGAAAATCTAAACTCGAACTCATTCTATATGCCTGAATGACTTACTTTTATATACATTGACACTTAATTTCTAAATGCAGCTAGACCCACAAGGACGCATCGTCGAGATTGAGGGACTTCTCCATGTCACCGTGCAGCAGCAGGACGAGTACCGAACAGCTCTGGAGCTTTTGGTGAGCTTTCCTTAGACTTAAAATGAAATGTTCATGCAAATTGACTGACTTTTGAAAATGTAGTGGGCCGAGGGAGCCCAGAGGACCGGACCAGATGCACCGTCATCCTCTACATAGCCTGCCAGGGATGGGCTGAGCGAGATGCAGACTTTACCTGAGCTATAGCTCGAGCCGAAGAGGCCGAAGCTACCCTCGCGGAGTGGGTAAGAAACCAAACCTTTCCTAAAATGCTTCATGATTTATGCATGTGCCTAAACTGACCATGATGCAAATGCATTATACAGGCGAGAGAGCTAACCGTAGAATTGGCTGTGGTGGAGCGAGCCAGAGCAGAGGCGGCGGAGGTGCCCCGTCTCTGAGAAGAGATCGAGCGACTCCGGGGGGAGGTGACCCGATCGAGTGGAGAGACAGTAGACCTTGAGAGATACCGGACCGAGGCTCAGGAGGCATGACTCCAGGTTCATGATTTGAAGATCGAGCTTCGGACCGTAGAGCGAACAGTCCGGATGATGGGCTGAGGACTTGAGCGGAGTGCATCCCGGAGCGGTGCAACGGGAGGCACGCGGAGTGTAGCACCGAGTGGATCGATAGGAGACTACCTGGCTAGTTCTTCCGGTCAGTAGAGGAATGAGGAGGCAGATCAGAGACGACCACGAGAGGAAGAGCATAGTGCCATGGAGCCACCATCAAAGCGGAAAGAGGGCACTGGGGATAGTGGCGGCCCAGGAGACAGACCAACTGAGTGACATGTTCTTCCTTTTGGTTCTTTCCTGACTTTTAGAGATAAAACTTTCATGAAGACCACTCCACCCAGATCCATCCATAGCCACCCGGTCAACCCCTATTCTCAGAAAATCCCTCTTTCTACCCTGTCAACCCCATCTAGTGGATCAGCAGTTTTCAAAATCTCTCACAGGTAGCACTAAAGATTCAGAATTATTTCTCCCACCTGGGGTCGAAGTATTTTGAAAGAGCTTTCCAACACCGCTAATCTCGGATCGATCCGACATCAGCACTAATCACAGCAACGTTTCTTGCCGGGACGCGCACTGCCAAACAGTAGCTCTGGTTCGTGGACGACACCCGACGACCATCCCCGGGGTGACCGCCTCGCCATCCGCAAGGCCGACCAGCATGCCACCGCCCCTGGGACTGCCCAGTCAGGGGCCACCGATGCTGCAGCAACCTCCCGGCTTCTCCAGGCTACCAGTCAGGACATGGCCCCACGAGCGCGCATGCTTGCCTTGTCAAAGCGGCCCCGAGTGCTGCCCTTCAACCCGATCGCGTCACTCCCAGATTCCGTGCGTAGCCCATTACCTCCCTGCGTGGAGTGGGCAGAATTCAACACTTCTGTAATAATTGTTAATTTGATGTATCAGGAGTATGGGTTCGATCGGGATCATCTTCCGCACACCCGGCACGTGGAGGTACACCTGCACCCCTCTTTAGCTAGTTATTTGCTTATCTAGTATAGTTCTTGACGCCGTCGCTAGTGAGTGTGATAGGACGCATAGCTTGCTATTTCAATCACCGATGTGAGTTGTGAGCGTGAAACCCGTCCCATGACTCGTTCCGAGCACGAGAGTGAGCTGACCACCCAAGACTCATTGTCGATTTCTCAACCGTCCAGATCAACTCATTTCCCTCACCGGGGATGACCGTGAGCGAGTGCTTCTTATTTTGGGGCATCTTCGTCCCTTCGGGAATCACGTTAGGTGATGACTTGGTCGTATAGTTGCTGATCGCGTCGTCTAGTGAGTCGCGTCATGTCGTCTAGGTCATAGGATCGTGTCCACATATCGAGTCTCATAGTCGTCCCGCATCCATACTGGTCATTTCTTCTTGCCCTAGTCCCTGATATAGGACTGGGGAGAGTTGTCGACCTCCCACTGGCAGGATGTAAGTTAGCCGGGATCTTCCGACGGGTTGCTCAAATCTTCTCCCCACTGCGGGGACATCAGCTTGTCGGGCACATTCCCTAAAACTTGCGCGGCATGGAGGATCCGCCACAATCTCTTCTTTTCTCAAGGCTAGCCCCCTCTCTTTCTTCTTCCCCACCTCGGTGGGCTTGGAGTGGTAGTAGACAGGTGCCTCTCGGCGGATGGGTTGGATCTTTTTAGGGACCGAAACTTGTTTAAACTTCTTCGGCCTTGAGGCCAGCTCTTTTCAGCCTCGACGGTCTTCTTCTTCTTTCTCAGCTCTCCTCCCGGAAAGAGCCTGGAAGGAGTTGTGGGTCGGCATAACAGTGACCACCTGGTCTGGGATTGCTTGAGCATCACATTCGTCAAGGAAGATACGGACACCCCCAACCAGCACAGACTTCCCAGACATTGATAGTCATCTGGTAATAGGGGCAGTAGCTCTTCTGCGGGAATTCCCTTGACGGTGACCCCCGGGCTTGTTGTAATAGGTGAGGCGAGCCCCCTGAGCCACATGGTGCACCATGCAGCTAGTCAGCTGAGCCCGACCTATTGTCATACTCCTGCAGCTTCGAGCATTGTGGGCCCTGGGCTTCTTATCAGCTTCTTCTCCGGCCAGCTCTTGGGCTTCAACATCTAGCATGTCAGCGAAGGCTACCCCCAAAAAGTTGGGGAAGCCAACCACCGGTGGGAAGGAGCCAAAGATAGTTGACACCGCCAGGTACCCAGAAGCAGCATGATTAGCCACGATCTCAGGGCCGAAGGTCAATGCAGTGAATCTAGCAGCCATCGTTAGTTTCTTCAATCACAGAACAAGCAAATGATCAGCATTCTTTGGGAGGGCCTTGGGGGCCCATTTATCTTGGCAAAGAGATGAAAGGAGACTCGAGTCCCACCAGGCGTGCAAAGCTTGTAGAATATTTTTTTATTAATTTATTTTATTTTATTTTTTATATTTATGAGACGAGAAAGAAAATCTTCATAAATAAATGAATGTGTAGCACCTGAATCGAATAGAACGCGAGCTGGGTGACCAAAAATCAAAACCAAACCTTCTACGAGGTTGGACGCAATGGCTTCTGCACGAGTGATATGAGTAATCCGGATCCTCAATTTTTGGCTAGAGGCTGCAGAAGATTGCTGGGAAGAAGCTGAAACTTGCAAATAAGGTGGTTGAGGTAGAGGTGGTGCAGGAAGACAAAATTGAGACTATTGTGGCTGGGTGAACTTCGAGAACTGCACCGGTACAGACTTCATCAGACAATCTCAGACAACGTGACCCAGCTAATCACAGCGATAACAGACTACCGGCAAGGAACACGGTACACCTGGGTGACTGCCACCACACCTCAGGCACAGTCTTGACTGACTCACGAAAAACTCTCGACACTGCTGAAAAGGAGGAACAGACTGTTGGATAGAATCAAAAGACGCCGATTGCTGTTGCACATAACCCGAAGATGCTTGATCGTCAAAATGCTTCTTAGACCATCTAAACATTCGCCTCGAAGTTCCACTAGAAGTAGGCGCAACAGACGGAACTCCAGGCGCAGATGGCTGAAAAGACTGCTGAAATGGTACAACCGACTATGCAACACTAGACTGGAAAAACCCTACAGACCTCGCCAAATCAAGCTCAACCGCGATAGCTACCTGATATGCATCATCCATGACATTCACATTGGTAGCAAGCAGCGACACTTTCAATTCGACTTTTAAACCATGCAGAAATTGCTCGGTCTTTAAGTCTTCATCAGCGATAACATGCGGCGCATACCGACCCAACTCAATAAACTTGTTTCGATACTGCAGCACGGTCATCTCACCTTGAACCAAACCTAGGAATTGGTGCATCTTATCCATTCGAAGACAAGCCAGACAATAAGTGCGCTCGAAGGTAGTCACGAACTCTATCCAGGTGATCTAACGAAGTGGTCAGGAATGGAAAGTAACTTCCCACTCCGAACTCCACCACATCAATGCTGCACCCTGAAGTTGAAAAGTAGCAAGCATGAAAACAAAATCCGTGCACGCCTTCATATAGTCCGTGAAATCTAAACCCCGTGCATGTTTTATTTTTAAAACAAAGTCTGTGCACGCCTTCATATAGTCCGTGGAAGCCAAACCCCGTGTGTTTTTTTTTCTTTATGCATCTTTTCCTTGTAGCAGCATAGCAAGTCCATGCACGTTTCCTCTTGGAAGGAAATTGCATCCGTGCATGTTTTGACTATTTCACGAAACTTGCATTTGTGCATATTTCTGTTGAAACATGCATCCGTGCATGTTTTGCCTTGCTTCACATGCCCACGACTTGGCAATCAAGTCCGTGCTCATTTCATACTCCATGCATATTCCTCAAACTAAGTCCTTGCATGCTCTGCCTGCTATCGAGTCCGTGCTTGACCTTTCTAATCTTGTATTAATGTCGATGTATGCACCGTTGCTATGTCAATGTATGTCCAAGCATACAATGTATTTAAAGCAATGCATGTCCGAGCATATGCTTTATGTCCTTCTAAGCAAGTCCGAGCATGTACACCAGCATGTCCGAGCACGTACACTAGCAAGTCCTAGCACATTCACCAGCAAGTTCGAGCACATAACAACATCCGTGCACATTTATGCTTGTTCCTAGTTAGAGTCGGAGCATACACTGTAGCAAAGACAGTGTATGTCCTTAGAAGGTCCAAGCACATTGGAGCTAGTCCAACCCCGTGCATCTTTTAATGTCAGAGCATACGCTGTAACTAAGCCAGTGTAAGTCCGAGCAGGCCTGTGCTACGATTGCCTTAGTTGCAGCAAGTCCGAGCAGATACTGTAGCAGCCAGTCTACATGTACTAAACATACTCTGTGCATCTTTCTTCTATCTAGTACATTTTCAACTAAACTAATGATTATTTTTGTGTTGACAGATAATATTTCATGAAAAATAAGGATGGCATGTGATCCAAGGTTGGATGCAGTGCTAGGATCATGACACGTGTAAAGCAGCATGGTGAGATGCTGCCACCTGTCGAGGCTCTACGGCGGGAATCTGTGGAAGACACATGCCCCTTCTGCTGCTGATATCCCCACTTCCCCTCCCATAAACCCCATTTCCCTCCCATCATCTTCAATCTATAGTTCTCAGTTCAGAGGTAGCAGAGAATCAGTAGATTACAGAGGAATCTGCGATGTCATCTCGATGATTCAAGAGGCGTAAGAGCTACCTCTGGAAGCGTCCTCGAGTCTTCTTCGCAATGGCAGTCATCTCGTCCCGTTCTGAGTTCGTGGCTGTCTGGGACAAGCGATCTACTCTGACTGCGCAGAAGAGTCCTGATCAGCTTCTAGAGACGGCTTGCAGTAGCTGCCATGCCTGCTCATCTGAAGATCTAGAGGCGGGGTTCGACCGAGACCTTCTACTGTGAGTCTCCCTCCTCCTCCAAGAAGCAAAACTCCATTCAGCAACCTGAGTGATTTCTTCTCCCTTTTCTCCCCAGAGTGCACAGTTCTATCCTCCCTAGGACTGAACTGACACCCTGTCAGTGTTTGGGCTGCTGTGACCTACTCCGACATCGACTGGCACCCCCATGGTTTCATTTCGAAGGCAACTCGTCAACGGTTCCAATGCCATCGACCGTGCTCAATTTGAAGTTCGGGAAAGCTCATGGCGGCTTCATCTTCCTAATGCTGCGGTGCTGAGATAGTCCGAACTAGAGAACAGAGCCTCTGCTTCCAGCTCCACCACGGCCAACGCTGGCTACCAAAGCTCATACCGAAATTTCAACACCTTTTTGGGTCAACCTAAGAAATTTTGGCACTGGTCCCGCTGACAAAGGAGTTCGGGAGCAACCACAACAATTCTTGTATCGACTGTCTGTCCTCTGTTCCTGAGAGGGGACAAAACTGACTCTGACATTCCTTGAAGCTCTTTGTCTTCATCTTCTCCCTCCCCGCTTGGCTGGCTGAAGGCCCCTCCTTGTGGGGAGTTAGTTTTTATTGTAAGAGTTTAACCCCCACCCCTAGATCCCCCTCCTGCGAGAGGTGTAGTGTTGTAAGGTCTTGAGCAAGTTTGAGCGACACCGGCGCGGCGTGTGGGGAACCCACGCTTCCCCGCTCGCCCTCGTCTCCAAGTGGGATCAGTTATGACTCGCATAGTCTCTCCCCCTTTGACATCATCAAAACAAAATGCATAGGGAGAGTAAGTTGATGATCCAGAAAACAAATAGTCATGAGCATATGGATTGGCAACATATTATGATTAGATTATGAAATCCTTTAGAATTACCAACAATTGTGTAGACCACTATAGTAGACAATTAGCACATGGACATCAAGTCCAGATATGTCTTGTGTCCTCCCCCTTTCGACATCAACCGAAAGCATAGGGATCCAACTGTTGGTTAGTTTGATAACAAGTGTTTTTATTCAGAAAAGCATTCATGAAAGACAAATTAGCAAGCATAACTAAAAAGGCTTGCATTATCTTTGAAATTTTAATTGTTACATAGACTCAGACCAATACATCTAGATTGCAGACTAGACTCAGATTGAACATGACTAAAAACAAGTAGTCTTGATCACAACATGACTGAAACTTGACATATACTAGATAGACCATAGCTGACTCTCTAACATACTCCTCCTTTACATCAGAGACTCAATGACACACTTCTCTCCTTCTTGAGACTTAGTGTCTTGGCGGTTGGTTTGCCTTCCCTTTGACTGATCCTAGCATCAGCTTCTCGAACTAGGTGGTAAAGGTCTTGTTCCATACAGATCATGGATCGACCAACATCGTGAAATTCTGTCCAGAGGCGGTTCAAATCACAATTAAACTCGAAAAATCTCTGGTGAGCATTTCTAACACTGTTCTCCAATCTCTCGAAGCGCTCATTTATTTTGGACTCAAGACTGTCCAGTCGAGCTCCTATTTGAGTAAACTGAACATGGAGAAATTGGTATCAAGTTGGATGTAAAGTGGATGTGGTAGATGGAGCTGCAGGAGTGGTAGAGGGTCCTGCTTGATCTTGTGGTGGAGGGATATGTACTTGTGTAGGAGAGTGAGGAACTTCAGTAGATATAGGTGCAGCTGAAGATCCTGAAGTGGATTCATCTACTACATGCTCATGACCTACTGGTGGGGAAGGTGGATCGGCAGGCTGTTGATCGGGTACATAGACCACCATGTCAGTGCATGGCTCAGCCGGAGGTGGAGGTGGCTGAGGTGGATCAGGAGCAGCTTGATGAGGATTAACTCTAATGATAGTATCGTCTTCCATCTTGAACCGCATGAACATTTGGATGTTGTGATGTTTGTACACATTACAAGATGGAATTTCAACAAAACGCTTAGTAGAAAGATCAATGCCATGATATTTGAAGATGGCTGTGAGGTGAGCGACATATGGTAGTGACCTTGTAGGTTTTTCAAGACGAGACGATGTGCTGTTGCATGAGAATGGGCAATGAAATTGGATCAGCATCAAATAGATAATAGACGAGAAATCTATGAACTTCTGTGACCTGATCTCAAGCACCTGCTTTAGGATAAATGATGGTTGTGAAAATGTGATGAATCAGTCTTTGTAATGGGGGAAAAATATTGGCGTTTAGCTTAGTTAGGAGAGCAAGGTGAGGATCAAATGGTTTCTCTGTCGTGGTAGTATAAGCAACTGCGGATCCATGTCTGCTGATTCAAGAGAAAAACCATCAAGTGGAATGTTTAGGGCATGATGATATAGAGATGGGCGGACCGTAAATGTTTTGCCCTTGACAACAGTGACCAGAGATCTGCGTTTGTTGAAGTGCAAATTATCAAAGAATTGACGAACCAAGGAAGGGTAATAGCGAGTGTGTTCAGATAGGAAGGGAACCCAACCTTGAGCATCGAAGAAAGGTTTTAGGGCAGAGAACATTTGCAGAAGATCTTCATCCTCTAAATCAATGCATCGCGGAGGCAGGATCTTCCGCGTAGATACCGGAGCGGGTTCTTTCTGCTTCCTGGAGAAAGAAGCCATCGAGATAGGCTATGAACAGCTGGAGCAGGTTGAGGAATGCTGGAATAAGCTCAGGAGACCTAGAGAATAAGAAACGAAATGGTTGCAGAGAGAGGAAATGACTCTAGGGCTCAGTTTGCAAGTCCACTAGAACAGAGGACCGGAGGAGTGGGAAAGCAGTAGGCTAAGAGGAGTTTCTAAACTCACGATTGACCCACAAGAAGGCTGATATAGGCATTATCAGGGTTGACAGGTTCCACAAATATGTGGACTGGAACTGTTTAGGCAAAAAATCGTAGTTCTCTCTGTCAGCCGGTTTTGGGAGTTGAACCGGACTGACCAGTTCTGTGAACTGAACCAAACTGACCAAGACAATTTGTAAAGAGGGTCGACCTGGTGAAAGACTTGAGACCAAAAGCTGGGCTATTTTGTCGACATAATCATTGGTCCACTATGACATTTTTTTTTAACCAAATGTATTCACATGTGACATATAACTAAATAACCCTTCCTACTGACAGTGAGGACCAAACTCCATGATGATGCATTATGGATCCTGTAAGCATGCATTCAGTCAAGCAGGATCATGCATATATATATATATATAGTGCAACGTATCTCCCCCTTTCGTATTAAAAGGATGGGATTGGGATAACAAAACATGCAAAAGATTCAAATGACATGATATGTTTAGTGACAATTCCACAAAAGGGGTTTGTGCAGTCATTTAGAGAGAAAACATGCAGATCCATGAAGTTAGTCAAATTTTCAGAGTACACTTAGAATTAAATCTCTTATTGTGAAAACAATTAAAATGTGCAATGAACATCAAGCATATGGATACATGGACCTTCTAATTAACATTAGAGGATAACTCTCTATCTGCACTTGCTATTTTTTTATTTAAACATCAAGAGTGGCCAAGTTTAATCCACACCTTTTTACACGAGAAGACACATAGATCACATGCTTGAATTTTCGGTTACTCAGTGTGTTAACCATTCCACTTCCTTTTGGAATAGAGATTAATCAAGATAACATTTTTCAATGCGAATCACATCACATCTTAGGTGACGTGCATCCGATTTACTCAGTGTGTTTGATCATTGCTTTGTCTTCTTTACTTTTCTTTTATCTCATATTGGAGTTCCACTTCACTGTTTCACGCAAACTCACCTCATTTTTGCAATGGGGAGGCCTAGTTACTAGGCTAGGTTTTCCTCCTTTCCTTTTACATGAACATCCTTTTTCATTTGAGGTAGGTAGCTCTTTCCTCAACATTAGTCTTCAAAGATGATGCACGATTTTAAGTCTCACAAGAGTGTTAAGAAGAATTTCTTATATCCTTATGAATGATATTCATCAGTGCATTTTACCAGAAGCTATCAATGATGTTTCAATAGCTAAACAAACAAGTTAGTAAGATGAAAGTTAACTTGTTGATTTAGTTTATCATATAAGAACCCTTTGGTTGTCATCATCAAAACCAGAGGGACAGCAAGAACTACATAAGACACGAAGAGAACTGGGCACGGCATTGTCGCACTGCATTGACAAGCACGAGCATGAGCATCCATCATATGAATAAAGAAGGGAACTAATTAGAATGCCACACATGCATATCATGAAGAAAAGAGGCCACGTTCCTTGGCATATGACAGCATCATTGCAGTTCCCGTGTGTCTACATGCCTTGATTCTGTGGTATATAAAATGGCGATGTGTGAAAGATCAGATTACGTCCAGTCGAAAACCATCCCTATGCGTGATGACACACCTCCGTCTCATACTGAGGGTCAATTCCCGACCTCACCCTCCCCTGACCTTGCCTGTGTCGACCCTAGGTCCTTCCTGCATCGACCTCACCCTCGCTTGACCACGTCTGCATCGACCCCAGGGTCTTCTCTACACCGACTTCACCTTCTCTTGGCCGCATCTGCGTTGACCCCAGGGTCCTCCCTGCACCGACCTTGCCTTTCCCTGACCGTGCCTAGATCGACCCCAGAGCCACCCTGCATCGACCTCACCATCCCTTGACCGCGTCTGTGTCAAACCCAAGGTCCTCTCTACACCGTGATGAGATAGGTGTGATGGATTCAGAGGGGGGGTGAATGAATTCCGTTATAAAATTTTCACCCAATTAAAAACTATAACAATTAGAAATGTGGAATTAGAACGACATAGACTCCAACGAGACTGAAGAACTAGGATGACCTCACTCAAGCACTAAACATACCATCAATTCGCTCACTGAACATAGAGAGGCATCATCAAATCACTTAGGACCTTTTGGAACCAGAGCCGGATAGAGAGCAAGCCACTCAAGACATAAGCTGGACACATAATAGATCGGCCTATGCATGCATCTAGCGAATTGAATAAGCAATCAAACCACAGCACAAGGAACTTTTAGGTGGTTCCATTTGCTTAGTTCATATATGTTTGAATGCCGCTGCTTGAGTGATAGGTTTCTAGCTCGTTATCATTTTTGATCACCGCTGTGAGACAGCGAGTGTGACCCATCCCGTGACTCGACCTGAGCACATGAAAAGAGCTGACCACCCTTGACTCACTGCCGATTTCTCAACCACGTAGATCCATACGTTTCCCTTGCTTAGGGACGCCCGCGAGCTTGTGTCTCTTATTGAGGACGTATCCTCCTCTTTAGAACTCTGTTGGTGTCGGGTTGGTCGCGTCCTTGCTGGTCGCGTTATCAAATTGGGCGTGTCGTCACCTAGAGTCCCAGATTTGCATCAAATTGGTCTCGAGTCGCATCCCGTCTCGCATCAGGCTCTCCCCTACTTTTCAGGTGTGGTGGTTTCTCCTCGAGGTTCGGAGGTGCGGTGCGGAGGTTCGAAGTTACTAGCTTACCGGGCTGAGTGTTCACTTAATCTTAGGTACGTTTCCTTCACTGTAGACTAAACTTTATTTAGACTGGACTTTGTAGTTAGATTATTTATTTCTATTAATTGTTGAATTATCCTGTGTTATTTTCTATTTCTATATACTCCACACACACCTTTCAGCCCTTCCGAGGCCCCCAGCTCATGGGCAGTGAGCCAGGATTCGAATGGCATAGGGTTATTCCCGATATCCAAATCTTGGGTCTTGACAGTGCCCCTTCCCATTCTCTCCTTCCGGATTTTCTTTTCCTCTTCTCATCGCTTCTCTTAGGGCATCACGTCCCTCAGCACTTTATTCCTCCGGAGCCTCTAGACTTCCTTTCTCTCTTTTGATTCATCCTTCTACTCTTCCAGGACATCGCGTCCTTTGTTCTTTTCCTCCTTTTAAATTGCCTCTTCTCATATTTTTTTCCTGGGCATTGCGTCTCTCAGCATTTTCTTCCTCCGGAACCTCCGGACTCCTCCTACAGGATTCTCCCCCATTGCCTCCGGACCCTCTGAGTCCGCCTCTCTCTATTTATCAAATCCTTCTCCTAATTCCTCCTAATCCTGGGTCCGACCCGATCTCTCCCAATGCAAATGACTCTAAAGTTAAGCACATCAAATAAAAGTAATTAAATGGCAGATCAAACAAGATGTTGACAAATAGCGTTTGACATCATCAAAACAGTAGGGATGTAACAGAACAAACTGAGTCTTTCGTGCCATGCCCAGGGTGCTTGTTTCAGACCATATAGAGCCTTCTCTAGCTTGAATACATTGTCTGAGTACTCTTGATCCTTGAACCCCGGTGGCTGCCCCACATCGACATCCTCCTGGATATATCCATTCAAAAATGCGCTTTTAACATCCATTTGAAATAATTTAATATTGTTAAAGCATGCAAATGCTAAAAGAATCCTCACAGTCTCGAGTCTTACCACAAGGGTAGAAGACTCATCAAAATCAATTCCCAGTTCTTGACTGTAGCCCTTGGCTACTAGCCTGGCTTTATTCCTAGTTACCACTCTTTGATCATTTAATTTGTTTCGGAAGACCCATTTAGTTCCGATCATAGAGTGATCTCTAGGGCATGGCACGAGGAACCACACCTTGTTCCTCTAGAACTTGTGTAGTTCTTCTTGCGTAGCCAAGATCTTGGAATCATCTTTCAATGCATCCTCTACAGATTAGGTTCAAATTTAGAAAGCAGGGCAATATAGTCCAAGTTTTCTGTAGCAACCCTAAAATTTCAAATAGAATTTTTGGGTAAAAATATAAATAACGACTGAAATAAAGTCACCATTTTAAGAAATGTCGCCACTTTCGACATGCGTCCTTTAACTAAATAACGCCCCATCGTAAGCCGCCAATATATAAAATGAAGATTGTCTAAAAGGCGCAACTAAATAACTGACGCCATAAGACAAGACGCTAATTAAAAAATCGCCCCTTAACAAGGCGCCATTTATCTGAGAACCGTAAAACGAAAATAGGTTGCCGCGTTCCGATCGAACAGGGAAGTTATGATCAGATACGGAGTTATCTGGGTAACGATTAGATTGGGAAAGGGATTATTACTGGCTATACTAATCCCAGACAGAATATGAATCAAATAGGACTCCTTAATCCTATAAATACCCCCTGCCAAACTGTCACTCAACTGCTAGGCAGACCCAGCAGTCAAGGAACAGTCGCTACGTGACTAGAGATAACGATGCTGGAAGTTCTAGATTGAGTCGTTAGGGAACATTCGCAGTCAGGGAAGAGACCGCACTAGGTCACCTGAACCGACCTATCCAGAAACCACCGACACACACACACCACCCTAGAACACAAACCTAAGATAGATGGACACGAGACAAGCCATCACGGACAACATACAAGATGACAGACTCAATAGGATGGGCAGTTACAATGTGGCCGCTCAAGGGGATGAACGGTCTAGAACTGACCACATAACCCAGGATGAATGGTCTGGACTGGACCACACAACAGGATGAACGGTCCGGACTGGACCACACAACCCAAGTAGAGATGAACAGTCACAAAGGAACCACATAAGAGGATATGTGGTCTATCAGGTGACCACACAACCACAGGGATGGACGGTCACACAAGTGACCACACAAAGGGATGAACGGTCCGGACTAGACCACACAAAAGGATGAACAATCCGGACTAGACCGCACAACCCAACGGGGGTGGAAGGTGCAGGATGGACCACACAAGGGGATGAGTGGTCTATCAAGCGACCACACAACCCAAACCGACACAGGATAAGCGGTCCGAAGCCAACCACCCAAGGGGGATGAGTGGTCTATCGGGCGACCGCACAACCACAACCGACTTAGGACAAATAGTCCGAACCTAGCTGCCCATACACATGTACGGCCTCTGGTCTGACCGTTCAAGCGTTACCGCAAGCAAACCCAAGGGTTCATCCGATCGTGGCCTCTCCATGCCCCGTTCATCCCGAAATGTAGGGGATACATCGGTAACCACCTTGGCAATCACATAGACTCCGACCGAAGTCATAACGACGCTCGAATCGCGAGAAATGGGCGATTCTAAAGAAATCACCCAAAAATGGTATCTGGGCTTCCCGGAGCCCTACCGGTCAAACGGGACCACCAATCGACACGAAATTGGTATCAATGGAATGCTGACATTCCGAGGAGTCCATTGACTCCAACCGATCGCCTCTCCCCAACACAACCCTTCCCATCCCCAAGGCCCCATCAAACACCCATTCAAACCAAGGGAGAGATATCCCCCCCCTCTTCTCTCTCCCCTCCAACCCAAATTCGCAGCTCCCCCTCTCACCACCTGCTAGACCACCTTCCAGCCCCTATTCTCCCCCTCCCACACCTTGGTTTGGCCCCTCTTAGACCCCCTAATAGCCAAGGGCTTCCTCTGCACCCATCCACCCCCTTTCCCCTCCTATTTACCTCCTCTTCCCTCCTCCCATCTTCAACCTGCACCTTTAGATCACAGGCAGCAGAGAACCATTCATTTGAAGAGGTGACTGCAACTTCATCCCGATGTTTATGAAGCTAAAGAGGTACCGGTGGAAGCGCCTCTGAGTCATCTTCGTAACGGTGGCAGTCTCATCCTCATCCGAGCTGTGATCTAGCCGTGAGAGTCATTCTTCCCCGACTACATAGAAGAGGTCCGGCCGACAACCTAAGGCTATTTGCGGAAGCTACCATGACCAGCTACCTAAATATATTGAGACGAGGCTTGGCCGGGACCTTCTATAATGAGTTTTCTTCCATCACCAAGAAGCGAAACTCCATTCGGCCTCTGGAGCAGTGATTTCTCAAGTTTCTCCCCAAGGTGCGCTGTTCGGTCCCCTCTTGGACTGAATAGATCACCTGTCACTATTTGGGCTGCTCCGGTCAACTCTGATATCTGCTGCTATTCCCGTGGGTTACGTTTTGAAGTAGACGTGACGATGATTTCATCGATTACAGCCACACTCAACTTTGAGTCTGGGAGTGTTCGTGGCGGCCTCGACTTCCTACTGTTGTGGCTCTATAGCAATCAGAACCAGGAAGTAGAGACCCTGTTCGTGGCTCCTCCCTGATCGGTACTGACAACCTGGGAATTCCATAAAAATCAATCAAGACCATGGTCCAATTATGAGGAGTTGGCCGCTGGTTTCGTCAAAAACTGAGTTCGGGAGTGGTCGTAGCGGCGCCGATAACGTCCACCTATCCCCCATTCCAGAAGCAGGCAGAATCGACAATCAACATTTTATCCCTTCGGAGCTTTACAGCTCTTGGGAGGCTTCACGGGTTCCAAGCGGTATCGGGTCTACTCGGTAGTCCTACCGGGTACATTTGATATTCTGGATCTGGGTCGTCACAGTGGCGGAGCCGCAGGAGGTAATTCGGGCGGTGGTGGCGGGACCCGACCCTGAGGGAGAGTAGAAGTCCTGAGCTGATCACAGATTCTGGCATTGGCGGTCTCCGACGCCTTCAGGTGCTCTTCAAGCACCTCGCAGTTGGCCGAGAGCTCCGCCTGAATGGCCTGGCTAGCCCCCAGCTCTCGAGCAAGACCTCTAAAGTGGTGCCTCCACAGACCAAGGGCACCAATGACCGAGCACATGCCCTTCACAACTAGGGCCATCAGCTCTTTCTCGATCTCGGGCCCAAACTCTCCAAGGCGCTCAAGCCACTGAACGCTCCTCCCCATGAGGTCGACAACCATGGCCACCCCTGCCAGCCCTGACATCACCTTATCGGGCGGCGAAGGCTAGCCTCGCAGAGGGACCTCCGGAGGAGGAAGATGGCCAGCGTCCACCACCACGGGGGCCTTGCCCTTATGACGCCTTTGCTCTACGAAGGCAGGCACGGGAAGAGGAGTGGCCGATTCTCTAACCGGCTACGGAGGCGGAGCCGCAGGAGCCAATTCGGGTGGCGGTGGCGGAGTAGTCTTGCCTCTCTTCCTCGAGCGACGTTGGCTGTCCACCGTCGCCAACTCATCCACAGACAGCGGGGGGAAACTACCTCCAACCATGGCGGATTCCCCTCCTTCGACACTGGTCGCCCCTTCGGAGGTAACTTTCTGGGGGCTAGACCCTCAATTGGCCACAGAAGCTGCAACCGAACTCACTAGGGGAACGCCCGCAGGGACCGGATGATGAAGCCTCCCTGGATAAAATGCAACCTCGACCTGGGGAGCATCGACAGTCACCTGACCATCCCCCGACTCGACGTGATCCATAGGGCGGGGAGCACACCGCGACAACCTGACAATCTCGTAGCTCCACGTCGGGACCTCAGGCACCCCTAAAGATAGAGCAAAGTTTCCCCAGTGGAGCCAGAACCTAGTTCTGCTACTCCCAACTACAAGACAGCACTAGAGGCTCGATTGGCAGACATTATAGCAGCATCCACAGTGAGAATCGACTCAAGTGATCTTCTGAAAAGTCATCCTCCTTCAAGTCTGCAACACTCCAGAAGTGATCCCGCCTCGTTTTGTCATCAGCATCAACCGCGGCAGGTGTTTCTATGCAACTGTGCCAGAACTACACCAATTTCTGAGGACCTCTTGGTAACAGCAGCACCATCTTCCCCCGTGAAAACCGGCTAGAACTCCATTAAGAAGAGTTCTTCATCTTTGAGTCTCCAACATTCCAGAGGTGGTCCCGCCATCTTTTGATAAAGCCACCGCCCGGGGCATCCGTTTTGCTGCGACTGCGCCTGGTTCAAAAGTCTCTGACCGTCCAGGACTAACAGCAGCCCCGTCGGCCCCGGCACTCCATCCTCCTCTCCGTTTCAGGCCGAGCAATCTTCCACAAAGTCATGACTCTCGATGATACGAAGCCTACCCAAGTGGTTTCGTCTCATTCCAACATCGACACAGAAGATTCCACCACGGCCATCATCCACCTATTCTGCTGTTCGCTCAGGAACCAGAAGCCGACCATTTCGGTGACGATGATCGGCACGGTGATCTGACAGCAGCCAGCTTCTGAGGATACATAGTTCCCTCTGTATTCTACCACGCCGAGTTGGTCCCGCCGCATTTGGAGCTCTACAGAGAGCGTACCAGTCGTCGCACCTCGACCGCGCCAACCTGTCTGGTGAGATTGACCCGCGCAGGCCCTCCACTGTGACCTTCCCCACCATCCAGTGACCTCAGATCAGCTTCCAGATATCATGAGTTCTTCGGCATCCACCAGGCTTCATCCAGGCGCTGACGGCATCTCATTCGGATGTCGTATCTAGGCATACGGTAGGGAACAAGCATGCATCATCCCGACAAGGCGGTGCAGATCGGTCATTTGGATTCCCCTCCCCTTGTTCCCCCCTCCTGCGCGAGGGTAGTGCATGTATTAATTGCCCCATCCCCATGTTCATCTTTGCTTCGGAACATAACAATTAGAATTAGGCTCAGTCAACTGGAATGTCGATGCTAGTGAGCTCCACGTCTCGCCGCTGCTCCTCCAGGGCCTTCGCCAAGGCCTCGGCTCTGCTCTCCGCATCTCTCAGCCAAGTAGCGCGGTCCTGGGCAAGTGACATAGCCGCGTCAGTGCACCTCTCCCACTCGGCAACCGCCAGTGCAAGCCGAGCCCACTGCTCCTCTAGCTCTCGGACGGCCACCGAGCCCTCTACTCCTGCACCTCTAGAAGTCGCAGGTACTCCGCCCAAATACCTGCCAAGCTAGACATCCAGAGTTCGTGTGGGAACCTGAGGCCATGGTAGCCCTGGGTGCACTCCCTCAACCATTGTCGGAGTTCCTCCAGAGAAGGCAGGGGGTTGCCTCCTGCGTAACCTTGAGCATGCTGGAGCAAAGCCGCGCCCACACTAGCATCCAGGAATGGCTCCGGTGGTGAGACAGATGAAGGCCACTCGATCCCCAGCTCCAGGCAAGAGTGGCCTACATCAGCCAGCACACTAGAAGGACCTGTACAACCCCTCCAAACACAGAATGGCTTAGCAACATTCAGGGCTTCCCTGTGATGAGACAAGGTGAAAAACCTGAGAAATGTCTTGGCTCTCACCTGCTATGGTCCCCGCTACGCCTGTAACACCCCCACTCGGGGTCGGTGAGGGTAGTCTCTTCTCCACCTCAGCAGCGTCTCCTGCTAGAGTCAGAGAGGACAAAGGCTCCCCTGACATCTGGGTGTCCCCAGTAATCATCAGAGAGGTACAAAGCTCTCCCAGATCTGCCTCGATGGGAGACTGCACGTGCTCCCCCTCGGAGTCCAACCTTGGACATAACATAAAATGTCAGCTCCGCCATAAACCCTGAGTTAAAGTCAATGAAGGGGAGCGAAGGAGCTACATGTACCTTCCAATGTTGCCTTCATCTTAGCATCTCCGGCGGAAGAAGCCTCGGAGGAGGAAGAGCTCAGACTCAAGCTCTCGTCGGTCTCCATGGCCATATTGTCGCTGCCCAAAGAACTGGATCTCTTTTCTTTGTGTCATCTTACCTATTTAATAAGGCTTACCCCATTGACTAAAAATCAAGGATTGGTCATTCTCTAACTTGCTGTAGGTAAGGGGTTAAGCCTAAAACAGATCTAACCTATTTTTTTTGTTTAAGTATGTGTGTAGAGACAGGTCTAAGGGCAATTCCGACATCTACAAAGTGGCAGTCCCTCAGAGACCGTTTCAACTGGTTAAACGGTCATAATATGACCGTCTTCTTCTTGTAGACGGTCTCTAGAGGGCCGCCTTCATTTTTCGGAGCTGTTACTCCCGAGTCGACAGGCTCTTCTTAGCACTTATGGTCCTACGATCTACATCTGATCACTTAATTCATTCAGCGGTCTCACTTTGGCCGTTCCACACTATAGTGGTCCCTCAATAGACCGTCCCCCTTCTCGAGGGCCTTTAATTCTGAACTCCTGATGCATGTCTTTTCTGCGGTCTAGTTCAGGCCATTTTCCTTAATTTGGCGGTCAAATCCTGACCGTCTTATTCATGTAAGCGACCTTTTCTAAGGCCGCCTCCTTTCTCGAGAACTACCTCAATCCACACAATTGCACAAAGAAGAAGGCCAAATTCACATCTTGTTCAATCAACGCATTCTATCTCTTTATTTAAAATTAAGCACATTAAGTTCAAGCTATCGATCTTCACACATCATGAAAGAAAGATCACTCGATCCTCAATCGGGCATCCCTGTGAGATCGGATCTCTCGCAGCTCCCTCAGATAGGCCTGATACTCCTCCTGAATCTCTATCACGTCGGCTGGAAGGGTACGCACCCTGCTGACCTCCCACATGATCAAGGCACTCTTGACTGCCTACTCATCCACCTCTGTCCCAAGTCTCCTCGCCTATAGTGCAGGAAGATGAGGTAGCACTGGAACTGTGGTGCGAGGAAGTCCAACCTGTAAGAAGCACCTGTGGGGGCTGTACATCGCCAAGGTGGTGTTCCCCACAAGCCTCAAGTCAAGCCCAAGCCTCCTAGGAAGCCTGAGGGTGGTGCCGTGGAGGAAGGACGGGCGCATCACGAAAGGGGGTGCTATACACACATAACGCACCACCATAGGGGCGTTATGCCAACCAGACCTGAAATCACGCACAGACAATATAACGCACCCGCATAGGGGCGTTATACCAACATAACGCACCACATTAAGGGCGTTATACTCGACAGACCAACATGCTTACCATACGAAGTATAACGGACCACCACTGTCACGTTATGTAGGTATAACGCACAAGGGCAGGTACGTTATACCCAACAGACATCAAAGCGCACAACCACAGACCACGGGCATATAACGGACCACAACCCATCCGCCATAGCCACAAAATGCACTGGGTGAGGTGCGCTATACCAACTGCCCAACTCAGCCAAAGCAACAGTCAACGAATCATAACGGCTCTACACCTGCGCGTTATCCTAAGCATAACGCATGAGGAGAAATCTGTTATGCAAACTGATTGACACAGTCTTCGAGACAGGCACGGTCAATGAGCAGTCTGACATGTCAGATCCTCGAAATCCACCAACCATAATGCACCTGGGCATGGGCATTATGTCCCACATAATGGACTAGGGCTGGTCCGTTATGCTCCAAGGCCTCCGAAGTCAAAAATGACGAACAGAGCATAACGGCCTATCGCGGGACCGTTATGTAACATAGCGGTCTCTGGTAGGACCGTTATGTCGACCCGACGGTGAAAACGGTGGAATGGCCGATTCGACCCGTTCCACGCCCCATACATGCCGTAGCGCAGGGGAAACACATCCAGACGATAGAAAATCCTTCAAGGATTTCAAAAATATCACATGCGCACACCGAAACGCATTAAAACGTGAGATCCGGGCGATTTAGATGAATCGACCCACATAGAGTCACAGGGGTTCCCAGACTCCTACCGGCCCCAAATGACAACCAATCGACGCGAAACTGGTGGGGTTGGGATCCTGACATCTCAGCGGTCAATTTGACACTAACTACGCTACGAGAGGTTGCCGTTTTTCGGCCAACCCTACGAACCCCAAAAATGACGATTTATGCTAAACTGGCTCGATCTCCCCCGATCGGCCACCATTCTACGCAGTGCATGAAGGTGACCACCTACACCTTCAAGAATTCCAAACATGGGACCGTGACCTATGGGAACCCATCTCAAGGGGTCATACATTCTTTGATCCCTTCGACCCCTTCCCTAGTGAACCCCTTGACTCATCACATCTATTCCACTTCTTCGAGGGGGTCCACTATCACACCCCTTCACCATGAGCCGGACCATCTACAGTCATCAAGCCCGTTCACTGGCGAGATACATATAGGGGTGATGAGAAAGGTGCATTCCACTCCCCTGGCCCACCCAAACCATCCAAACCACCACCCAAACCTCCCAAACCCACAGGGCCGTCCATGCATGACTGGTTCATATTAGGATGTTTAGGAGTCCCCCATGCCGCCATCCTCGGGTTGCTTCTTGTGTATGCATAGCACACATTCGGATGTCTTGGTCCACCATTGCATATGTATGGGTCGGTCTAACAGTAGGTTTGTTTAGGGTCTTGTGTGAGTCGGTGTTTTTCTTTAGTTGTTCAGAGTCTGTACATGCCTGTGTCGAGCATATTAGGAGTTGCATAGTTGGTCTTATGTTAGCTCGCGATGTCAGTTCCTTTCGAGTGTGAGGCAAGTCGAGTCTAATGCGTACGTTGTAGACTTGTCAGAATTTGGGATCAGCTCTACATTCAAGTCTTGGATCTAGTCACATATAGGGACCAACGGTGATTCCTAGTGAGTCATTGAGCCGTCTCACTCCTTTGAGAGTGACCCCACCCCGGAGTGTCCACCACTAGCTTCATTCCCACAGCAGCGTGAGCATATGGAATATGTACGGGATGAGCAGGTGACGATTACTTGGAGTGGAGCATACTCCACGCTACCAGGTACGGTGACGGATCCGCAGGAGTGACACACGAGCAGCCGCACCCCCTTACTAGACACAGTCGAGTTTCTCCCACCCGGGGAGAATTGATGAGGCATCGGAGCTAGGCCATCAAATGTGTGGAGTGTGCATTTGTATCCATGTATTTGGTTTGTCATGTGTGTTTGTTTTGGGTTTTATTTGGGTTGCTTTGTAAGGCTAGTTATAACGAGCACTCTCCTCACCGCCGACGGTGCAACTTAGAAACAATACTAGGCTAAGCAGAGTTAAGCCAGCAAGGAGAGAGGCCAGAAGCTCACCTGATCAGCGTGAAGATGCCGATCCTGACTGGAGACGAAGGCGAGTGGGGAGACGTGGGTATACACCCGCACACCGCGCCGATGTAGCTTCGGAAGGTGACCCGTTGTTACATGTACTACACCTCACGCAGGAGGGTTGGACAAGGGGAGAGGAAATTAAGGATTACATCAAAACTATCTCCGCACAGGGAGGGGCGCTAAGCCGGCCAGGCGGGGAGGGGAGAATTGCTAAGTCAATGCCGGAAGTGCACTTCTCTGGTTCTGTCCAGTTCTGGAACGACAGGACAGGGGGTCAATGCAGATGCCACTGCGCACTCCCCCGAACTGAAAAGTCATCGAAACTAGTGCCAGTTCATCGCTATCAGACCCTGGTACGCTAGAGAATTTTTACAGACGGACCCGTCGTTGCCACCGGCCGGGGTGGCTCCTGGAATAGGCTCTTTACACTCTGGCTCAGGCTGATTCCAGGGTGTAGCAGCAGCTGGGTTGTAGCTGCCACGGCCACTTCCGAAGTCCGATCGTGGCGGGACCAAGTCGAGAACGACCGTGGACGAGTATTCTTCGACCAGCTACTAGGGGGAGCACCAGACGATGTCGGGGTAGAGAGGGGAAGCCCGTTGAGTGGGGAGGGGTTGCGTCTGGTCCTGGGTGACCTGTTCTGCGCACCTGGGGGAAGAAAATTGGTAGATGCTCCTCCAGATAGTGAATGGGATGCCGCCTTTTGCTGATGGAAGCCAATTGGTTGTAGAATACCTCGGCTGAACGACGCCTTCAGCAGTGGTGGGGTGCGATCGTGGGAGCTCCAGGAAGTCACTTCAGGTTGCCCACTAGTTAGGATCTGCACGGTCGAGGGAGATCGGACCTCCCGGACAGCTGGGAAGTCAAATTGATGGAGGCATCACCACTACCTCCCTCTGGCTCGGGTCGTCCACACACCCGAGATTGGATTGAGCTCGAGCTTCAACATCAAATGACTCAAATAGAAAGCTCCAAATGGATAATTGGGTCCACATAGAGTGAAGTCCGAACTCAAACAACTCCGGAGTGTGTGGATGACCCGAACCAGAGGGAGCCATGGGTGATGTCTCCATCAAATTCCCTGGGCTGTGAAGAGCTCGACTCCATCGAGTAGGGATCCATCCTGTTGTGATACTGCTCGAGAAGGTCGGGATCTAGTCGCTGGAGATCTTCCCGACTCACCCACGAATCCTCCGAAGGAGGCCGATCCTTCCACCTCATGAGATAGCGCTCGTACACCTTGCTCCTGGTGGCTGTGACCTGTTCATCCAATATTCGTTCAATTCACTTATGTTGGGCTCTCTTGGCTAGTGGACTCTTCTCACGGGTGGGGACTCTCTCAACGGGGGGAGTGGGCTCAATATCCTCACTAGGTACCACTGTGGGACCCCTATAGGGAACTAGGTTGGCCACGTTGAATGTGGGGCTCACTCCGTTCTCCTCGGGAAGATCTATCTCATAGGCATTAGTGCCAATACGCCTCACAACTTGAAAGGGACTAGCCCCACGGGATTTCAATTTGGAGTTGGCTCCCGGGGAGAGCCTCTCCATCCTCACCATCATAAAGTCACCCACATGGAACTCTTGGTGATGCCGATGAGAGTCAGTCTGCCTCTTATAAGCCTCATTCTTCTTGCTAATGTGCTTGTAAATTTTCTCATGTAATTCTCTAATGTGTTGGGCAAATGACTTGGCTGAAATAGACACTCTCGCATGCTGGGGAAGGGGAATGAGATCAGAGGGTTTCCTTGGCTTGTACCCTTGCACAACTTCGAATGGACTCATCCCTATGGATTTGTTGATAGAGTTGTTATATGTAAATTCAGCCTGTGGTAGAATGAGATCCCAATTTCCTAGACGATCCTCAACAAGACACCTAAGGAGATTCCCTAAACTCCGATTGACAACTTCGATTTGGCCATCAGTTTGAGGGTGGTAGGCCGTGGAGAATTTGAGGAGGGTACCCATCAAGTGCCAAAGGGTCTTCCAAAAGTAGCTGGGTTGCAAAGTGGAAAATTTACTAGGTTTGCTCTGACAGTCACACCACTCTGGTGGTGCTGGCTGACCATTACACACTATTTTCTGATGTTATATTAGCCCTTAATTTTGTAATAGTTGGGACTCTACGTCAGATATTCCTTCCGTCGGGCTAGGACCTCTATTATGAGACCTCCGTAAGTCCCCGCGAGCCTGGGATTCCCACTAGGACGCTGGGCGGGTTGTACCCCCAAATCCTGCACCTATTAACTCGATCAGATCGCATGGTTTTACAGCCTAGAATCGGGACTATCTTGTTTAATTGCAGCCCTTCTGGGACCGCTACCATCAAGTTGCGGCCCAAGTGTGACCACCTGACCCTTGAAGTGGCTCTATCGTAGCTACAACTAACTAGCTAAGTGCCAGGTTCTGTGAGTCAATTTTTCCTTGAATTTCAGTCGACCTAGCAATGTTTGAGTCAATCTTTAGCCTCTAACTCGACCTGGGAGGTGTGGGCTGGACCCTGGTTCGGTTCCACCATGTCTCGGGCGGGCTGGGAGCCCATCAAGTCGACTGTTGTAGTCTTACTGGGCCCAAATTAGTTGCGATTAGCACTAGACCGTCTTTATCTCCTAAATGGGCTTCTGAGGACCGTCTATGTGGTGGGACGGCCCAATGGAGACTGTTTCCTTTTTGTTGTGGCCCAGGAACCTTTCTGTTCTAAATGGCCCACCGTGGACATCTTCCTTTGGGAAACGTCCCATCCAGGACCATCCTTGTCTTCTTGCGACCCAATAAGGACCATTTTCATCCTTTGACGCTGGGCTTTATCCCTCTGGCCCAGTATCGACTGTTGCGGTCCATGATAGACTGTTTATGCCTTGTGGCAGCCTATGTATGACCGCAACTCATCTAGAAGCATGTTTCCCACGTGTTTTTTGTGTGCCTCAGTAGTCGGGCCATGGATAGCTTGTGTTGCAATCAAACCCTGATTGTATTCTTATCTTTTGCAAGCCATAATCTTATGGCTTCCCATTCAATTATTGAAATTTCACTTGATCCTAGAAGATAAGTTACATAGATCATCAAAGATATGTTAAGAGCCTATATGATTGATTTTGGTGGAAGTTGGCATGAGCACTTGCCATTGATTGAAATTATATATAACAATAGCTATCAATCTAGCATTCAAATGACACCTTTTGAAGTACTTTATGGTAGGAGTTGTAGATCACCTCTATGCTGGAGTGAGGTTGGAGAGAAAGGATTATTGGGTCTGGATATTGTTCAAGATACAACTAAGTGTTGTCCTCTTGGTTTTGATGGACCACCATGATGTGACTTGGTTACAAATTACTAATTGGCTATCTTGTTTTCAAAGGCCATTACAGGTTAGAGATAGCATCAACGCTGTAAGGCACAAGCGTGGACGCAGCAGAGCAGAAAAGCCTTCAAGCCTTCACTGCAAAGGTTGACCATGCACGCCAAAGGTCGACGTTGCAAGCACAATGGTCGACACTGCTCATGTTTACATGAAGGCTACATCAACACCGCTGAACGACAGCATGGATGTAGCTGAACAAAATCTTCAAAGCCTAAATGACTGCAGTTGAAGCCACTACAGCTGAAGCCCTCATGGAGTTCAACGTCAAAGGTCGACGTTGCCAAGACAAAGGTCGGAGCATATCAGGCCTGCGTCAACACTGGATGTTCAAAGCGTGGACGCTGTAGTTGTTCAAGCAACACTGAATGAAAACTTCACATTGCTTCACACGACGTTGCAAGCACAAAGCTGAAGCCTTCATGTAGTTCAATGTCAAAGGTTGATGTTGTCAAGACAAAGGTCGGAGCATATCAGGCTTGCGTCAACACTGGACGTTCAAAGCGTGGATGCTGCAATTGTTCAAGCAACTCTGAATGAAAACTTCACACTACGTCAACGCCGTTAGCTCAAGGCGTCGACGCAGAGGTTCAAGCCAGATGATCGAAAAGGGAAAAATGGATTAAGTGGGGGCCACTCTTCGTCTGCTAGTTCCTGAATACTCCTCTGCACATCGATTATAATTGGGAATCTTGTGGGGCCCAGTTATAGGCGGGAAATCGAAAGAGAGAGAGTGAGAAGGGGATCTGGAAATGCTCCACGTAGGGAGGGGGATCACGGGGGTGGGGGCAATTAACTACATGCACTACCCTCGTGTAGGAGGGGGGAACGAGGGGAGGGGAAACCAAACAACAATCGTACGACGCGCCCCGACGTCCAATCATGGTGCTGCCAATGCAGGGATGAAGCTTGAGGGATGCCGAAGGATGCCAGCAAGTCTGACGTCGAATCGATGTCACTGGAAGGTGGAGGAGGTCACTGCCGTTAGCCTGCGCGGTTCTGCCTTGCAGGACTGGCGCAGTTGTGGTGCGTCGGCAGGTATGCTCGTTGACGAACTCCAAACATGGCAGGAATAGCTCGTGGGCATATCAGACAGGGGGTACTACAAACCCTCAAAAGCTGGCGGGCATCAGATCTTCTCACAGGTCGTGGTCGCTCAGACGGTCGGTGTCAGGTTCCTGGGCAAACAGCAGGACAGGCCAGCAACGGCCATAGTGGAATTTTTGGTGCCGATGTCAGAAAGGGGCGAGACCACCAGGTATGGTTTCACGTCGCCGAGTACTGCAACTTTGGTGAAGACACCTCAGGCCAAAAACTAGCAGAGGGAGGTGTGCCGATACTGTCAAGGCTGCTGCAGGTTCTGGGCGGACTGGGTTGCACCAGTCAGGCGCAGCCGTGGGAGAATGGACGCCCCAGGCTATGCTGACACCGAAAATGGACGGTACCACCTCGGGATCAAAGGTCATTCGAGGGGGAAGAACTCTCGTGAAGGGGACTCTGGCCGATCCGCACAGGAGAAGTTGGCATCGACATTGCCAAGGGGCACTCAGAAACAGGCGCAGTCCAGGTGCAGTTGAACGAAAATGCCTGTAGCGGTTGATGTCGTTGACGAAACGCGACGAAACCACCTCTGCTGCGAAGAAGACTCGGAGTAGAACAATCCCACAAGGGGGCTAAGGTTGATTCACACAGTAGGTAGAGGTGTGGATGCTGCAAACTCTATCAATGGTTCTGCTACCAGTCTGGGCGCAGCAGAACAAGGGGAACTTCAACGTCGACGATGGGGATGAGGCCGAGGGAGGCCGGGCAATTTTTCCAACCTAACGGCCTATCCGATGATTAAACATGTGCACCTAGATCATCATCATTTTTGTTAGAGGGGAATGTCAGATCCTGGAACACATGAATGACCAGTCGGTTCTCGATATAATATAATTATATAGATACCATATAGTAATGCAACAATGAGTAGGGATAGAAGGCCATACCTGACTTACCTACATAGGTGAAATAGTATTTTTTTATTTTCATTTTCTGATTTTTATGAATTTTCATGTATAAGATAAATATGACAAATAAGCAAGCATAAACATAGCGAAGATAACATATTGATCAACTAAATGACAGGCAACATGACATAACATAACGATCAAATGCAATGGGAGACAATGCAGCATAACATAACAAAGGCAAACAAGCACATTTGCAATGGCATGAACAAACAACATGCATGTATGAACATGGTGTGACAAAACAATAACGTGGTGGGACAACACACAGTTGGGACAAGAACATGAGGGATGACCACACGGTTAGGACAAAACACGGAACATAAAGGGATGACTAACAACATGTGTAAGACAACTAACAACACGCAGTGAGGGACAAAATAATATGCGTGGGACAAAGACACGTGGGATGACACGGAGGGATAAAGACATGTGTGGGATAACACGGGGTGCATAGACACGGGATGGCATGGTGGGACATAGACACGTGTGACAACACGATGAGACATAAACACATGTGACAACACAGCGAGACAAATGACATGTGTGACAAGGACACGTATGACAGATACACTCTTCAATTAAAGCCCAAGATCAGACGAAGCAGAACCGCCAGGTTCATAATCGTTAGGCAATGCCCTCTCATGGAGATGTAATTTAAATAAGTAGGAGAAAGCTGAGAAGGACATGAGCTTTAGAACAGATCGAGAGATAAGATCAAAGAGATGAGAACATACTAGAAAGATGTGAACAGGAGGCAGAGCGGAAGATAGAGTAAGGAACTTCAATCTGTAACCTGCATAATGAGCAAATGGATTACGTATCTGTCCCTAGGACAAAATGCATGAGAAATAGCCCCGGGGAGATGGGGTATCACTGTGGCCCTTTGGAGATACCCAGGGAACAACCGGCATCGTCGAGAAAACCCAGAAAATCGTGCACAGAGGACAATCAAATGTGAAAATTTGGAGAAGAGATGAAGCAACACATATAAAAAGAACATTACTAGAGTATATATATTTCATTCCATTGGAGAGAAGATAGAGCAGAGGGTTACACCTCACTTACATTTGGTGTGGTCCGGTGTTGTCGCACGGAAGCCGCCCTAAGACCACACAGGAGATGCACACCCATACAAGGGATTACAGAGGGAGAGGAGATGAAGGGAAATTGAGGGGGAGATGGGCTCATATCATCGCCCTCCCCCCAATTACATCAGATTAAGGGGGAAATAGCAAGGGGAGCGACCATCATAAACCCACCTAAGACTTTGGCGAAGCAGAGTATCGAAAATGGGAGTCTTCCTCTCTGACGCCGGGCTCCTTTGGCAGACAGAAGATGTGAACTGAGGATGAAGGGCAGTCTCTGAGTCTCACACCCCTTCCCCTGAAGCCCTTTCTTCTTTCCCAAGCCTTTTGCCTCTCAGACGATTGACCGCCTCTAGCTTCTCTCTTTTTCTCCCCGTCTTTGTGCTCTCTCCCCTTTTTCTTCCTTCTTCTCATCACTTGGACACTTAATATAGACGGGGACTCTCCCGACGTGGAGAAGGCGCGCCGTCAAAGGCTTCAACAAAGTATTTTTGCGCACAGGGTAAAGGGGCGCCGAAGAAGAGGGCATGCCGGGAAAGGGGGCATGCCAGATTAAGCTTCTTTCATTGCGTTCATTTGACACGAGCCAGACAGTGGGTCCCAGACCAGCTCCGGGAGTCACTGTGATCCTTCATCTTGCCATGGTCTTGCAAAACCATAGTGGGAGGTATTAATAAAGCTTGTAGGCCGCTGAACGGACACTTTCGAAACCTCATGCATCTTTAGTTCAGACACACGGGTTTTTCGCTGACACTACCACTGTATGTTGTGTTGTGGGTCGGCTTCACTTGTATTTGTAATTTTTGATTGCTTTTTCGGGATCGCGGGACTTCACCTTGGGCTTTACATATCCGCGCGGCGGTGGTGGGTACCAGCTGTCGTCGAATGTGTTTCTTGATGCCCCCGTAGGGGTCTTAGCTTCAGAGGTCTTCTAGGACTACCCCGCATATAGGTTGGCGTCTACCAAGTGACACTCGAATACTTCGAACGAGTGGAGGTCAGCAAATATCTTTTCCTCCTTCCCTTCGAGACTATACTTGATGCATTGGTGGAGCGTGGAGGGCACTACCATGTTCTCATGCAGCCACGGGCGGCCAAGCAGCGCCTTGTACGAGGTGCATGAGTCTATGACATGGAATTGCACCTTCATTATGAAATCTGCCAGGGTAAGTGTAAACTCTGCCACCCCCATTGACACTTCACATTTATGATTGAAATTGGCGATACGCATATCCCCGACTTTCTCGAGACACATGTTGAAGTGGTGCCTCTCGTATATTCTGTAGGGTAGAATGTTGACTGCTGCACTAGGGTCAATCAGAATCCTATTCAGCTCCCTTCCATTCAGGTGCCCCTTCATGTACATCAGCCTGTTATGGCTGATAGTGGGGAGCAGCATGTCTTCTTGAGTGAAGGTCATGCTAGCTTCTGGCAGTGCTTCAGTCAAGTAGGTCTCAAAGTGAGCAGGCATCTGCAAGGCAGTGATGATGGCCTATCGGGTCTCTTCACTCAAAGAGAGGATCTCCCAGATTGTAAATCTACCTGGGAGCTTTTTGAGCAGCTTCATTATTTAGCTTCCAGCTCGAACATTAGAAAGCTTCATCTCTTCTACCCATCTGGGCTTGGGAGAATCCTGAACTGCGGCCCCTGATGGACCTACCTCATCGGGCTCAGATTCGGCACCTTTTTGATTGGCATTAGACTTTTGTTGCCCTTCATCGGTTGCTGCAGGGCAAGCTTGATCTGCATCCAGGGCTTCGAAAGACTGTAGAGGTTGCAGGTGAACACTCCCGAGTGTAGGGTTGGCCTCCTGACATGGTTGCTTCCCCTTGGACATCTTCACGAATTCAAGAAAGGAGGGGACTGTCTTGCCCCATGCATATCAGGCAGCAGTCGCGGTTGAGCTCGATTTGGCGAGGTCTGCAGGGTTCTCTCAGTCCAGTGTTGCTCAGTCGGTTGTGCCGTTCCAACAGTCTTTTCAGCCGTCAGCACTTGGCGTTCCGTCTGTCGTGGCTACTTCCAGTGGTCCTTCGAGGCAGATGTTTAGAAAGTCCAAGAAGCATTTTAACCATCAAGCATCTTCAGATTTTGTGCAGTAGCAATCGGCGTCTTCTGATTCGGTTCAGCAGTCCATTTCTCCTTTTTAGTAGCGCCGAGAGTTTCCCGTGAGTCAGCTGAGACCGTGTCCAAGGTGTGGTGGCAGCCATCCCGGGGTACCATGTTCCTTACCGGTGGTTTGCTATCGTTGTGATCAGCCAGGTCACGTTGTTCGAGATTGCCTGATGAAGTCCGTTCCGGCGCAGTTCTCGTAGGTTACCCAGTCGTAGCAGTCTCCATTCCATCTTCCTGCACCACCTCTGCCTCAGCCGTCATTTTTACAAGTTCCTACTTCTTCCCAGCAATCTTCTGCAACCTCTAGCTGGAAGTCGAGGAGCCAGATCACTCACATCACTCGTGCGGAAGCTATTGCGTCCAATCTCATAGAAGGTACAATTTCGATTTTTGGTCATCCAGCCCATGGTCTATTCGATTCAGGTGCCACTCATTCATTTATTTTTGAGAATTTCCTTGCTCATCTCGAGGAGCCGATAACCGAGTCACCTTGTGATCTACTCGTTGAGTTAGCCTCCGGAGATTTCATGTCCACTCCATTTTGCCTGGAAGATTGTCCTGTTATCGTCAGTGATTGATAGTTGCCAGCGAAGTTGCATGCGCTGCAGTTGGCCTATTACGATGTGATTCTAGGCATGGACTCGTTAGAGCAATATCGTGCCGTGGTTGACTGCAGATCCAAGAAAGTCTACTTTCAGTCACGTGGGAAGTCAGCTTTCTATTTTCAAGGTACCTGATCTTGTTCTTCTCATTTTTTGTGGTTAGGTATAACTCATTTTCAGTTTCCTCCTTGTTCTTTCGTGTAATCTCGAGGATGAAAAGTTAGACTGCTAGCCCGAACCTACTTAAAAGCATTGACTAAAGTCAAATGATGCTTAGTGGTCGACTATAGGGCCATTAAAGCTAGCTTCACGGTCTATCAAAGGGCCGCTTAGCCAAACCAACTAATCACCTAAGTCTAGCGGTCTAACAACGGACCGCTCGACAGAGCTTAACGGTCCTACAATGGACTGTGAGCCAAGAGAAATGGTCTATCGTAAGACTGCAAAGACCTGAACTGACATAACATCAAACGGTCGCCTCTAGACCGCTTGAGGACACAAACGGTCTCTTGAAGGACTGCTAAGGTGTTACGGTAGGAAAAACAGAGAATCGGTGGAAACTCGACCTTTCCACCACCCGTTCACCCTAAAATAAAGGGGAAACAATCCTAATGGCGATATAAGCATTCCACAGTCTGGAAGGGGTCAAATTGACGCATAAATGATAAGAAATGGGTGATTCCACCGAATCGACCCAAAACAAGTCACATGGGTTTTCGGGCTCATATCGGTCCCAAACGACAACCAATTGCAATGAAACTAACGGTAATGGAATGCTAACAAGGCAAGGGTTCTAATGGTACCATCTAAACTAAAAATCATCATCAAAAATGGCGAACCCATCTCACACCCCCCCAAGGCATGATTTCACCCAAACGAAGCAAAACCCGCTCATGCTTGCACTGTTCGACTCCAAATCGCGAGGGAAGGCAGAAGAGAAGTAGGTGATCCATCTCCCTACCTCCACCGAAGTTCTCTCGAGCCGAAGCGACTAAACCATGCCGAAATCGTCACGACGACCAAACCACACCGGCTTTGAATCCACCGAGGGATCGCGCCAACGCCACGCTCCATCCTTCACCCCAGCATGCTTCACGATCACTCCATAGCATTCCTGTCTCACCCATCTCGTCACGGTCGTGTGCCCCATGGAGAGTGGAGAAGAGAGGAGAGAGAACGAGAGGGAGAGAGTGAACGATGGTGAGGAGAGAGGAAGGAGAAAGAAAGGTTATGAAGAAAAGAAATTAGGAATTTTTCTAATTTCTAAAAAAGGTGTACCGGCGAAGGAGGTTGAAAGGTATACCGGTGGAGGGCAGCTCGGATGTACCGGGGAGGCTTCGAGGCAAGGCATACCGGCGAAGGGGTGTAGGGGTGTGCCGGTGAGGATTTGGAGGGTGTGCCGACGAGGATTTTGAAGGGCCTAGGTAGTGTGTCAGCGAGGGAATGGGTGAAGCGTGCCGGCGTGGGGCCAAGGACAGGCGTACTAGAGAAGGGCTCAAAGGCATGTGCCAGTGGGGAGCTGAGAAATGGCGCACCAGGGAGGGTCTGGGGAGCATACCGGTGAAGGGCGAAGCTCGTGCAGGCTTCAGTTGGGGCTGGATGAAGTCCATGCATATTTACGGTTTCAAGGATAAGGTCCATGCATGTTTTGAGTAGAGGGGGAAAGCCCATGCATGTATGAATGAAGTCCATGCAGGTTTTCAGCAAAGGAACAAGGTCCATGCAAGTTTTCAAGGGTTAAGGTCCATGTAAGTCCATGCAGATGCACAAGTTCTGGACCGAAGTCCGTGCAGGTTCTGGGCGTTGAGTACGTGCATATGCACGGGGTTGAAGAGCAGAGTCTATGTAGGTTTCTGGGGGTTAGGTCCATGCAAGTTTTGGAGTAAGGTCCATGCATATTTTGGGTAAGTCCGTGCATGTGTACGGGATTAATGGACGAAGTCCATGTGATGCGGGACGACAATGAGACTCGACTCGAAATTGGGAATCGGGGTGATGACGCAACACTTTGGATGACACAACCAGCAATGACACACAAGACTCGACACCTAACTAAGTTCCTGAAGAGGTGATCGTGCCTCAAATAGAAGTACTCGCTCACAGTCGTCCCCGGCGTGGGAAACGTGTCGATCGGCACGGTTGAGTAATCGGCTTTGAGTCTGGGGTGGTCGGCTCACTCTCGCACTCGGATCGAGTCACGGGACGGGTCTCACACTCACAACTCATGACGGTGATTAAGTACGAGCTAACTAGGAAAATAAACTAATGCACAAGCAGTGGCATCTAGCATGTATACTAGCTAAGCAAACGACAAAAGGGTGGGAGGGTATTTTGCGATCATCTTTCATTTTTGAGGTAACCCCTCTGGCGATCACAATTCCATTGAAGCATCACATGCTTATGTCCCTTTTTCCTTTCCCATATCTTATTTTTGATCTTTGATGTCTTTGAGTGACATTGTTCACAAATTGGTGATCACGGTGAGACTTCTCTTATTTTAGTTTTAATTACCCCTCCTTTGGCACCCACGTGTGCCCCACCTTGGTGCTCTACGTAGCACACTCCTTTTGTGCACCACGTGCACATCTTTTCACCAGATTAGCCAATTAGAACACTGTCCTTAAGCATCTCAAAGATCAAGGGGGGTCGGTGGTTCTTAATTTCTGTTCTCACGTTAAACAGTGACTTTCACTTAGTCGCTGTTTTAGTATTCAGTGACCGTGTGGACGGAGCTATCTATATTATTTTCTGCTATTTCTGGAATTTTCATTATTGACGCCCCAAACAGAGGTGTTGTTCCTTGTTTGGAGGCGTCAGTGATTTGATTCATGCCTGATTACAAGGCGTCATTTTTCAGTCATTACTATTTTTCTACTGCGCTTTGATTCACTATTCATTGTGATTTACGCCTTTCGAAAAAGGCGTCATTCTTATATTTAACGACTAATACCAAGTCGTTGTTTGAGCACAAGGTCATCACTGTTCCCAGTGATTGACGGCTGTCTCACAGTCGCTGTTTCTTGATTCAACGCCTTTCTGTAAGGCGTCATTACAGTCTATTTTAACAGATTCATTCTTCTTGCTATCATTTTATTGAGTTGGCTTCATTATCTATTGTTTGATTATTACTGCTTGATTTGCCTGCATCAGAGTTGCATCTAGGGCCTTTGGTTGAGAGACCTCCTCTCTCTACACCCTTAGGACTCCACACACCCTCTTGGATTTGGAAGGACCCTCCATTGAGCATTCTGTCTCTTTGGATTGGAAATTCCTCTTCCAAGGCCTCCGTAAGTCCCCGCACCCATGGATTCCCTCACGGACGCCGGGCTGGTTGTACCAATTGAAGACCCGGAGTTTAGATATCCTATTCGTTGGTAAGAGCCATTCCACCTCACTCTAGTGCACACCCATCCCAGCCCTTCTTTCCATCAAATCTAGCTCACCCCACCCCCTCCACCGCTGCCCCCTTAGCCCCCTAGAGACCCCAACCACGTCCTCCCCACTCCCATAACCATTAGCCATCATCCCCTTACTGTGCAGCCCCCCCTTTTACTCCATTGGCCATATCAAGGTTGCAGCTCCAGTGGCAGGTCGCAGGCAGGCAGCAAGGGTCCTGGAAACAGTAGCTTCTCCAGCCCTTCCCCTACTCATCTGGTGGTGAATCATATACCACTAGAAAGGTCGTCCAGAGAGCTTTCCAGGGGTGGTGATTTCGTCACCGTCCGAGCTCTGAGCTGCCCGTGAGAGTGAATCTTCCCCGACTGCGCAAGGACCCTCAGATAGCAAACCAGAGCCCTAGAAAAGGTTCCACCACGGCCATCCCCTCACAGATCTGGACGTGCCACTTGGCTGAGGACACTTTCTACCAGTCCTCTGTCATCCCCAAGAAGCGGAGTGAAGTTTGGACCCCGACATCAAGAGTTCTAAATTTTCTTCCGAAGTTGTGCCAGGTTGGTTCCCTTGTTCCTGAGCGGACCCACCTCCACCATTCTGGCCAGTACGATCAACCCTGACATCATCTGAGGTTGTCGTCAATACCGTCTGAAAGAAGGCTTGTCTGCGGTCGTAACGGTACCAGCCCCACCTCCATCCGAGTTCAGGACTGTCCGTGACGCCTCCATCTTCTAGCAGTACTACCCTGTGAGTGGCCAAAACCAGAACTGTCTGGCACTGTTCCAAGACCTGCACCAGCCAGTGACCATCTCAAGGTTAATCCAGAAAATTCGAGCGTCTTCTCGGGCCAAGTCGGAGAGTTTTGGCACTGGTCTTAGGTCATTTGGAGTTCAGGAGTGTCCATGGCGGCTCCCACTTCGATCGACTGTCCAGTGGTTCCAAAAGCTGGCAGCACCGACGAGGAGCCCGGCACATCAAGTTTCTAGCTTCGTCCCCTCCCCTCGCTTGGCCAGCTAAAGGCCCCTCCCTGCGTGGAGGTAGTTGTCAAATATTATGTAAACCTTGATCATTATTGGCAATATAAAAAGTTAGATTTTGGGTCAATTATTGTGCATTCCTCCTTATGTGGATGTTATTACACTCTGATTTATATTACTAGTTTGAGATGTATTACCAACTGTCCACGTTTCCTGAGCTACTTCCGTTGTACACATATGGCTCGGGGCGTGACAGAGTAGGTGTTGTTTTGGGGAGGGAATGGAGTCAATGCTCCACCCTCCCCCTCTTTTCTTTCTGCCTTGGTTATGTATGGTTTTCCCAATCTTTCTATCTGTTCGCATCCCAGATGGACGAACTACTCATGGCTTGATGTATTTCCCTACACAATGAAGTGAATGAAATAAGCATTTTGATGCTTGAATAATATGTGTTTGTCTGGGCAAAGTTTCTTTCAGATCCCAAACCCATGGCGGTCTTGCAATCCTACTATTTTCACTCTTTTTTTGGGTGAAACGATACTCTGCTTTGAAGACGATCTAGATTCAGGGTCTACCCAGTCACAATGGGTTAGATTTCTGGATCCAGATCCCTCTTCCTCAGATGAGGCTTCCTAGTTAGACCTCCTTCTGATGTCTGATGCACCAAACTACTCTCAGGGTAGCATTCTAGCCCTTGTGACGGACTCATGCCCCATGGGCAATATTAACTCTACAAGCCCTTTCCCGATGTCCCAGGTGAGTCCAGGCCATCTCCACGAGTATGATATCTGTGTGTTTTAAGTTTCAGAGCACATGAAAATTCTCTATTTATTGTAATGCTCTGGTAGGATTGGCCATTTGTCTTCTCACTCATGCCATGAGTTGTTGAGGCAGTGGCTCAGTCCGAAGATCAATGGGATTCACAGTTCTTCTGCCTTAGCTTTTGATTAATCTCGGCTCATTAAAAGGGTATGATTCATCACTTTGGATTCAATGCCACCCACACACAGACACCCTTCCTGTTTGCTCAAGCATTCAAGTGGGTTTGGTCTCTATTGAACTCTGTGTCTTCGGAGTGTCATTCATTATATCACAGTCTTAAGCTCCCCTCTGGGGCACAGATCTGCTAGTTCTCCCCAGCATGATCTGTGGCTTCAGGCACTGGGACAAGAATGTGTTTTTTTTCTTGTTTCAATTATTTTGTTCCATAATGGGCCTGCTATTGGGGAAGGGACACACTGCATGTTTACACCAATCAGATTTTCGCAACCACCCTTATATCCCCAGGGATTTGCTTCTCTATGGGATGACCTCTGGAGGATGTTTCTCTACAGGGAGGTATATTGATAGTCAGGAAGCCAGCATGCAGCCAAATGCACAATGCCACTGGAAATGAACCATCCCTGGGTAAGTGGAGCTCCCCTTGTAGGCCAGTCTTCGGGGTTCTTCCTACCTAATTTTTGGATATAGAGTAGTCATTCTTGACTTACTCTAATTTTAGGAGCCATCTCAGAATTTCTATAGATGCGCTTCCTATTTTTCACTCCCTAAATGCTCTGGTCTAAGGGAGGTGCTACCCAATTTTCGCCAGGGCTGTGGACTTAAAAAGAAAAGAATGGAACCAATGACAATGACATGAACAAACACAGAATAAATGATAAAAGAACATTAATGAATAAATATGACCAAAAGGAGATATCGTTCTCGCAACAGGAACAAAAATAAAAAGAGAAGACAATCTGCTTAAAAGGAATAAGAGAAAAGACAAAACAGATGAGTGACAATCAATAAGGTGGCCAAACAAATAAAACTTTATGATTATGTAGCAACCCAGCATTATGCATGAACCCTTGCATTGATTTTCTAAATCAGGGATAGTTTTGGGCCCTGCCGTAGGGGGAGTCGACCCTCAGAGTTGACTCCCTTTTTTCTGGGCTCTACCCACCGATTGATGAACGAGTCTGACCCAGGGGTGGACCCCATGGGTCGACTCCCTCTTAGTTTGGCCACTATCTAACGACTGAACCCTACTATAGAACCAAATCAAACACTTCACGTGCATCATGCAACTCATATTAATGCCTATCACGTCTCCATAATTATGGTTGAGCTCACTCCTTTAGGCATTCCCAGCATGAGATGATCCATTTACATGCATATTAAGTCATGCATGCTCATGCTTGCACGATGAACCCTCTACATGAGCTAATATCAGATTTTGGTCCACCAATGCATGATTTTGGTCGGCCGAACCTCAATGTGTTGACGCATACAACACATCAGGTAGACACACCTCTTCATCGACTTGCTGAATTGTCTGCTAGCAGCCCTCCTTTGGGTCTGACTATAGCTCAATAGCTAGCCTTGCTAAGATGAGTTGCATGCCTTAAATGCATCATGCATTCATACTAGCATTTGCTCAATCTCTATGAGCATAACTAAATCATTACTCCATGCATCTTCTAACATTGAGCAACACATCAATGTCTAGTATGCATGTCTCATGTGTATGAAATAAACTCCATGCATCTGCATTTGCATGTTTAAATGCCATGGCTCATGGTATATCGAATGGTGAGTTGAAAAAGATTGGGTTGGGCCCAATTGGACGCTCTCACTATGCGTGGAGTATGTAACTCTGCATCATACCACTATCCCACTACATAAATGCATTAGTAGAGCTCTGCATGCTATTACATAAATGTTTGCAAAGCATTCCTTGCATCCCTTACATAGACAAATTATGTATTGATGCATGCCATATACAACGAAGAAACAAAAGAAAGAAACCAACAGAATGAAACAAAAAAATGGAGTTTTACACCCCTTGAATTTCTAAGACCAATCCATAGCATGAATAAAATAGACAAACAACAAGCAGTGAACAAGAGAGGCTTGAAATGGGCGTTGGCATTAACTACATTGATGCAGTCTCCTGGCAACGTCAACGTAGCCACCTAGTTCTTGCCTATGTACATCAACGTTGTCCCTCCTAGGGTCGATGCGGCCGTCCGCGATAGTCCCTGCTAAGGCCTTGCGTGTCGACGTAATGCCCTTCCTGCGTCGACGGCACAGTTCATCCCAGCCTCCTGGCTGGGCTTTGTGCGTCGACACACTGAGAGCACTGTGTCAACGCAGTGGCCTGTGGCCCATCTTGTTCTTTAAAATAAATAAAGAAAAGGAAAGAAATGATAATAATAAAATTAAAAATGCATAAATAACAAATAATAAACAAGATAATAAAACAACAATAATCATGGCATAAAACCTGATCAAAAAATAATCATATAGTAATGCATTAAGGGACATAGGGACGAAATACATTACCTGACTTACTTGTAGGCAGACTAGCAGGTGAGCGGGTGATGATGCTGCAAGACAGATTGTTTAGCCAAATTCATAGAGCATGCTTATCATAACAATCAAAATATTGAATAGTCATGATGTGCATAAGGAATAATCATCAAGGTAGCATTCCAAGGATATGCGGTTCATAACGTGCCGCCTAAATGGTATGTGCGGTCAAGTATTAACCGTATATACCAGCACATTAAGCGGAAGATGTGCGGCCCAGTATAGACGGCACTAGTTTGTGCGATCTATCAAACGACCGCTCAACCCCTGGGGAATTCAAAATAAAAATGGCCCTTTTCCCCTCCCCCTCTCAACCGTAACCGACGGAGAGGAGGAGAAGAAAACGCCATGACCGAAGGCCCCCACCCCCACTCTCCCATTCTCTCCTTCTCATCTCCCACCCTCAATCTCTCCCTCTCTCTCAAGCGATGAGGACGAAGAGCCAAGCCCGCCGTCCGCCACGATCGTCCGGGGAAGAGGAAGCACCGTCGTCGCCGACGCCGATGGAGGAGGGCTCACCGTCGGCCGTCGCCGCCGTCCCCACCGTGGAGGAGGAAGCACCAGCCTCGCCCGTGGCCATGGAGGAAGGAGGCACGCCGCCTGCGGAAGGGGAAGCCGTCATGCTGTCGACGTCCGAACGGGTGGCCCGGGACCCTAAGGTAGGCTGAAAACCCATTCTCGTTATTTCTTTTTTTGAATTTAAGCATGATAGGGGGTAGGAGCATGCTAGGAGGCCAGTTGGGGCACCACGGGGTGTTCCCTTCGGTGGGGGAGACTGCCGCCACCGTCAGGGAAGATGACGGTTGTGCGGTTCTCAAGAAATCGCACAAACCAGGACATGCGGTCCTCATCGGGCCGCACAAACCTTATGCAGCCCAAGGTTGGCCGCACAAACACTGAAAACAGAGATAAGAAGTGCGGACCATAGATGGCCGCACAAAGACATGCGGCCTACATCAGGCCGCACAAACAGTTGTGCGGTCCAGGAGGTAGGGGGACGGATCCTTAACCTCTGTACTTCATTTCCCGCGAGTTTCGTAGGCCGTGGTGAGCCGAGCGGGCATATTTGGGGATTTGGGAAAAAATCCATATTTTTGGGGTTGTGAGCCGATCTGGCGATTCACCGCATTTTTGGCCGATCTGAGGCCGTAGAATCATGCCTAGGGATATTGGGGAGCTTTCCCCTTGATTTTCCCCTCTCCGGTGGAGGTACGGGGGCGTGGTTGGTATTTTTAGATTGTGTTCGCCGTTTCCCCGTCAGATCGTCATAGCGATCGTACCAGAGACCGCTATGTGCATAACGCACCTAGGCAGGTGTGTTATGCTTCGCATGTTTCGTGTCTGGGTTTTGAGGGCATAACAGTCGCTCGACTGGCTGTTATGTCAGGCATAACGCCCCAGAGACGGTGCGTTATGGTTTCCGACCATTGGATTTGACCGTTGGTTATGACCGTTGGGGGCCTGGTCACATAACGCGCCTGAGGAGACCCGTTATATACCTTAACGCCCCAGGGAAGGTGCGTTATGCTTAACGCCCTTGCCCTCCACTTAACGCTCCAGAGTTGGTCCGTTAAGTTCTATAACGCCCCTTGACGAGTGCGTTATAGTCTGTTTCCCACCGTGACATAATGCACCATGGCTGGTCTGTTATGTGCATAACGCCCCTTGAGGAGCGCGTTATGTCCGTTTTCGTGACTTGAGGTTTAACACACCCCTGTCGGTTCGTTAAGCACTATAACGCCCCTGGGCAAGCGCGTTATGGTCTGTTTTTCGTTGGGAGTGACGGACAGCTAGGTTGGATCGTCCATTCTCCCCCACACTTCTGTAAGTAAGCCGTGCACCTGTGAGTGGCCAATGATGGACCGTTCATCGTCTGAGACCTAGTTGGTGGATTTTCGTGCCGATTCGAGTCCCGGGTGAGCAGACCTCGATCCACGTACTGACCTGTGTTCTGACGGATGCCGGGCATCATGTGGGGACCAGGTGTGGGGCACCGTGAGGGGTCCCGGGACGTGACAACTTTGGCTTGTGTCACCGTGACAGACCTTATCTTCATATGTGCACAGACCTTCTAGTGTAGAAGGAAGAATGTGCACCGACCTTGACTTGTCACATAGGGAATGTGCACCGACCTTGTACCGCATGTGCACAGACCGTGTTATGTGCTGGCCAGAGGTTGCACCGACCTAGATCTTCATATGTGCTCAGACCTTGATTCATAGAAATAGAAACTTGCACCGACCTAGTCTTGCACTGGCCTTGAATGTGCACTGACCTTATCTTTGAATCTCATACGTGCACTCACCTTGGTCTTGTGTTGAAGGTAGGACGTGCAGCGACCATGTTGAATACAAGCAAGATGTGCACCTACCTTATGGTAGATGTGCACGGACTTGATGTGTAGCATGTGTGTAGTCCTTATAAGGCAGGAGGGAAAATATGCACTGATTCTGATATTGACTAGCCTTGGATGTGCACGGGCCTTCCTTTGCTCTTGAGAAGGAATGCACCGACCTTGTAGCCGACGTGCATCGACCTTGTCTGTCGCTGGCTTGAGTGTGCACCGACCCTGCTGTGGATGTGCACGGACCATGTAGTAATCGTGCACAGACCATGGAGCATGCTAGCCAGAAGTTACACCGACCATGTGTTGCATTGGCTTCACCGCAATAGAAACATGCACAGACCTTAGTTGCTTTCCTTGGCCTACCAGCATTGACCTTGGCCCTTCTTGGTCTGCTAAGGAATGGCTGCAGTGTCGTCACATCTGTAGTTGGAGTCGACACTTCTCTTGTGATACTATAGTGTCTGTACCATCTTTAGTAATTGCACTGACCTTGACTGCGTAGATTTTTGTGAGGCCTGATGCCTTGTGTTATTAGTGCCTTGATTTCTGTGTAACCATGAATCTTGAATTCTGCCTTGATTCTTGGGCAGCCAAATGCCCCGATCTTTGTGCCTTGCTTGATTTCTATTTATCTTTCTAGACACAATTTGTTGCCGGTGTGGACTTGACCAGAAATGCATGAATATTTATTGTTATCAAATGTAGGTCAAACTATATTAATGAGTCATAGTCAGACATCATCAAAATAAAAAGAAATCGGGCTTCTGCTTCTCTCACCCCCATTCATCCATGCGGCAGTGCCCTAAGCAAGCCCTCGTTCTCCCCTCTCCGTCAACAATCTCCCCCTGATAGCCTCTCTTGATCTCCCCTCTCGGTAATCGACCCATCGCCATCTCCGTCTCTAGTAGCACAGGGCTCCACCATCTCCATCTTCGATCATCGGCCCTCTCCTGTCTAACTCTCGACCCTCTGCCATCTCCGACTCCAGTAGCCCTAGGCTCCGCCCTCTCCGTCTCTAGTCACTGGCCCTCTTCCCTCTCCGTCTCCAGTCAGCCGTAGCCACGAACTAGAGTGACAGCATGATCAACAAATGAGGTCCATCTGGAGGCCATCGAAGATGCTACCATTGACGCACCGAGAGTAGGCATCATAGAAGAAGTGGCGAATGCAGACGACGCCGGAGGTGTCGAAGCCACGTTCCGTGTTGACCCTCTCCAGTAGCCTCCGGTAGGCAACCGTCCACTCCCAGTAGACCTTCTCGGCAAGGAACATGGTAGCCTCTGCCAAGGCAGTGCCATAGAATACGTTGAGCACAGCCTTGCGGTTGCGTTTGTCAGTGTCCCCCTTGGCGATCTCGCCGTAGTCCTGTTGGATGAGTCTCATCAATGATAGAGAGACATATGTTGCCGCCGATAGTAGCTACAGCCAGTAGAGCACCGGATCGATGTTCCTGGAGGGAAAGACCCACCCTACGTAGGGTAGCAGCGGCACATCGGATGACTCCCACGTCCGTTTCGTCTCTATTGGCGCCCTCCCTTCTCCTCCGACAACGGTGGCAGCCTCGATGACGGGGCAGGCTGCACCCCTGTTCCTAGCGGTGTCATTGTGGGACTGGGAGAATAGGGAGGAGAAGTACTAAAATAGGCCGTAGGAGATGACGAGATGGGAGCTGGAGCGAAGGAGATGGAAGCTGGCGTGGCTGGCGTCGCTGAGGGTCTAGCTATTGCTCTGATATTGCCACTCCAGTTCGTGGCTGTGGTTGAAGATGCGGGCACCCTTGATTTATTTAACTATATTATTATTATTTCAGCCCCATTCATTGGGATTTTCCATGAGCGAGCAAGAAGGTCACTTGTGACCTCAAACTTAACATTCCTGACTGTTGATGACATTTTAGGAATGTCCGGCTCATATTCCAAATTTTGGTAAAATTCACAAACCAGGGTTGGGTAGTATGATCTATACCTAGTGACGAATCTCCACCAACCCTGAAATTCGAAAGTGGGACGAAGCTCGGGAAAAGTAGAAAGAAGTGCAGTATCATCAGCAGCTACATGTCTAGGAATAAGAACCTTGAGAGGCTCTTCAACATTTATGACATGAGACGGTATTGACGGCCTAGATGATGAGGTCTCCTTCTGCTTTTTCTTCTTTTTCGCTGGAGCAGTGGAAGTAGATGCCTCAACTGCTTTCCTCTTCTTGGCTACCTGCTTTCTTCTATATTACTGCGGTGCTGCTGGAGGATTGGCCGGAGGTGCTACTGGAGGATCTGTCGGAGGTACGTCGTGGGCTATTTTTGTGCCCTCAATGGAAGCACTAGACGCCACAGGTTCCCTCAGCCGCTGTTCAGAAGGTTCCCTTCCAGTCTCCGCAGCTCTTGGAGAAGCCATTGTAGTAGATAAAATGCAGAAGAGGAGGCAATGGAAGATGCTTGCAGGAGAAGAAACGACGCAGAGAGCGGACACACAAAGAGTTGTTGAAAGAGCAGATGAGGTGCATTCACGCTACGAGGCTTATAGGGTTTTAGATGGTCTAAAGCGTGAACCGGCTTAGTCGGTTCAGAACAGTGAACCGGATTAAGTGGCCAGAGGAGGCACTGCGTTGACGTAGGGAGGTAATGCGTCAACGCAGTGAAGCAAATGAAAGAAATTTTCAATTAGGATTTGCCAAACAGGACATCCGTGAACGTGAACACAAGATCAGGGAGATGAAACAGTGAATGCAGGTTTAGGGAGTTACTAGATAACAGATATGGCAGTGATTCAGTGTATGGGCATGGTTATAATCAATGGTCAAATCATAAGAGTCACCACATACAATCTTAATGAATTCAGGTTTAACAGTGATAAACAGTAGAGGCACGGGGTTAATGTATGCATGGACACAGCGAATGCATGAATATGCACGGACTTTGCAACAGAAGAGAACTTGTGAATACAGGCAAGTAATACAGGCAAGTGTAAGAGCTATTGCAAAGACCAAGTACACAGTATGCACACTAATGAACACACAATTTGATTTTAAAGTAAATCAGCCCCAGATTAAGCACATAAAAACAAGTGTTATTAAATGACAGATCAATAAAAGAGTTGGCAATTAGTGTATGACATCATCAAAATAGTAGGAACAATGCAGTAGAGGTTCAACACCTAAGTGCACTCCCTCAGTCGCTGCCTAAGGTCCTCTGCAGAAGGGAGAGAACTGCCCCCCATGTAGCCTTAAGCTCGTTGGAGCAAGGCAACGCCCATGCTTGCATCCAGCAATGGCTCTAGCGGGGAGACGGATGTAGGCCACTCGATCCCCAAGCTTAGGGAACATCACACATCTCATTCAATACACTGGTGGAGCCTGTCCAATCCCACCAAACATAAAGAGAAATAAGCGATACATTCAAATTTTCCCGTGACAAGACAAGGTGGAAAACCTAATAAAATTCCCAGCACTTACCCAGTGCAGCTCCCGCCATGCCTATAGCGTCTCCTACTGGGGTCGGTGAAGGTAATCTCTCCACACCTATGGCAAGTCCCACCGGGGTTGAAGAAGGCAAGGACTCCTCCACGACCCGATCATCCTCAGTAACCATTGGCGAGATGGGAAGCTCCTCCAGGTCCCTCTCGTTGGGAGCTGGCATGTGCTCCTCTTCAGGCTCCAGCCCTGTTCACAACACAGTAACATCAGTGCCCGGCCATAAAACTAGAGCAAAAGCTAAATAGGAAAGGAGGGGAACCCTAACATACTGATGGAAATCGACGCCGAGCATGTATCATTTATTTTATATTTATGTATTTTTAGTTTGTGTTTATATCCTTGGGAAAGTATGTACGTAATTGTAAGGTTTTACAAGCCATCGAGTCATTCCCTTGGATTGTTTGGGTTTTTGTGTAAAAGTGCAGTAGGTCCAGCTAGGGGGCCCAAGGCTAGAGCGGTTAAGGACTAGCCACTCAAGCCAACCGACCTACTACAGTGTTGGTCAGAACGGTTTTGACCAAATCGCTTGTCTGAACCAACACAAAACTGCTGACCAAAGGTCAACTGGGATAAGCGGGTAGGACTTGGCCGCTCAACCTAACCGGAAGATGAACGGCTGAGAACCAGCCGCTCACGGAGGGATGGGCGGACCACTCCTGGCCGCTCAAGACCTAGAGCGGTCTATCGACTGACCACTCAACCTGAAATCGAGACACGATAAACGGTCCGAAACTAGCCGCCCATGCGTCTTGAGCGGTTGCCGTTGAACCGCGAAGGCGTTACGGCGAGCAAAACATGGGATCGGGCCGATCGTGGCCTTTCCACGCCCCGTTCGTTCCGAAACGAAGGAGATACAACGGTGATAGTCATACACAACACAGAGACTCCAACGGGAGTCAGATCGGCTGAGAAACAGCGAGAAATGGGCAAGTCTACGGAATTGACCCAAATGGAGTAACTGGACTTCTCGGGCTCCTAACGGTCCCGAATGACCGTCAATCGATACGAAATCAGTAACTATGGGACGCTAACGTTCCAGGGAGTCCATTGACACTAACTGATCGCAGAACCATCACCATTTTTCGGTGAAGCCTACGAAACCCCAACGAGCCCGATCTTGCTCATTCGAGCACCAAATGACGTGCAGGGACATGGAAAACGTAGAGGATGAGTGAGTGATCCATCTCCCAACCTCCACCGAAGAAATCGTGCACCGAAGCAACTAAACCACGTCGAAAACTGCCAGGAACACGAATGACGCCTTCTCAGAATCCACAGAGGGATCGCGCCACGCCACGCTCAAACCGACACTCCATCCCGTGAACCGATCTCCCCAATGCGTCCCCGCCTCGGCCAGCTCCGCAACGGTGCGTGCCCCATGCCGAACGGACCAAAGACGAGAGAGAACGGAGAGAGAGAACAAGAGGTGAAAAATGAGGGAGGAGAGTGGGTGGGTTGGTTTAAATAGAAGGAAAATTAGGAATTTTTCTAATTTTTGATGCACAGACCCGCAAGTCATGGAAACTGACTCCGAAAGTAACGAGTACAAGGATCGCTCCCCGTACGGCACCGACTCATGGTGACGTAAGCCAAAGACGTCACATCCCAGGACCCCTCACGACGCCCCACACCTGGTACCCACACGATGCCCTGCATCAGTCAGACCACAGGCCAGCACGTGGATCGAGGTCCACTCACTCGGGACTTGAATCGACACGAAAAATCACCGGCTGGACCTCAGACAATGAACGGTCCATCATTGGCCACTCACGGGTGCACGGCTAACTCTCAATCATGTAGGGGAGGATGGACGGTCCAACTTGGCCGTCTGCCACTCCCGACAGGAAACAGACCATAACGCGCCTACCCAGGTGTGTTATAGTGCTTAACGGACAGACAGGGGTGCGTTAAGCCTCAAGTCATGAAAACGGACATAACGTGCTCCTCAAGGGGCGTTATGCACATAACGGACCAGCCATGATGCGTTATGTCACGATGGGAAATAGACTATAATGCGCTCCTCAAGGGGCATTATAGACCTTAACGGACCAACTCTGGCGTGTTAAGTGGAGGGCAAGCGCGTTGAACATAACGCACCTTCCCTGGGGCGTTAAAGTATATAACGGGCCTGCCCAGGTGCGTTATGTGACCGGCCCCCTAGCGATCACAACCAACAGTCAAATCCAACGGTCGAAAATCATAACGCACCAGCCCTGGGGCGTTATGCCTGACATAGCGATCAGTCGTACGACCGTTATGCCCTCAAATCCAGACACGAAACACACGAAGCATAACGCACCTGCCTAGGCGCGTTATGAACATAGCGGTCTCTGGTACGACCTCTATGACAGTCCGACGGTGAAATGGTGAACATGATCTAAAAATCACAACCACGCCCCCGTACCTCCACCGGAGAGGGGGAAATCAAGGGGGAAGCTCTCCCGGGACCCCTAGCATGCATCTAAGCCATCAAAACGCCGAATCGCGGCCTAAAATCATAGATCGGGCGAACTCTCCCCAAATCATGAAAAACCCTCCCCGGCATGGAAACCCCAGCATGAATGAGGGCCGAGTGAGCGGGACCTGTGGGTGTAGCCCTATCTGATTTTTTTTAATCCTTTGTTCTTTTATTCATGCAAGCATGCAGCCATACATTGATCACACACATAAAGCTAGATGTTTATAAAATAGTTCCCCTGTATTAGGGATAGGATAAGGACATCGCCCACGATTCACGGATGGAGTGCGGCTCACGAAGCACAACTACGGGATATGTGCATACGTAAAAGGGATACCGCGTAGAACATATGCATAGCATAAACCATAATCTACACCCAGGACTATTCCTCCATAGTGTGAAAGTGTAATTATATGGGTAGTGAACCCTAAACATAGGGACGTACAGACGTTCTGAGTAACACTAGAGGATTACTTTATGGCCTACACATACATTCGGGGCTCTCGACTTTTGACAGCTTCGCACAACCCCCTTATTTATTCTTAATTTGAGATTTCACCGTTCAGCATGAGTCTCCTCATATGTCTCAATGGGAATTTTCAGCTACTAAGATCTATCCCTTTATTTACAGTGTTATTATGGACTTCACCGTTCGGCGTGAGTCTCCTCATGTGTCTCAATGGAGATTCCCGGCTACTAGGGTTCATCTTTTTATTCATAGTGCTATAATGGACTTCACCGTTTGACGCGAGTCTCCTCATGTGTCTCAATGGGGATTCCCGACTAATAGGATTCATCCTTTTATTCACATATTTTTTTCTCTCTTTTTTAAGGGGGGGTAGGTAACTTTTTCCTCATGGTTACCCTTTACGCGAGTGTAGAGATTTGAGCATCTATGAAGTGTTAAGAAGAATTTATGACGTCCCTATGACTAAAGACCATTGCTTATATCACGTGCGAGGTGCGAGAGTTTCATCTAGGTTGTATCATGCAAGTTATACTAGCAACACAGATACGACTCTTCCCCTGGTCGTATGCACTCACTGAGAATTAATTTTTCATCTCTTAGTATGTGACGTGATGCACACAGACATAGAATCTGGCCAGTATTTTTTAACAAGGAAACATGCGGTCTTTGAAATTTGAAGGAAGTCAAAAGGACACATACACACACGAGATTTGTCATCATTAAAACATAGTAAGCAAAATCAACTAGGAGATCCAACAATATTCTATTGTGAAAATATTTGAAAATTTGACCCTCAGAAGGGTCCTCTAGATGAAAGATGTATCATCATTTATTTTTTTAACCACATTACCAGTACAAGTGCCCTTTCAGGTTTTGCCGGCACCGGCCCCCTCTTGCTCTTGCCCATGCGCCCTTTCGAGTTTTCACATGGCGGGGTACCCGATTTTACCTGCAACGCCCTCTCGGGTTTTCGCCACAACTGGGTTATTGCCATTTTTGCCCTTGTCTTAGTGTAGGGACAAGTCAGGTTGGACACCTCTATTTTAAATCCTATTTTTTTATTTAAGAAATAGGTAAGTGAGTGATGATGGATCGATATACGATGTTTGACCTTGGATGGTAGCTTGTGACTGTTGGATAGGGCACGGTGCCTTACGCCGATAAAAAGGGTTTATTCATTGGCTAAAAATAATGCCAACGTAAAGGAAGAATTTCTGCGGATTCGGACGTAAGGTCTACAATGGCGATAATGTAGGAAAGTTGGCTAGGGCATGAAGCCTTGTGCCAATCAAAAGGGTTTATTCGTTGGTAAGAAGATAATGCCAACGCAAAGAGTTTTCACTGATTCAGACGTAAGGTCTACAATGGCGATAATGCATGACCATCGGCTAGGGCATGAACCCTTGTGCCGAGAAAAATGATTTATTCGTTAGCAAGAGGGTAATGCTAATGCAAAGGAAGAGTTTCTGCGCCGATTCGGACGTAAGGTCTACAATTGCGACAATGTGTGAACGCCGGCTAGGGCACGAAGCCTTGTGCTGAGAAAATGGGATTTATTCGTTAGCAAGAGGATAATGCTAATGCAAAGAAAGAGTTTCTACGCTGAATCGGACGTAAGGTCCATGATGGGGACAATGTGTAAACACCAGCTAGGACACGAAGCCTTGCACCGAGAAAAGGGATTTATTCGTTAGCAAGAGGGTAATGCTAACGCAAAGGAAGAGTTTCTGAGCTGATTCAGATGTAAGGTCCGCAATGACGACAATGTGTGAATGCCGGCTAGGGCATGAAGTCTTGCGCCGAGAGAAGGGATTTATTCATTAGCAAGAGGGTAATGCCAATGCAAAGGAAGAGTTTACTCACCTGTGCGGACGTAAGGTCTGTCGGGGCATTGTTGAGTGGTATTCGGTTGAGGCATAAAGCCTATCACCGCAAGGATGTATTCACAGGCATGGGATTAATGCCCGTGCAAGAAAAATATTTTCTTCATCCGTACGGACGTAAGGTCCATTGGGGGCATTGTAGAGTGGTATTCACAGGCATAGGGCTAATGCCTGTGCAAGAAAATAGGTTTTCTTCACCCGTAGGAACGTAAGATCTATCGGGGGCATTGTGACCCAGTGGGACTATGTTTGGACTATGATGCCCTCTTGAGCTTTGTTTAATCTTCAGGCATCTGTGTAGCCACCCGATACAACTTCATGTGCTTCCCATTGAGAGGGGAAAACTGAACTGTGCCAACTCATCGGATATCCTTCTAAACGAATCAATTCAATCTTGCAACTCGCAGCCTCCTCATCAAAAAATGGTCCATAAATAGCATAGAATGCAAGTGTTGGAATGGCTAAACCACCTCTTACAATTGAGTCAATCATCGTCTAAAAATATGAATAACCTGCATCACTGAAATGTGGGAATGGTAAAATCATTTTGAAATATGCTTCCATTGGCCTGATGCAATATTCTTCATATGTTTCAACCTTTAATAGCAATTTTGATGCTTCGTTCATTGCATCTTGTCTTTGTGGACATAATGATCATCAAGCACACAGCAAGAAAAGAAACAGCAGTTAAGTCACCTTCACAGGTTAACATACTAGCCTGAAAGTCTGTTGAGAATGTATGCAGAATTTGAGGAAATGGAGAGCTTCCGACCTTGGTACTCTTTAAACAGAAATCAACACCTGATGACCTTGAACCTAATGCCCCAATACCACTTTGAGCATTTACTTTAGATTACATGTTGGCCTCGTTTGTCCATTACAACTCTTAACCCTAGGGATGAAAGTAGTTTAATCCGGAACACCAAAAGCCTACTGGCAAATTGCACCCTTTTGATATTCCCAAGTGCAAGTGGGAAGATATTGGAATGGACTTCATCATGGGTTTGTCCAAGTCTAAGGGCAGACATTATGGAATATGGGTTGTCATAAATTGACTGACCAAGTCGGCACATTTCTTGCCTATTAAGAGCCAATGGACGGTTCATGTCCTAGCTGCTTTATACATTAAAGAAGTGGTTAGACTACATGGAGTTCCTATTTCAATCGTGTTTGACCAAGACCCGCGCTTCACTTCGCACTTTTGGAAGGGTGTACAACACTCCTTGGGGACAAAGCTAAATTTTAGCACTTCATTCCATTCTCAAATGGATGGTCAAACTGAGAGAACAAATCAAGTTGTGGAAGATATGCTCAGGGCATGCATCATCGACTTTGGTGGAAGTTGGCATGAGCATCTACCTCTAGTCGAGTTCACATACAATAATAGTTATCAAGCAAGCATCCAAATGGCACCCTTCGAGGCACCTTATGGAAGGAATTATTGTTCACCTCTATGTTGGGATGAAGTTGGGGAAAGATAGCTTCTAGGCCGAGAGATGGTGAGAGACACCACTGAGAAAGTTCAAATAATTAGAGAAAGACTTCAGACGGCTCAGTCTAGATAAAAATCTTATGTTGATACTAGAAGAAGAGACCTCGAGTTTCAAGTAGGAGAAAATGTGTTTCTTAAAGTTTCCCCTGGATGAGGCATTAGAAGATTTGGTGTTAAGGAAAAGCATGCACCAACATATATTGGTCCCTTCAAAGTCTTAGAAATAGTCGACGAGGTTGCCTATAGGATCGCCCTGCTGCCTCAATTATTTGAAGTTCACAATGTATTCCATGCATCAATGCTCACGAAGTACGTTCACGATCCGTTTCAGATCATAGAACATGACAATCTAGTCATACAAAAAGATCTGACATACGAACAGAAGCCTCAGAAGATACTGGATCGCGAGGTCTGACTACTAAGAAATGAAACTATCCCCATGGTAAAGGTCTAATGGAGTGAAAATCTGGAGCAAGAAGCCATGTGGGAAACTGAAGAGTCTATGCAAAAGAGATTCCCGGAATTATAGTTGCTTAATGTTAATGAGAGGCTAGCAACCAACATCTAAATGGAATATATGGAAGATAAAATGTTGTAATTGTTACTTTATTTTCCATCATGACCTTGGCTATTATTTTAATAAGTTAAATTCAAACATGATTATATGTATTTGTTACTAGGATCGTTTGATAGTCGTTCTACTCTGGTAGAATTGACTGACCGCTACACTGGTTTCCGTTGTGTTATTGCCTCATTCCCTTGTTATGGTTGGGACTCTCTGCTGGATATTCCTTCCGTCGGACTAGGACCTTCATTATAGGACCTCTGAAAGTCCCCGCGAGCCTGAGATTCCCACTAGGACGTCGGGCAGGTTGTACAATCAAGACCTGAACCTGTCACGTGATTAAACTGCTTGGATTGCTATGTTGTGAGTCACGGCTTGATATGGACCGACTGAGACTTGAACGGTCGTAAATGGGCCGTGTGTCTCAATAGGTGGCCCATTATGAACCGTGCATCCCTAGCGAATTGCCATTTAATCTGTTTGATTAACCTTGTTCTACCTTTGACCAAACCATGTTTTGATCGGCCCAATAAGCCCTAGGCTGACTAGTGGAAAGTGGGCTGGGCCCTGGTTCAGTTCTACCACACTTATGACAGCCTGGAGCCCGTTTTGGGTGTATTTCTCATTTATTGTGAAGCCCAGTTGAACGAACTATATTGGACCATCCATGTGCACGAGCGGATCGTACTAGACCGTTCACCCTATGAACGGCCCTATAAGGACCGTTTATCTTGTTCTTGGGCTATAAGTCCTTCCGATCATGTGCGGCCCAGTTTAGACCGTGCGTCCTTTGAGCGGCCCAGTAGTGACCGTGTATCTTCCAGTTTTTGAAAATTGATAATTTCATGATTTTGATTGTTGTGTGAGCTCTAGCCTATCTAGGCTATGGCACTGCGAGTTGTGACCTATTTTTAGGTCTATTGTTGAGTACATTATCAATTCTAGTCATTTCTTGAAAGACTTTTCCTCTGATCAAGGAGCTTATTGTTTGGAATCTCCAGAAAATCAATATTCTTACAGGGTGGTCACGAACGCTCGACACTTGATGGCGTCGGACACCCCATGCAGGGTCATTAGGGCTTCGAAGCTGTCGTACTGGTCAGCTGGGTCTCCCTGGCCGTCGTATGACTTGAAGCTTGGAAGTGAGATCCTGGGGGAGATCTCGGCCTTCAAGACATGGTTAGAGAATGGGGATTGCTCCTCATCCTCAACTGTAGGGGTCTTCTGCAAAGCACGGAGGGCGCATTCTTTGCTCTACGAAATGCCTCTCTAAGTCTCGCAGTCAGAGGGATAGCTCCGGTTGTCGTTGGGTCGAGGGGTTGTGGGGGCGTTCCTGCTGGATGCCCCGGTGCTCCTTGAGGGCATCGATTTCTGGGAACAACTGATGCGCTCCGGACTTCTCCCTCCTCAGGCTGGAGGAGGCTTCTTGCTCCGAGGGAGGGGCGTGTGATGGTCCTCCTGAGCGGTTATGGATGCGATGCCACGCCCGGAGGGTGAAACGTCCCCCAACGATTTGTAGGGAGGCATCTCCACGAGGGGGGGGGCTTTCCCGAGGGTGTCATGACTTCTCTTCCCTAGCCGCCTGGGCCCTCATTAGATCAATGAGGCTGTCCAGTTTGGTGTTGAGGGTTTGAAGAGCATCCATGCTCCCGGTGGGGGGGTGCCCTTTCGCCGCGGGTGGGGGCAGTCCGCCGACTGGGTCATTGGTGTGAGAGGGGGTATTCCCCATAGGATGGGAAGGTGCACCTTCTTCTGTTGCATGGCCTTTCACTTGTCACCGATAGTCCTCCTACTGGAGCTTCTTCGCACCATGCTGGCTCTTTACTCATTTCCCACAGACAGTGCCAGATAAAGAGGGGCGATCTCACGTTGTTCCTGAGCTGACGGTGACAACCACGATTGTGAGAATTGCAAGAAGGGAAATGGATCAGGGTGCCCAGGGATAGTTCCCTGGGGAAAACCCTCCAATGCTTAAGTCAGCAAATCAGATAGAGCTCTGGTGCGATGGAGAGAGGTAGGAGGAGGTAGGGGCACGAGATCCCTCTCCACCAAGTGGTGAAGTGGCTCTTGCCTGTTAGGATGGCCAACAATCTCAACAAGGGGTTGATGCCCGAAGGGCATTCTATTCATAGGCCACCTTTCTTTGACAGTAGTAACTATCCTTATTGGAAGAATAGGATGACCGTGTTTTTACATGCTCAAAGTCATGAAATATGGATTGTCATTAGGAATGATCCATATGTTTTACATCCTGATGAGGATATGTGGGATGATGATAGCATTAAGAAAGCCACTGTGAACTTCAATGCTTTAAATATTATTCAGTGTGCTATTCACCCTAACGAGTACGCTCGTGTCTCCATGTGCAGCAGCGCAAAGGAAATGTGGGACATGCCCAAGCTTATCTACGAAGGTACCACAGAAGTTAAGAAGACGAAGGCGAATATGCTGATCTGTGATTACAAGCTACTTCGGATGAAGGATGAGGAAAATATCTCTGAGATGTTCACACGTCTCATGGAGATTACAAATGGATTGAAATCACTCAGGAGAGTATTCACAGATAAGGATTTGGTACGGAAAGTGTTGAGGTCTCTATCACCGAGCTGGGACACCAAGGCGACCATGATAGATGACTCAAAGGATTTGTCAACGCTCATCGTGGACGCACTCATTGGGTTATTAATGACCTATGAGATCAATGTGATAAAGAGAACGGAAGAGGATCCGAAGAAGAAAAGGCTAATCACTTTGAAAGCACTCCCGGAGAGTGTCTCGAACCAAGAGGAGTCATTGGGAACCACCGACGATAAAGAAGTTTCTATGTTGGCGATGAAAGTAAGACAATTCCTGCACCAAAGAAGACGGTTTGGCGGGAAATTCTAGAAAGGAAAGAGGCAGCCAAGACAGTGAAATGAACCAACAAAGGTCGCCAAGATTATTTGTTATGAATGTAAGAAAGCGGGGCACATGCGAGGAGAATGCCCCGAACTGCAAAAGAAGAAAGGGAAAATGGTCAAGGGCAAGAAGCCAAAAGCCATGAAGGCGACGTGGAGTGACGAAGATGAAGATGAGCCCACGACCGATGATGAGGAGCAAGACATTGAAGAACTTGTGAAGACAATGCCTCCTATCACTGGCTCAGTAAGGATCCCGCGGAACCCCAACCGAGAAAACAACGGCAAAAAAGAAAACTACGCTAGCCACAGAAGGAACAGCAGACCGGTGGCCGGTCAAAACTCGACACTACAGCTACTCCTACCGTACCAAAAAATATGACCCAGTCTCCCGTCAGGGGACAATCAAGTCATGCACCCAACATCCCGATCCCACGGTCGGGGGACAACCAGATACGAATCGCCCTAGTCACGCTACTAGGAAAACGACACGATGCCTCGGTCGCAGAGGCCTGCCCTCCCTGAAGTGTCCGAGCTGAAACCTCGCGGTCTAGAACACAATCACGACCTCGCCGTCGTGAACTCAACGTTGTCTAGGGAAAATCCTCGGTGACGCTCACCGAAGACCCCAGACCTCGACTCCGGAAACAGTCCCGAAAGCAACACCCGAAACCCCGTCTCATCGACAAGACATGAAAATCGAGACACGACGATTCACGTCAAGTGACGGGAACACCGCCCACCAGAAGAATGACCGGATGTGTCCTCTGACGTCTTACACCGTATCACAAGTGTCTAGCTGCCACGCCCCAGGCGGAGACAAAGACACACCAAGTAACCAGGAGTACAAAACAAGGACTAGCTGAGGTCGCACTCGTCAGCGCGGGTCTGACACCCTCAGCCCCGTGTGCACACTCAGACCATACACCCTAGGTCTGTCTAATAGTTGGTAATTCCCCCTAAGCCCGGACTCGACTGTACGTGGGGGCCCTATGGTAACCAGCCTACTCACCGTCTGTCTCAGGTACGCCGCTCTACCACTCCCGGGTGGGTCAGCACACGCGTGCCGTAAGAAGGCTGCGTCTAGTGGAGGGTCACTGACGTGAACACAAAAAATCACGCACGCACCCATCTCGAGTAACGTAAAGTAACAGGTGACCTGAGACCACCAGACTCTGGGCAGCCCACTAGACCTACTAAACTCAACGATCCTTGAGTCACGAGACTCGAGGTCGAGACCGTTGCACGTGACAGCACTGAGCCGTCAATCTGGCCTAATCCCTACTACTGCAACTCAAGCCCGCCCTCCACAGCTCCAAGCATCCATGGCACCCCGGCAACGCCCCGTCTTCTCTACGCCCTCCCGTGGTCTGAGGAGGCCACACTGCTGTCCCTGCAACCAGCCTGCAGCAGAAGTCTAGTTCACAGAGGCTGCCCTGGTGTCCACGGTGCAAACCAGCCAACACTTCCTTATGTGGAGTTGTACTTCATCGGGTCAGCTTTGTTCCAGAAGTAATCTCGCGGTGATCTGACCTCGGCACTGCACGCATCGCCCGTTCTCGTGAAACTGCACCAAGCTAAGGTCCGAACCTGAGTCCCAAATGGTAGCAGCCCCACAGCCCGCCCCGGCGTGATTCAGCCCGAGTTCTCTTCACGAGAGTTCTGCTCCTCTGAAGTTTCGACGCACCAGAGGTGGTCCTGCCTGCATTTGACATCGTCTCTGTCCGCGGCATCCAAACTCCCACAGGCGTGCCAGACCCGGAGCCCCTGTTCGCCCAGGATGGACTGCTGTCAAGTCGGCCCCGACGCCCCTTCTTCCTGTCAGTTTAAGTTCATGATGTCTTCACCAAAGTTTCATCCCCCGATGTAAAGAAACCAACGCAAGTGGTTTTGTCACGTTCCAACGTCGGCACCAGGAGTTCTGCCCCGATATTTGACATCCTATCCTGCTACTCACCCAGAAACCTGACACCGGCTGTCCCTCTGAACACGCCCAGCGAGGTGATCAGACGACCACGCCCTTTTTAGGGCTCGTAGACCTCCCAGTCAGTGACGTCCCCGGCCTGGTCCCGCCGCATTTGGAGTTCGGCAGCGCCCGTACCAGCCGTCGCACCACTTCTGCGCCGACCACTCCAGCCGACCAGAACCGCGCCGGCCTGCTGCTGCGACCGCCGCTCCCACCCAGTGCCGTCAGCTCGACACCAGGCTCTCAGGCGTCCGTCAGCGTCCTTCGATCTTCATCCAGGAGGTGGCTGCGTCTTGAGTGGCCACTACAGCTTGGCGCACGGTTGTTAGCTCGCTTCCCCTTCCCCGCGATCCCCCCTCCTGCGCGAGGGTAGCAGGGAAGGGGCTGTAGAGTTCACAGAGTACTTGCTATTCAACTACGCCCCGATCCTCATCCGGGCTGGCGTCTATTATAGCGTCTACGCCTCCCACTGTGGCTATCCCATCTCCACGGATCTCTGTTGTGACATGATAGAAGTATTCAGCACAGAGACCAACACGGTCTACACAGCAGAGGGTGAGACTTCATTGGACTTATGGAGTCTCAGCCAGCTCAGCGGCTTGCCCCTCAACGGGGAGCCTTACGAAGAAGTTTGCCTCCTTGACATGATTAATGATGAAACCAATGGGGACGGCCATTATTCTCTGGGCTATTCATATCGGTACCTTATGAAGGCGTACCGGGAGCTGTACCAATTGGCACACGGTGAGAAGCAGCCTCGCCGTGGAGACCGGAAGAGGGTCAAGATGGCCCTGTGGTTGTAGTACTTCTATGATGGGCTGAAATAGTATGAAGATTTTCCCTGCGTCGGCACCATCGTAGCTCGTAAGAAGCGGGCCAAGCCCAAGACTGACGTGAAGATTTCGTCCAAGGGGCACTGGAGCGGGCCCAACCCAATGGCAGTTGATCCACTGACGTACTGTGCAGACTATTTGACATACTGGCTGTGCTCATTTGCCATGCCATATGGGGACGAAACAGTCATTCGACCAGACACCATCTACCTGGCATGTCAGATGGCTTGGGGAATCAAGCTGTCCCTGTGCCCAGCTATTCTCTGCTTAATATACAAGGCGCTGGGAGACATCAGCACTCACCAGTTCCTGAGGTAGGCCCACTACGTGTGCCCATTGCACTTCTTCAACGCGTGGGTCTGCTCCCTATTTCCAAAATTTACCCCGCGTGCTATTCAAGACTGGGGGCTAGTGCCGCGGATGCTGGAATTCGCGAGTGCTAAGCCAAGCTCCACCTCCCAGTGGCTATATGATATTCGGGGCCGGTTGATGATGGTCTCTCAGGACGCTGCCGGGAGCATTCATTTCTGGACATTGGCCGCGCATTCAAGTCCCTTGGTGAACAGCAGAAGGGAATGCAAAGATGATCAGGTGGGATTTTCTTTCATGCCCTTGTTATGACTGAGGAGCTATAGGATGCGCTTGCCTGCGCGGTGAGGCAGCATCGCGACCGCAGCGCACTGGTGAGTTTTATTTTATGCAATTTATTCATGTATTCTTTCCTCAAAATTAACAATGCAATGTGATGTAGGCTGCGGAGCTGACTGAGGTGAGGAAACGCCTAGCGGTAGCGCGCTCAGAGATTACCTCCCGCGATGAGCAGATTACCGAGCTTGAGCAGACGCGGGGCCCACAGGAGTCAGAGCGCGACCTCATGGCGTGGGTGAGTCAACAACATTAATTTCAATTATGCTATGTTAACATGAAATTCAAAACTGATAGTTGACTTTAATGAATGCAGGAGGCGCAGCTACAGGAGACGAGCACCCGGGCCGCCTTGGCCCAAGCCGAGCTAGCCATCCGTGACCAGCGGGTTGCGGAGCTAGAGGTAGAGGTGGCCCGCCTCATGGCGACAGCGGGCCAGCGCGAGGAGCTGCCCCGAGACATTTTAGACCTCCGCATCCACCTCGAGGTAGAGCGGAGAGAGCGTGCCCGTGAGCGAGAGGAGTGGGAGCAGGAGAGGACAGAGCTGGCCGCTGCGAGGACCCAGCTCGTCGTAGTCCAGGAGAGGCTACGGGCGACAGAGCTGCAGCGAGGGCGGGAGCGAGCCCGAGCGACGGGGCATTCGAGTGCCTTCGCTAGCACTACCTACATGACGGGCTCTTCCTCCCATCAGCGTGCAGAGGAGGAGGTACGGAGCTCAGCTTCGAGTGCAGCACGGGGGTCGATGGCCCCACCACGAGCCCGTCGTAGAGGCAGCAGGGGAGGAGAGAGAGAGAGAGAGAGGAGGGTGGAGGCGAGAGCTAGAGAGAGAGTATTTGTACTCATCCACCCTCCACACTTGTACTCATTTGACAGATATATATAGATATGGCATTTGTTTCCTCAGTTTGTTTTGAGCACTTGTGGTTTGTGTACCTGTGTGTTGTTCTTCTCCATTTTTCTTTCTTTCTTCTCCAGCCCTGCAGTTTACACTTGAACAAACAGATTGTCAATTTGCATCATCACTATCATAAGCAAATTCATTTAAGTCCAAGGATTAGGAAATTCACCAGGAGCTCCAATGCACTCTGGTACTCATCCCGCTACTGGATGGTGGTGTGGAGCAGTCCCTTGAGCTCAGCAATGCGTCCTTGTGAGTCTAGCTGCAAGCACGTGTTAATGCATATAGAGATAAATCAGTTGGATAGCAAGGTCTGAATTAAAGTTCATACCGGTCGTCGGGTACCGCGGAAGACCTGGTCGCCATATCGCTGGGCGTAGGCCTTCAGGTAGGCCTCGTCGCTGTCAGCCTGCTCCGTCACTGCTCGGCCCTTTTGCTTCCAATCTTGAATGTACTTCCTCGCTTTGGAGCTTCAATCCACATCGCCACTAATCCCTTTTGAGGATTTCCCAGGATGCTCATCGTTTCGGTGGGGGAACACCACCTCAGGCTGGTGCACTCCTCGTGTCCTCATGATCAGGCGGTGGTGCAGAGGCTCGATTACGTTGAGGTAGTGCAACCAGATGTCTCGTCCAACGTACGCTAGGGAAGCCTCCACCCATGACTGTCCCTCGTGCCTCTCATCCCGATATGGTGTCCAATGCACCTGGAAGGGCCATTAAGTCCATGTCAGTCAAAGTCAGCATTTAAGGAACATTTTAGAAGTATGATAGGAGAGTTTCAAGTTTAGGAGCTCATCGATGCATGCGGGAAGGAGTCGATATCACCCTGAATAGTCTGGGTCAATCTCTTGATCAACCCCATGTCTCGTGCTACCACCCACTGCCCTGCGATGGGGATCCACTCTAGATGTAGCTGCGTCCCTCGCCCGATCCCAGGAAGGTGGAGAAATCTCCAGATCTACATTTTTAGAAACATGTGTCAGCATTTAGCAATCATATGTCTACATATAGCAATAGTAGAGTTTAGCATTACCTGTAGGAAAGGCGAGAAGCCGCCTAGCATGGTCTCTCGATCCATCACGCTGAGTGAATCAAAGAGGAAGGCCAAGACAGCCGCTCCCCATGCATATCTGCCCACTCTGCTCAGATCCTCCAACAAATTGCCTCAAACCTGCACAGACCCTACCCATGTGCATCGACCTCAGGACGAACCTGCACCGACCTTAGGGCAAGCCTACACCGACCTTGTTCCAAACCTGCACCGACCTTGGCTAGACCTGCACCGACCTTGGCCAGAACATGCACTGACCTCACCTTAGTCTGGGCAAACCTGCACTGACTTTAGGGTGAACCTGCACAGACCTTGCCCCAAACCTACACAGACCTTGCACCGACCCCAGCCCATTGCCGTATCGACCTCGCTTAGCCTGCACTGACCTTGCCCCTTGCACATCCCAAATATGCACCGACCTCCCCTAGCCCGAGCAGACATTGCACCGACCTTGCCCCTTCGCAGTCTGGAGCTACACCGACCTTATCCAAACATTGCACCGACCTTACCCCTTTACAGCTTAAACATGTACTAACCCTACCCTCATATGCACTGACCTTTTGCCCAGCCTGTATAGACTCTTCCCCGGCCCCTTGTTGGCTCATCTTTCCATACACAACCCAAATATAACAAGTAATAATAATATTAACAAATTCATCAAAAAATAATAAAATAACAAATTAATAATAATAAATTAAAAAATAATAACATGATGAGATCCACTCCGCAACCTCGTTTCTCCTCGAGACCCGGTGTAAATGGAATATCAATGCCGCCCTCTCCAAGTTGGGTTCGGACCTTAGGAATCACCCCAATATGTCCGTGACCCGACATTGCCCTGGGCCAATAGTTCGTCAAACCAGATTCGTTCCCATTGGGATTCCTTTTTTCCCTTTTATTGCAATTATCGTAATACATTTATACAGATTTATTTCCGTTTATCTCGAACCTTCAATACGGACCTTTGTCCGAACATGAAATGGTCCATGAGTGACCGACATGACTCGAATTCTCGCACCCTCGTTACGGGTTTAAAATAATTCCTGACCTACTTCGCAAGCACAACGCGCAAGAGTGGAGAAACACATAGAAGCCGAACCCACGTCGCACACACGATCCCCGTGGTGACTCGGTGATGCCGAGTAGAGGGGGTGGGGCAAGACCTGAAATGAGAGACAGAGACCACACTAGAAGGTAGAAACCAGAAGCGTCCACTGACGGCTTGCACTGCGTCTTAGACAACTCGCAAGTCAGAGAGACACAACGTGCGAGAGGCGTATTTAGTACTCGGTCAAGAACCAGTCAGAGTGACACTCGTCAGCGTCAGTCCAAGTCTCTGACCCTGTATGCACACACCAACCCCTGCCTAGGGTCGGGTCTCTAGCTAGTTCCTCCCCCCCTAGGATACTATGATAACTACAGGGGCCCACGACAACTAGCTTACAAACTATTAATCGGGAAGTACCCCTCCACCTCTCCCAGGTGGGCTGACACTAAGGTCGCTGGGCTACATCTAGTAGCTCCATCACGAGGAAAGAGAGAGCAATTCCACTGGGACTAAAAGATACATTTCTATTCGTAAAATAACTTAAACTAGGCGAAACATGCAGTAGAATAACCATTCATTACTCTTGGGATAGCAGAGAGCATAACGGATCGGGGTTGCCCCATTATGATGCATAACGGATCAATCCTGGACCGTCAATGGCATAACGGATCTCATGCGGTGCATTGTACAATTCATGGCACGCCTCACGTAGACCGTTATATCCCCCTACCTAATCCCAAGCTCAAAGGGCATGGGGGATCACTGGGGGTGCGTTATGTTAACATGGCGCATCTCCACTAGTCTGCTAAATCCACCCGAACAAGTGTTTTATATAAATTAATTACTCAGAAACTATGGCTGTCGACTAAGGGTGCGTTAAAGTCACCCGAATGTGGAAAATCCATAGGAAACTCTGACCATAGCGGTCGCTCGAGGGTGCGTTATGCCAACGACCTATCTACGAAAAATATGGGCATAACGGACCTATAGTGGTCCGCCATACGACTATAACGCGCCTTCGATGGTGCGTTAAGCTCATGGCGGTCATTGGTACGACCGCCATGTAAGCTGGGCGATGAGCGGGTTCTATTTGAAACCGCGCCGCCCCCCGGTCGATCGAATCGACGGGTTTTGCTTACAAAACTTAAAAGAAATTAAAACTTGTCAAGCCATTTGTAATGTGGGGGAACCATCATTGCATGTGGACCTGTTTGGCTCTCCCTTCTTCTCTCAACTGGGTGACAAGAAGAAAAGGAGAATAGGCAAGGATGGGCTCATGGCCAATTGTTAGATTTCATAACAGTGGACTGTAATCCATTGTTTTGACGATGACAATGCGGTTCAAATCTGTGAGTGGGACTTGGACAAAATCTTAAACAAATCTTGACTCTTTTGGGGTTATTTCCTGGCTGGCAAGCAGAGGGATAGGGGAGAGGGCTAATGGTGGATAGGAGTCCCCTGTTATCTGCTGCTAACGTGCCCTGCATGGGACTTAAAAATTTCATTTCCCTCTCCCATCTGGGGCTTCTTTCCTTGTCAAATGGAAAACGGTGAGGAAGAAGCATTAGTGGGTCTAATTTGCAATGCTTATGATGGTCAGCCCTGAGTCCACGACTAGGTAAACTTCACAGTGGCCCCGTCTAGGTCCTCAGAGATTCTAATCCCCCTTGAGGGGAAGGGGTTCTCTTTTGTCATCCAGTAAGTGAGTGAGAGAGATCTTAATGATGCACTGTCCGCTTTGATGCTGGATGATGGCGTTGGCTTTGGTTCTGGCAAGAGACACCCACAGATGATATGACTGAAGCGGCAAGTGTGTTTCAGATGGGTTGACGCCTGAGTACAATGGTGCTACTGCACTTGCTGGTGTGCTGGGTCGTGACCCTCACAAAGGAAGGTTGGGCATTTAATGCTTCGCTTTTGATGAGAAATAAAATAATGAGTGAAAATGGTGGAAAGAGACTATGGGAATAAAAGAGAGATGGGGCATTTAATGTTCAATGTGGGAGAGGGTCACGGGTCCATCCTCTATGGGTGAACAAAAGAGAACAGGAAAGGGGCTAAAGTGGAAAAAGGGCATTTAATAATGTTGGGGTCTCTTGGGAGAATAAAATAAAAGAGAAAGGAATGGGTCGTTGGAGTGTGTCACCAAACCTCATGAAAAGCCAAGGGGAAGAAGACTATGGGAGTGAACATTTAGTGGGAAAGAAGAGTGGGATATGTGGGTTGAAGCAGCTAGGGACTGTGCTTCCAGAAGAGAAGAACGGACAGTCCTTGGCATAGAGAACAGGATGGGAAGAAAGAAAAAGATGGCATGATTCCCAAGGAAGAAGTGTGACCATGGCTGGGACCTCTCACCCTTGGTGGTGGCTGGCTGCTTCTTGGGATAGCACAGGGCAGAAAAGGGAAGGGGAATGGAAGAGGAGGTTGCATGCAGATCCTGGTGACGAAGATGTACAGCGGGGTGGATCTGAAGTTGGTGGCTGGGGGTCTCCCACCCCTCCCTTCTTGGGCTCCCCTCTTGGGTTCCCCCTCACGAGGCTAGCTTTAGGGTTTCTCATCGTCTCACCCAAAAAGAAACCTTTTTTTCTTTGTTCATATACTGCCTTCCTTCCAATACAAAAGAATTCCCCTTTTATAAAGGGGATTACATTCGGCTTGATTCTTTTACCCCTGTCAAAACTAACAAAAGACCAATACCTACTGGATGATCACGGTCTCACCCAAAAAGAAACCCTTTCTTTTTTCTTTGTTCATTCATTGGCCTTCCTTTCAATACAGGAGAAAATCCCTTTTATAAAGGGCTGTACATTCGGTTTGATTCTTTTACCCCTGTCAAAACTAACAAAAGACCAATACCTACTGGATGCAAGAAAAGGTCCATTAATAGACATGGCCTATTTAAACACAACTAAGAATAGACCCAACTAAATTGTAGTAACTTGTGCTACAAATGGTGAATGGCATTTATGTCCTTTATATGTTCTTTATGTATCTACCCTGGTATTTCCATGATACATAGGGGTAAATCTGTCATGTAATTTATTTATGTTTGCCCTAGTCATGTAAGAGTGGAGGGAGGTCTGCAGCTGGCTCTCTCAAGTTAGGAGACTAGACCACAGCCTCGTCTACCTTTGTTTCTCTTCTCATCCTCTGTTCTTCCTCTCTTTCTCTGTTCTACATGGTATCAAAGCAAAGATGGACAGAGAAAGAAGCATCGGTGGTCTATCTCTCCATCTCTCTTGTTGGTGCTACATTACCATGCTACAGTACCCTACAGCACCATGCTACAGTGCCACGGAGAACAGGCCGGTGTTCTCCTTTCTCTCCAGCCCATTTTGTTCTCACAGGTTCCTCAGAGCTGCTGGGTTCTCTAGGGTTTTCTGGAGGTTCTTGTGATCTCGTCTGCGGGGGGAGCTCATCACCTTGGCCTGCGACATCCTCACCAGTTCTTTGCGTCACCCCTCTCACTTCCGCTGCTTCACAAGGTAGTAGGGTGAACAACATAGGTCCTGTTGTTGCTGTACAGAGTTGTAGCAATGTCGTTGGCCTCTGACAACACCAACATCTTGTCCTCTGCCCCTGCTACCAAGGTTGACAGTGTGGCGGAGAATATTTAGCTTTAACTCTCTCCTGTGAACCCGAATGACACCAAGTATCTTGATTGGGCTGCTGCAATCAAGACCTTCATCAGTGCACGCCTGAAGGTTGGCCACATTAATGGCGAAATCAAACCACCAGAACATGATGATCACAAATATGATGCTTGGGATCATAGTGACAGTATTGTGTGGCCGTGGCTACTTAGATCTGTAACTGATGGGAAGCTGAAGTACAATGTTCGGGATACATGTCATATACTAAGGAGGAAGATTTATTTTCGATCGTGCATACATTTGGGGGGAGTCATAATCGTGTCTTGTCAAATTCATTTTATACATGTAAAATAAAACTTTACCCCCACACTCTTGCACATAATGAATTTAATGACTTTCATTGATAAGGATTTAAGAAATTTCTTCCAACACTTTAAAGGGAACTTGAATCTCTACATGGATATTAAAGAGTAATCGTGAGGAAAAAGCTACCTACCCCACAAAATTCAATAAGTGGAATGTCGATCCGAGCAACCGGGAATCTCCCCTGAAACAAAGGAGGAGACTCGCGTCAAAAGGAGAAACAAAATCCACATGTAATGAATCCTAGTAGCCAGGAAACCCCATTGAGACACATGAGGTGACTCGCGTCGAACGGTGAAGTCTAACAAAAAGAAATATAAAAAAAAGAGAGGTTGTGTGAAGCTACCGAAAGTCGAGAATCTAAAGTGAAAGTGTAGAGAGAAAATTACCTTCTAGTGTTCTTTAGAAAATCTAAAAATTCATATATTTTGAAATATTTTATTACATTTGGAGCGTGTGTGGAAGGATGAGCCAAAAGGGCTAAAGAGAGGTTGACCTGTCCTGAAGACAGGTTGACCTTAATGGAATCAATGCTGGAGATAGGTAGGCCTTAATGCATTCAAGGTTAAAGATGGGTAGACCATGAAGGGTCTGAGCACGAAGGCAGGTAGACCTTGAGTGGTCTGAGCATGAGGTAGGTAGACCTTGAGAGGTCTGAGCATGAGGTAGGTAGACCTTGAGGGGTCTGAGCTTGAGATAGGTAGACCCTGAGGAGTCTAAACTGAGGGTAGGTGGACCTTGAGGGGTCTGAGCATGAAGGCAGGTAGACCTTGATGAGGTCAATGGTGGAGATAGGTGGACCTTGAGGGGTTTGAGCTGAAGCTATGCAGACCTTAAGGGGTCTAAGCATGAAGGCAGGTCGATGCACATCATGCACAGAGCTGAATGAAGGTCGATGCACCCCAGGCATAGGGCTGAAGGAAGGTCAGTGCACATGAAGACCAGAGCTGAGTGTAGGTGGAAGCATATGAAGGTCTCATCGATGCACATGAAGACCAGAGCTGAGTGTAGGTTGGAGCACATGAAGATCAGGTCGGTGCACATACAGGCTAAGGTCGGAGCACATGAACACTGCACTTCATGGGGTCGGTGCACATGTAGGCTGAGGTCGGAGCATATGCACACTACGCTGCATAAGGTCGGTGCATATGCAGGTCAAGGTTGGAGCACACGTGCAGCCAGCGAGGTAGGGTCGGTGTAGCTATGCAGCCAGGGGTGAGGTCAGTGTAGCCGTGTAGCTAGGTGTGCTGAGGTCGATGCAGCTGTGCAGCCAGGCAAGAGGTGAGGTCGGTGCAGCTGTGCAGCCAGGCACTCTGAGGTCGGTGCAGCTGTGGAGCTAGGCAGGGGTGAGATCGGTGCAGCTGTGTAGCCAGGCATGATAAGGTCTGTGCAGTTGTGCTGCCCGATTGGCGCAGCTGAAGGCCCAAGTGTGCATGCAGGTCGATGCATATGAACAACCAAGGTCAGAGCATATGAACAACTAAGGTCAACGTCTATGAACCCAGCGACGATGGGCATGCTGTTAAAACATAAAGACGATGGGCATGCTGTTAAAACATAAAGACGATGGGCATGCTGTTAAAACATAAATGACGATGGGCATGTTATTAAAACATAAATGACAACCGGCATGCTTTTAAAACATAAATGACATTGGGCATGCTTTTAAAACATAAATGACAATGGACATACTTTTAGGAGCGATTAAGTAGGCTAGGACGTCGATCCCCCTACCTTAATCGTGCTAAAAAGCCTGATCCGACCGCATGCGAGCCGAGGGACGTCGCGGCTCGTCCTTTCCCCGGTCGTCTCCCCACTCCACGGTTCATCCCGGGCTGATGCCTCCGTGCTCCTCGTGTCATAAGGAAGCCTCTGCTGGTCCTAACACGAGAGGAAGGCCGCCGATGTCGCAGAGGGGTCACACCTCCATGCCGTGGTCAGAGCCGACGAGGGCGCCGCCACCGTCCTCCACCTTTGCTGGCCCACCGAAAAGGCTGCCAAACTTCTCCACCATGGCCGATGGCGTCGCCGCACACTGAGAAGGAGGAACGGGAAGAGAGGGTCACGATCTCGTCCCGCTTCCGTGCGTCGTGAAGGGAGAAAGGGGGCGAGAGAGGGGGAGGCCGGTCCCGGTCTTCCTCCTCGTGCCAGCTGGCCACCGGCCACCGACCGCCGGCTCCTCTGCCAAGACCATCGGGTCACCGCGCGTCGAGAAGATGGCCGAGGGAGATGGGGGGTTCACTGTTCGCGTGGGTCCACGGGGTGAGGACGCTGCCACACCCTCCCCTCCTGGCCAGCACGCTGGCGAGGCCACCGTCCTCCTCCTCCATGCGCCGCCGCAAAGACGAGAGGGGGAGAGGGGAGGTGGGTTCCCCCTGTGCGTTCCACCGAGAGAGGGGGGCGCGAGAGAGATGGTTTCGGGAGAGAGAGGGGTCGGCCGGTTTAGAAAAAAAAAGGGTTTGTATATTTTTTTTAAATTTTTTCACCCTAAATTACAAAAAGGCCTTAAGTTAAGTGAAATCGTAAATATACCCCATTTAATTCAAGTCTTGGGGCGAGTTGGAGAGAGAACAGCCAATAAGTGGGAGGATTGAAGACAAACTCTTGAAGATAATACTCCCAAGAGTCCACAGAAATGAACAGAAGGTCCTAAGGATCAGATTTGGGGGAGAAATCAAGATAACAACCTCTACAATCCCTCCACGGAACAGCAGAGAAGAACAGTTCTGCTAAAACTCCTCCGTGTGACATAATGCATCCATGATAGACCGCCATATTAACATAACGCGCCTCCGGCAGTCCGCCATGTGACCTTATCCACAAGAGATAAGAACAACAGGTGAGACGTTCGGGCTTAGGACTCTGGCGAGCATAACGGCCATGAACAAAAGCATTATAATGAGATCATAACGTATTGAAGTAAGCCCGTCATGGACCTGAGGACGTTGGGGCTGGAATGACAAGGCAGTGGGGATATAACGGACCATCATACATGCGTTATATGACTGATGATGGTGGAACATGAATTCGTTAAATAATAGAGATGCTAACTGAGATGCTGGGTAAGACGGTTTGTAATAAGACTATAACGGCTCAAAAGAGTGCATTATACTGATAATAACGGGTAGGTGCAGGACTGTTAAACTATAGAGATGCTAAGTGAGATGTTGGATGAGACAGACGATGAGTGCACTATAACGGACTTTCTGAGGTGCATTATGTTACTATAACATGCCATTGAGGATGCGTTATGCACAAGAGTTCAACAAATGAACCTTAAGTGCTTGCCTAGCATCAAAACAAGGGCACGACTCAACCAAGGAATGCAATGACCCATGAAAGAGACTTCTAACTTGCCCAAGAAGACTCGACAAGGGTGAACAACTCAGAGCATCATAAATAATGAGTAAGGAGATGACCCGACTAATTGGTCATAAAATGGGTGTTAACAGATGCCCCTCCTTAACGTCCTCTTTGCAGGGGAGCGAGCGGAGGCGTAGCGAAAGCGAAATGGAATCATGGAGATGAACCGGAGATGACACGGAGTGGACTGAAAAGCGGGTGTTAAGGCAACGACACCCGTTCTGAACCAACAAGCGGGAGAGAATCTCGGGCATGTGTATAACATGCTTAATTCTATTGTTTTGATGATGTCTGACTATGACTTATTAATAAGTTTGATCTGCATTTTATAATAACAAACATTCATGCATTTCAGGTCAAGCCAACATAGGCAACAAATTGTGTCTGCAAAGATAGAAAGATATCAAGTAAGGCACAGAGATCGAGGCATTTGACTACACAAGAATCAAGATAGAATTTAAGATTCATAATTGCATAGAAATTAAGGCACTAATAACACAAAAAATGAGGTTTCACAGAAATCCATGCTGTCAAGGGTAGTGCACATGCTGAAGAGAAGTGTCGTCACACACTACTATAGTGTCGACATCTAGCATAGAAGTGTCAACACCACAACCATTCCTTAGTAGACCAAGATTGATGCTACCTCAATCTAAGAAGGACCAAGGTCGACGTCACTTCAGTTATCAGAAGAACTAAGGTCGACACTACTTCTGTTGTAAGAAGGACCAAGGTCGATGCAAGTAGGCTAAGGAAAGCGACTAAGGTCGGTGCATGTTACTATTGCGGTGCAAGTGAGGTCGGGGCTAGTCCAGGCCACATACAACTGAGGTCAATGCTACCCAAGTCTTAGAAGAACTAAGGTCGATGTTACTTCTATTAGCATGCTACAAAGGTCGACGCTATTTCAGCTAGCACAAAAGTAAAGTCGATGCTACTTCAGCTGGCACAGTAACTAAGGTCGATGCACATACTCACTAGTGCATATCAAGGTCTACCTGTGTTACTGTCACAGGTGGGTGCACACTCAAGCCAGCATAAGACAAGGTCCATGTACATCTGCTACAAGGTCGATGCACATCTGTTATGAGGTCAGTGCAATCCTTCTCAAGAACAAAGGAAGGACGGTGCACATCCAAGGCTAGTCTATATCAGGTCGGGCACATTTCCCCTCATGCCTTATAAGGTCTACACACATGTTGTAAATCAAGTTCGTGCACATCTACCATAAGGTCGGTGCACATTTGGCTTGTATACAACAAGGTCGGTGCACGTCCTACCTTCAACACACATAGCAGAAGGTCTGTGCACATGTGCAAGTGAAGGTCGATGCATGTTTGAGGGTTGATGCTAGTGACCTAACTAAGGTTGATGCCTGTTTGAGGGTCGATGCTAGTGACCCAGCAAAGGTCGATGCATGTTTGCAACCTGATCTAGAAGGTTAATGCAACTAAATGATACATGGCAACAAGGTCGATGCACCTTTACCCATTCACCAAACAAGTCGATGCAGCTACTGTTGTCAGCAACTACTCAGGTCGATGCTATCTACTAAGGTTGATGAAGCTACTGTTGGTGGTAACTGCAAGGTCGATGCAGCTACTGTTGGTGGTAACTAAAAGGTCGATGCTACTAAACTTCATGGCAACAAGGTCGGTGCACCTTTAGCCATTCAGCAAAGGAAGGTCGATGTAGCTACTGTTGTTAGTAACCGATGCTACCTAACAAGCTGAGTTTGACCAATGGGCGAACACATGGCATGCAAGCACGTGAGCTCGAACTTAAGCTGAGACACGTGATCCCAAGTCACCTAATGATGGGCACGTGTTCCTAGAATGGTAGATCAAAGAAGACCTAGGATGCTTTTTTAGAAGTTTCCAAAGGAATGTTCTTTTGCCACGTGGACTAGTGGAATTTCACTAGGTATTTTCCTCATCCCTTTCCAGAGGCTCTATTCTTTATAAAGTTGCCCCATTCCCTAAAGATGAATGTGTGGCCAGAGAAGAAAGAAGAAGCCGCCAGAGAGTGTGCAGTAGGGAAGAAAGAGAAATAGAGAGCTAGGAGAGCTAGAGAGGCTAGTGGAGCCACCAGAGAGTGAGAGCTGGAAAAAGAAGAAGAGAAAGAGTGAGAGAGAAAATGTGTGGAAGAGGGAGTTTGTGAGAGACAGAAATCTCTCTCACTACTGCGAAACTGTGCTCTCTCGCTAATTCACTGCTGCGAACAGAACTCATTGCTCTATGGCTCTTCAACGTTTTATTTTGCTGGGCATTCATCAAGTGATCAGATTTGGGACTACTCTGGTCTTGCACTTAGAGAAGTCGGCGGGGGAGTTATATCTCGGGGACCTCCCTGCGTGGAGCGTAGTACATGTATTATCAGGGATCTTCGCAAGCTTCCTCGACGCAGTGTGTCCACCGGGTGCACACGCTCCCCTGCGCGCCCTCGTCTTCGACCGGAGCCGGTCCTTCAGACGGGCTAGGTACGTGTGGCTGCCTCTCCTCTTTGCTTGTCTAGTATTAGTTCCAACCATAGCGCCGAGTGAGGAGTGCCCGGTCCACAATTCCACCATTTTTTGTGAGTTCTTGCTGCCGGTGAGTGAGTGCACATCAGAACCGAACCCCTCGGTATCGGTCCGCCCGGTTGAATCTGGCGCCCACACTTGTTCCCCGGGTGGTTCACCACCTCCCTCCCTACGGCTCGGACCGTGTCCGGCTTCCTCGCGAGCCACAGCTCGTCGAACCATCACTTCGAGTCTTGTGGAGTCTGCGATTCACGTGTGTGTTTGCCTTGTCGCTTAGACGACTTGTGCTCGTTGATTGCTGGCTTAGGGTCCCGTGTCTCGACCGGGTTTGTCCCGCGTCAGGTATGATTGGTTCATTACTTTGATGGGAATTAGCTTGGACATTAGTATTTTTATTTACATTTATGTCCCTTTAGTTTGTATTTATGTGCTTACATAAATAGGTGTGTAATTATAAGGCTTTAGTAGCCAATGTGTCAGTCCATAAAGGTCATTGGGTTTATTCGTAAAAAAGTCTGTAGGTCCAGTAGAGGCCCTCCACCCTCTTCCCATTGGTCCACCTATGCCCTAGGGCCCATGTGGGGCTGGTCAACATCCTTGGTGGCATCTAGAAGGGTTCATTCCTTCATGGGCAAGGTAAGGGGACAAGGGGATGAAAAAGTCAAAATTCTTTTCACATTTCAAGGCCTTTGTCCAAGGGGCGCCCCCTCCCACTAATTGGCTTTTTTTTATTTTTTGTGGATCAAAAATCCATGGGAGAATCTAGTCCCTTCCCCTCCCCAGCCCTAGATCCAATGGTGGAGATTGTATTTTGAGTGTGACATATATAAGCTTGTATTTCTATTTTTGAAGAATTAATGAAGCATTTGAAAGAGAATTTTACTGATGTTTGAATAATTCTCTTTTGAGTGTTGTATGTCTGGTCAGATTGAAATCACTAGTATTAGTTGATGTTATCTTGTCATGCAAGTTGTGATGTTAATTTGAGAATCTGCCGCATGTAATTCCACATGAGTATTTGTATATTGAATAGTCATTCATTGTCCATATTAGAAGCACTTGCATACATGACCCTGTGGTATATCAAAAGGTACGCTGGGAAAAGGACGGATCATTTCTGTTTGGAAACTCACATCATGCGTAGAGACTAGACCTCCACCTAGTAGCAATGGTCTAATCTGCATGAATTGATAGATTTACATTTTGCATTTCATATCTGCATACATGTGTACAATGGAAAGAGGACTGTTTCTTGGTTGGAATCATTACACATGTTGAAGGGGAGCTTGATATGTTTTGATTAGAATTGATGGTCTATTTGACATGTCTGAATAAGTGTTCTTGCAATAGCTGTTGGTCTGAACCTTATGAGTTTGAGTCTCTGCATAGTGGAGTCAATGCGATATTGATATATGGTTGCAACATTAGTTTGGATAAGCTAGCAAGTCGATGCGTATGGAAGGTGCACTGACCTTACTACACTAGCAGGTCGAAGCATATGGAAGGTGCACCGACCTGACTACCCTAGTAGGTCAAGGCATAAGAAAGGTGCACCGACCTCACTTCAGTTGGGAATGTTGATTTTTATTTGTGTGATGAATGAGGAGAAAAAATTCCCTGATTGCAAGATGACGATGAATAGTGTGCAGAAATAAACCAAGTGATCAATCAACCACTAAACAAGCGTAACAACTACTTATGCAATCATCATGATCCCAGGCATGGGCAAACACTCTCAATCAATAACTAAACTAAAGAGGAAAATAAAAACACACGTCGGAGCGTGGAGCAAAGAAAGTAAACACACTGCTAGGGTGGAACAAGTAAAAGAAAAGTAACGGAGAGAGAGAGCTATTACCCAAGTAAGGAAACGTGATCGCCACTAAGGTAAAACAACAAGCCAAAGACTTGGGGAATACCTTAGAATAGGAGGATACAGGGCCCGATTTGTTGCGCTGGGTCATTATGCACCTCATATCATGGAGCATGAGAGGGTGAAGACCGAGCAGTTTGTCCAGGGCTTGAGGCAGGAGCTGAGGCACCATCTGATCGCGCACACTGTCACTGATTTGGAGATGACTTCTCGTATAGCGGCGTCTTTGGAGCTGGATATGTAGAGGACACGAGGACCGATTAGCCAGGGGCAGTCCTTGTCAGGCCGTAGCCAGCAGGCGACTACCCAGCAGCAGAGCACGTTCCAGCTTCCTTCAGGTAGTTCGGGAGCTTCGACTCCAGCGGCTTCAGCGACGTGTTCTGCATCTTTCGGTGCCAAGATCAAGAGGTTCTTTGGGAAGGGTTTTCGGAAGAAGAAGAAGGGCCGAGAGCAGCGACAGGCTTCTTCAGACAGTGTTCAGCAGTCGGCACCTTTGCAGCGGCATGGGTCAGTCGGTGTTTCTCGTGCGGGGTGTTCCCGTTGTGGCGAGTCGCATCTAGGCAGGCAGTGCACGGCGCCGGTGATCTATTTCAGATGTGATCAACCGAGATACATGACGCGTGACTGTCCGCAGCGGCTGCGTTAGCCACCCCAGTTTCCTCAGCAGCAACAGCAGTACCCACAGCAGCAGTTTCAGCAGCAGGGGCAATATCCGCCTCTACCACGGTCAACGAGTGTGGGCAGGCAGAGAGCTCGAGGCCAGGTTTCCCACATGACCAGGGCAGAGGTAGAGTCGTCACATCCTGTGGAAGGTACTGTTATGATTTTGGGTTGCGCGGTGCGGGTTTTGTTTGATTCCGGCACATCGCACTCGTTTATTTTGGAGGATTTCGCGCGGAGTGTTTAGGACCCGGTCTCCTAGATGTCTTGTGATTTGATGGTGGAGTTACCATCTGGTGACTTCATGGTCACTCCATTTTGCTTCGAGAAGGTTCTGGTCTAGATCGAAGGGTGGAGTTTGCCAGGCAGGTTGTATGTGTTGTAGCTTCGGGACTATGATGTGATTTTGGGCATGGATTGGCTCGAGGCCCATGGAGCGGTGGTGGATTGTGGAACTATGTGCATGAATAGTAATGTGCATCGACTCTGGTTTGAATGTGCTCAGACTAAGAGTGTGCTCAGACCCTACATGCAGAATGTGCACAGACCTTGTTTAGCACAAGGCACAATGTGCACCAACCTCCTATGTGCATGAACAGTAATGTGCTCTAACCTTTTATTGCACACTAGCATATGTGCTCAGACTTGTAAATGCACTGACCAAACGTGCTCGGACCTATATGAGGCAGGATGCAAATGTGCTCCGACCTTGACAATGCATGATGAGAAATGTGCTCCGACCTTAGCATAGCTAAGGCAAAACATGCATCGATCATAGAATGCAAAAGGCAGAATGTGCTCCGACTTTGATATGCATAATGCAGAAAACATGCGTCGACCTTTATGCAAGAAGCACAAATATGCTCCGACCTTCATATGCATCAAGACACAATGTGCTTGGACCTCATATATGACTAGGGCAAATGTGCATCAACCTTAGATATGACTAAGAGAAATGTGCATCGACCTTAGTTATGACTAAGGTAAATGTGCATCGACCTTAGTTATGACTAAGGTAAATGTGCATCGATGTGGTACATGACTAAGTGTAAACCTGCACCAACCTTACTCTTAGCTAGTGAAAGGTGCACCGACCTAAAAATGCAAGACGCATCATGTGCTCCGACCTAACATACGCATGAACAGTAACTAGCATCGACCTTAGTAAGATCAAGGCAGATGTACTCCGACCTTAAACATGCATGAATAGTAACTAGCGTCGTCCTTAGTATGAAGTATACAAAGCATGCATCGACCTTAGAAGCTACGAGCTGAAGATAAATTGGCCTTACCTTCTAAGGAGAAGGAATATGCACTGATCTGAAAACTTTGATGCAATTGCTACTTGGCGTTGACCTGTTGACATCTTGAACAGTAGCGTTGACTTTGACCAATAACAAGCAATCAATTTACCAGCATCAAGATATGCTAGATAATCAAACATGTTGCCAGCATCAAAACCTTAACACATATAAGGGAGACAGATCATTCTCCCCTTTAGCCACTCATCAGAGAGGAGAGAATAAAAAAACTTGGGGAAGAAGGTAGAAAAATTCCAACTAAGGGGAGAGTCTGAAAACTCCCAAGAAGAGAGAGAGCGAAGAAGATAAAAAAGGGGGGATCGTGCTACCGTTGCGGAAGGTGGGTTTGCCACCAAACAGTGCCCGTTTAGGGCTACATTCCCTTCCCTTTTTTATTATTCCTTTTTGTTCTCCTTCACTAAGTACGTCTGTAATTTCCTCTTATGATCTCCCCTGTCGGGAACTATGTATCATGTATTATTTTTGCTGAAGGTGAATGAATGAATCATGGTTATTATGTTCTACCATTCGAGAGTTTTGTGTAACGACCCAAGATCCGGATACCAGGAGGAGCCCGATACCATTCGAATCCTGGCCCGCCGCCCACGAGCCGGAGGGCTCGAAAGGGCTAAAAAGGAATGTGGAGGTACAAAGAAATAGGAAATAAAGTAGGACAAATCAACAATTAACAGAAATAAATAATCTAACTACAACAGAGTCCAGTCCAACAGAAAGTACAATCTAAAGTAGTAAAACATACCATATGCCAAGTGAACACTCGGCCCGGCGAGCTGGCAGCTAAGGACCACTACGCAATGCCCTCGAACCTCGAGAACAAACCACCGCACCTGAAAAGCAGGGATGAGTCTCCAAACAGAGACTCAGTAGGGGTCTTGTGGAACCCCAACCGAGAAAAATAATGGCAAAAAGGAAAGCAGCACTAGCTAAACAACTACAACAGGAACAGCGAACCGGTGGTCGGTCAAAACTCGGCACTACAGCTACTCCTACTGGCAACAGAAAGGGAAAATCTCAATCTCACAATGGGGAACCAGACCACTCTACGCCAGACGTACTGAGGAAACACTCATGACAACCCTGCCACGGAAGCCTGCCCACACATGCATGACCAATCGGGACCGCACAATCCCACACTGGCACGGCGAGGCCTCGGTAATCCCTACCAGCACCTCTGACCACCATCTCGAAAAATATGCTGGAACGGTCCAGAAGTTATGTCTCGCAGACGAGAAATGGAACCCGAAAATAGGAGAGTCACGACTCACATGACAGGAGTACCTGCCCACTAGAAGCACAGCTGGACGGGTCCCCTAATGACTAACACCGCGTTGCAGTGTCTCCCTACTCGCCCCAGGCGGAAACTGAGACACACACACAAGTAACACTGACAAGGGTCTAGTCGGGGTCATGCTCGTCAGCACGCGTCTGAAGTCCCAGACCACGTGTGCACACACTGACTAACTGCGCTACGTCAGGCCCTCTAGCTGGTTCTTCCTCCCGGCTCAGACTCGAGCCACCATAGTAGGAGGCCCACGGCAACCAGCCTAAAGCCATCTCTCTCAGGTAGCCTCGCCACCACTCTTTCGTGGGACCACACGCATGAGTGAAGGCTATGACTATTGGGGAGTCACTAATGTGACCACTCTCTGAGGAGAAACTCCGAAGAACCAAGTGGCGCTAAGCCACTGGACTTTGGATAGTCCTCTAGACTCACTAAATCCAACGGTCCTTGAGTCACGAGACTCGTTCAAGGCCGTTGCACCAAATAGCACTATGTCGGCGATCTGCCCTAACCCTAGGGTCAGAAACCATGGCACGAAGACTCACGGGCAGTTCACGACTTTTCGAGGCCATTCACTCAAAAAGGGAACCAATAAAACATCCAGCCCCAGGCTGGGTGACTGGACTTGTAGTCCATAGGCCACACACACGGCCTACTCGAAAATCACTTTCTGGAGAACTCATGACGTGCTGGGGAACCCCCACCGCACTAACACCGATACACGGTGACTCGATCAAGAATATCATAAAAGCCCGAAACACATGGAGTCACCCGAACTCTCAAACCCATGGGCACTCTAATCGAGGTAACACGGTACCTCCAGACACCCCAAAACATAGACACAGAATCTCCGGGGTGTCCGGAACATTCATGAGGCTAAAAGTCGACCACTGGGTCACAACAGGGTTGACCGAAGACCAATACAACACTTAAACGGGCATGGCAAACATGAAAACCAAGAGGCGGTCCTCCCTGGACCGTGACAGACCTTGGCAGTCTGGTTAGGACCGCAAAACCTAGCATAGCGGTCCAGCCAGGACAGCATAGCACCAGACGCCTCTAGAACCTAGGCAGTCACTCCCAGACCACCGAGAAGGATGGCGGTCCATTACTTGACCGCTGGGTGTCACCTAGCGGTCAGTTATAGGGCCGCAATTCTTCCCGACCTTAAGTAGCTTAAAACCCAAAAAATGGTCACGCCCTAACCGCAAGAGGGATTGGCGGTCTATCGCCAGACCGCCACATGGTAGAAATGGCCACCACAAGACCGCCTCACCACTGGAGTAAGGGAAGGGATGAACGGTAACCTCCTGGCCATTGCACCCTAAAATCGTCACTCTGGAACCGCAAGTTGAAATGAGGCGGTCACTCCAGGACCACTTAATTGGGAGGAAACTCACAATGGTCAGGACTCGCCCTCAGGGGTCACGCCAACCCTATGAGGAAAACAGTCGGCCGCTGGAGGTGGTGGTCAATCGTACGACCGCAAAGCCTACCGACACTCCTTGGTCGGCAAGCAATCGCCAGGTGGGCCATTTCACCTAGAAATGGTTCCTAGTAGGACCGTTTTCATTCCGAAAAATTGAGAATGCCGAGAATGGCCCAAAAATGTCATTCCACATCCCATTCACCCCCAGGTGAAGGAGAAACAATGGGAAAACTCTTCCCCACAACCCAAGGCATCGATTGATACCATCAAACCACGAAATAATCTGTTAAAACACTAGATCTAGCTCACTCCCACAAAATATGGATTTTCCCAAATTGCTCAAATAAGCCCGCTCGGCTCACCATGGCCTACCAAAATCGCGAGAATGGAAGTACGCGAGTTGGGGGTCCATCTCCCTACCTCTACCAAAGATTTGACGTGTTGTGGATGCTGATCCACGATGAAAATGCCATTAAACCCTCGCCAAGACACCAACTCGCACCTGAGCTCCACCCCGCCTCCGTCCCTCGATCCTCGACCCATCCGCTCTATCCTCCTCGCCCGCGTCACCCCACGTCACCCCCGTCCCACCCCGTCAGCCTTCGGAGAAGAGAGGGTAAGAAGAGAGATCGTGAGAGGGGAGGGAGAGTGGCGTGAGGGAGAGAAAGAGAGAGGGTGAGGGGGGTTTATAAAAAAACCTTCAATCAGATTAGATGCCAACGCCTCCGCACGAGTGATATGTGTAACTCTGGCTCTCGGCGGACGAGTAGCGGCTGACGACTGTTGAGAAGGTGTAGGGACAGGCGATCGAAACGGTAAAACTGGCTGAGTCGGCTAAGAAGGCTGAGGCGGCGGCGGAAGATGAAACTGTGGCTGCGTAGCCTGAGTGAACTGCATCGTCTGCTGCCTCAACGGACAGTTACGGGAAACATGCCCTAGCTGATCGCATCGATAACATACAACCGGTAGGGAACATGGTACACCCGGATGACTGCCACCACATCTCGAACACGACCTCGGTTGAGAAACAACTGCATTAGTACGCGGCCGAACATGCAAACCCAATTGCTAACTCTGCTCAGAAAATGATGGCTAATCAAATCTCTTTCACTTTTTCTTATGACGGAAACCACTGCCCTAAGATTGCTGGAAAGGAACACTAGCGACAGGAGAAAAAGTGGGAGAAACTACTAAAGCAGATGACTGGTGAGTCGGCTGATGCGGTACAATCGACGACACCATCCCAGTCTGAGAAAAACCACGAGTCCTCGCCAACTCCAACTCCAAAGTGACAGCGGCTTGATAAGTGGCATCCAGCTCAGCGACACGTGTAGTGAACAGCGGCAGGCTCAACTCTGCTCTGAGTCCACGTAAAAACTGCTGAGTCCTCACAGTCTCATCGGTAAAAATATGCGGTGCATACCGGCCCAATTCAATGAATTTATTGCAATATTGCAATACCGACATTTCACCCTGAGTCAGCTCTAGAAACTGATACATCTTGGCTATCTTCAGGTAGGCTGGAGTATAAGCACGCTCGAACGCAGTGACAAACTCTACCCAAGTGATCTGTCGAAGCGGACGAGATCAGAAAGCAACTTCCGATTCTGAGGTCCACCATGTACGTGCAGTACTGTGAAGTTGGAAAGAAGCCAGCATAACACGCTCATCCTCGGCGCACTCCATGCATTGGAAAACACACTCGGTAGCATCCAACCATTCTCTCACTGCCTCGGGATTAGACTGACCCTGACTCTATGTGATGTGGACCTCGGACTCTAAATGGAGATGCGACCAGCAACATACGAGCATGAGAGACACTAGGCCCAACACTAAGAGCTCCTAAGGGCTATACGTCGCTAACAGAAATGCAAGCTCACTCATCATCCCAAGCGAGGGAAATGCGGATCGTGCGCGGTTGAGGAACCCGTAGAGTTCAAGGGTAGTCGACTCACTTCCGGACTCGGATCGAGTCATGGGATGGGTCACTCTCACACTTACAGCGGTGACATGGACTCACGGGTTAGGATCCTATGCTCTCGCAGCGGCATACGGCCATATACTAGCTAAGCAAATGAACGCCAAGAAGTTAGGATCGTTACCTCCACGCTCCCGGTGTGGGGAAGGCAACTCCGGCCAATCTCGGACTCCTGGTTAATAAAACTTTACAGTGGTACAAAAATTTGACCCACTCCACGCAGGGAGGTAACAGGTCACATGTGGGGCCTGGGAGTCATGATGATCAGGTTGACAGGCAGCATCTTGATGGCATCTCGGTGGTGCCGAACCCACGTTTTGATGCTGTCCAGACGGTGCGATCTATGGGTCCGTAGGTCCTACGGACCGATCAGTCCTCTAGAGCTGCTGAGATGGGTCCCGCTGTGATGGGGGCCCCTGGTGGCGTGTTCCCCAGAATGGCGGTCGACCGGAAACACCGGTCGGAGGCCGATCGGCTCTGATCTCCAAGCTTTGGAGTTATTGCTCACGGATCTGCAGGTTCTGTTTCAGGCCCGCGCTCTGACGAGATCGACTACTGCGTTCAATCCAGATGTCAGATCGAAGCACAGAAGGTACCGTTGAAAAGCTACTTCGAAGCACTTCGATCTAAGGCCAGAGAGAGAAACTGGATCGGCACAGCTCTAGCCTTGATCTATTTTTGAAGTTTTTGTTGGATAGTGGCTGAAATCTTAGAGTAGCAAGAAAGTTTCCTGAGAACTGCCATTGACTATAGGGTAAACCTCAGATCTGGAGATTGGGCTCTTCAGGAAAGTTGTAGAGATGGACGTAAGGAAGATTAGGGTATTTTAGTGCGCCCCCATCAACCCTAACCCTAGCCCCCCTACATCCCACGCCCCAGCCCCCTCTCCCTCTGCAACTCAGGTCTGCCCTCCCCTGCTCCGTGCATCCACGGCATCCCGGAGTCACCCCGTCATCGCTACGCCCTCCCGTGGATCGAGAAGACCGCGCTGCTGCTCTCTGTAACCAACCTGAAGCAGAGGTCGAGCTTGTAGAGACTACCCCGGCATCCACGGTGCAAACCAGCCGAAGCTTTCTTCTGTGGAGTCGTACGTCATCGAGTCAGCTTCATTCCAGAAGTGATCCCGCGGTGATCCGACCGGCACCGTTCACACCGCCCATTCTCGTGCAACTGTGCCAAACTTGGGTCTAAACCTGAGCACCATCTGGTAGCAGCTCCACCGCCTGCCCCTGTGCGATTCAGCCAGAGCTCTCTTCATGAGAGTTCTGCTCCTCCGAAGCGCCGACGCCCCAGAGGTGGTCCCGCCTGGTTTCGACATCATCTCCATCCAGGGTGGCCATTCTCCCTCAGTTGCGCCAGACCCAGAGTCCCCTATTCGCCCAGGACAGGCTGCTATAAAGTCGGCCCTGACACCCACTCTTCCTCTCCATTTTAGCACTGGGATTTCCCCTACAGCTACCTGCGACTGGTCCAACTGTTCACCTAGAAACCTGATACCGGCCGTTCCCACGACCACGTCCAGCGAGGTGATCAGACGGCCGCCATCTTCTGAGGGTTTGTAGACCTCCCTGTCAGTAATGTCCACGACTTGGTCCCGTCATGATTGGAGTTCCACAACGCCTGTACCGGCCAATGCACCACGACTGTGCCAATCTGTCCTGTGCGACAGAACTGCACAGGCCCACAGCCGCGACCGCCGTCTCCATCCAACGACAGCAGCTCAGCACCAGACCTTCAGGCATCCTTCGGCGTCCCTCGATCATCATCTAGGAGCTGGCTGCACCTCGATCGGATGCTCGAGCTCGACGTACGGTCGATAGTTTGTTTCCCCTCCCCGCGATCCCCCCTCCTGCGCGAGGGTAGTGTGTGTAATTGGTCGCCCCAAATTTAACGATTATACCAGAGTCCAGTCTAATAAAAAGATAAGTACAGTTAACAGAAAAGAAAGACGTACCCACAAGTCAGGGGAAGCCCGACGCAGGTACAGCTGGCCACTATGAACTTGCCACCAGAAGCCGCGGAAGTAGAACATGCCACCCACCTGAAAAGTAGGTGAGCCTCGTGTCACTGGCTCAATAGGGGTCACGCAGATCACCACCGAAAAACACGCAGTAACATGGAACAACAACAAAAATAACAGGTGTAGCAAGGTAGGAAAAGCTACTCTACAAAGCTGTAAAGAAGAGGAAGCAGGAGTATGGAATAGGCAAGGGAGAGGGAAGCTAAGAAAGAGGGAAAAGCCGTACCGAATGAGCGCGGCTACCGAACTAACCTCAGCTCCCAAGCTACTCCTGACAGCAACAGAAGGGCGAACTCTGAACTAGCGAAGTCAGAAGTTGCCGATCTATTGACAAGACACCAAGCAAGTGAAGGCCTGCAAGAAAAAAAAGGAAAAGACAAAAGCCCTAGAAAAAGTCTAGATAGACTAGATAGAAAGCACACACGACTCAATCACCGTGCATGCTCATCTAGACATGACCACATGCACAACTAAAATGTCGTGCACATGACACAACACTACACTGACCTCGAATAAAGCCACTAGGAGGCTAACTGGGAAAGGTCACAATGCTCAAGAAACACGAGAGTCACACGAAATTCACATGTCACGTGTCTGAAGTACTCCCCTCACTAAAAGAACAGCCAGCTACATCCACTGACGTCTTATGCTACGCCTACAAGTGTCTCGTCTGTGCTGCTGCCTGAAGAAGCACGATAGAGACTAAGACACGCTGAGAACCAGAACAGAAGTACCGTCGTGAGTGACTAGACAAGGTAACGCCCATCAGCGTCAGTCCAAAGCCCCTGACCACGTGTGCACACACTGGCTCGTGCCTAGAGCCAGGCCTCTAGCTAGTATTCCTGTGACGACCCAGAGCTCGAGATACCGATATACCGATAATACCGACATACCGATACCAGGAACTGGGGAAGCCTCGCACGCAATAAAAATCTCGGGAAAACTCCATTCCCAACAACCATAAAAACAACAAAAACTTAAATAAAATAAAATAAATAAATGATAAAAAGTGCGTCCACACCCTCACGGCGTCCCACACCTAGCCCCCACCTGATGCTCAGCATTAGTCAGACCACAGGATAGCACGTAGATCGAGGTCTACTCGGGACTCGAATCGGCACGAAAATCACCAGCTAGGTCTCAGACGATGAACGGTCCTTCATTGGCCACTCACGGATGTACGACTGACTCACAATCCTACAGGAGAGAAGGGACGGTCCCACTCGGCCGTACGCCACTCCCGACGGGTCACAGACTATAACGCGCCTGCCCAGGTGCGTTATAGTGCATAACGGATCGACAATGGCACGTTATGTCCCAAATCGCAGGAAACAGCATAACGCACTCCTCGAGGGGCGTTATGCACATAACGGACCACCCCTGGTGCATTATGTCTCACGGCGTAACAGACCATAACGCGCTCCTCAAGGTGCGTTATGGCCCCTCAACGGGCCCTCTCGGGCGCGTCAAGCGGTGGGTGAGGGAGTTAAGAATAACGCGCCTCCCCTGGGACGCCATGGTGAACACGATGGTCCTCTTGAGGACGGTTATAGGACCAGGGCCCCAACGGTCACAAAGCAACGGTCGGATCCAACGGTCACAAAGCATGACGCGCCTGCACAGGGGCGTCATGCTGGGCATAGCAGTCTATCGCGAGACCGCTATGCCCGCACGGGCTGAATGCAAAACCTATGAAGCATAACGCACCCCACTGGGTGCGCCATGCTCATAGTGATCACTGGTAGGACCGCTATGACGGTCCGACGGTGAAACGGTGAGTTCAACCCAAAAATCACAACCACGCCCCCGTACCACCACCGGAGAGGGGGAAATCAAGGGGGAAGCTCCCCGAAGGTCCTAGGCATGCATCTAAGGCCTCGGATCGACCAAAAACGTGACGAAACACTAGATCGGGCGATCACTCCCCAAATCATGAAATTATCCTAACCCGCTCAAAAACACCCCTCTCGGCCCCTCGATCGTGCGCCCTCTCGAGGCAGCTGGAGTTGGCGACCCCTCGGACGCGAAAGAATCTCCTTGGCTGGCACCCTCGCTTGGTGCCAAGCTAGGAGAGCTGAAGGATGTCGCAATCGAGTCATAGCATTGCCCGAATGGGAAAATAATCACCCTTGGCGCCTGCCCCTCAGCCCAAAAGATGGCTCCGCCATAGCCCTAGGTGAACCCCTTCCGGACGCCCCGGTGAAAGCCCGACTCATAGTAGGGAAGGGCAACCTTCTGGAGGTCGGCCTGGTAGACCTCTGAACGCTTGTACTGCTCGAGCGCCTCCAACCCTGTAGACTCCACCTTGCTTACAAGCTCGGCGGACTTCCACTCTACCTCTGTCGACTTCTCCTCCACCTCGGCCCGTGCAGCTTTAGCCTACATCCGAAGTCACTTGACATCCTCAGCTCGGCCCGTGAGCTCAGCGTGCTCCAACCCTGTAGACTCCACCTTGCTTACGAGCTCAGTAGACTTCCACTCTGCCTCGACCGACTTCTCCTCCACCTCAGCCCGTGCAGCTTCAGCCTCCGTCTGAAGTCGCTTGGCCTCCTCAGCTCGACCCGCGAGCTCAGCGCGCTCGGTTTCCCATCGACCATCACGCTCGGTCTGGGCCACGCGCTCCTACTCCAAAAGCTTGCTCTTCAGCTCAAGAGAAGTGCGGACCTGAACCAACTGCTCGGCCAACGCCCGAGCCTCCGCCTCGCTCGACCTCACCCGCTCCCGAGATGCAGCACTCTCTTGCTGAAGCTCCTTGAGATTGGCTGTGAGCCGAGCGATCTTCTTGTCAGATGCACCAGCGGCCCACGCAAGAGTCATTCGCTCTGACTCCGACTGAGTGTACGCGTCAGCCATGGTATCCCCCATTTGGGCCACGAGCAGACCGCCCTCCATAATCAGCTCGAGGACTGCAGATGGAGAACGTTGCTTATCTCCTCCTTGCACCACCCCCGAGGCTACATTGCAACACCTCTAGTACAGGGGGCCCCAGATACCGGGAGGAGGGTCAGCCCTTTTTAAAGTAGCTGGAAGATGATACATTTTTTTTTACATATAATGTGTGCTATTGTTATTATTACTATTAGCTGCCTTTTACTAATGTGGTGCTCTTATTTTCTTTCTTTTGTGATGTGCAGGGTGTGATGAGGACTCGCATTAGTTGGTACCTTGTGGTGGCCACCTACCAGGGACTTCTAGACTTTCAAAGGGCCAGGCTAGAGGAGATGGGATTTGGGGTGTTTCTGCGGATCGAGCCATTGCGGCTCAACCTACCCCTCATCCAGGCACTGCGAGAGAGGTGGGACCCGACAAGTTGGGCCTCCCTGATGCCGTGGGGGCATATGTTGCCCAGCCTGGAGGACGTCGTCTGGATCACCGGACTGAGGGTGGATGGGGAGGTGGTGAGCGGCGTCACCTACCCCAACTACCGTAAGAGTGCCTACCAGCTGCTAGGACTGGAGACCATAGTGGACGACAAAGAGAGCAGGACGGTTGCTCGACTTGCCGTCAAGGAGGTATTGGGGCTCATCGACACTCGACAGCACATAGGGGAGACCTCCACAAAGTTCATGGCATGGATGGAGGGAGTTGCGCGTGGCGAGTTCTGCCAGGACGCTACTAACTGGGAGCGGGTGGACCGCGACCTCTGGAGGTTCCTCTTTTTCGTGCTGGAGAGGCTACTCATGGGCACGAAGGGAGACGACATCCACTGTTGCTTCCTGGAGATACTGATAGATCTAGATAGGATAGGGCAGTATGCATAGGGAGCTACCCTGCTTGCTCATCTGATCACCGACCTGTCATAGGGTACAGGTCGAGAGACGACTGCTAGTGGCTTCATACCATTCCTCCAGGTAAATGCATTTTTTTATTCGCACTTAGTCCAGCCTTATGTTTATGCAATTGATAATGCTAATGACATGTAAAGAATGTAGGTGTGGAGTTACTACTACATCCTGATGGGGAGTATCACGTCCCGAGCGCGAAAGATATTGGGATGCGTGACGCGTCTATATAGATCGTATTATTAGAACGATAGAATTTGACATACATAATTACGGAGTGCACAAAAGACTAATAAAATCTAAGGTATCAATATCATCTTGGATGGCCTGGGTCAACCTCTTAATCGATCCCATGTCCCGAGCAACAACCCACCGCCTCGCAATGGGGATCCGCTCTAGATATAACTCTATCCCTTGCCCGATCCCAGGAAGATATAGAAAGCTCCAGATCTGCATAAGTCATGTCATTTGTCAGTATCAGCATATAGCAACCATAAGCATATGAAGGCATATAGAAGCATTTAGAGTTTAAGTTGTTTACCTGAAGGAAAGGCGAGAAGCCACCCAGCATCGTCCGCCTGTCGGTTGTGCTGAGTGACTCGAATAGAAAGGCTAGCACAACCACTCCCCACGCGTATCTGCCAACTCTGCCCAAATTGCTCAGCAAAGGTAGGAGCCTGCAGCTGATGACGTCGGCTCTGGTCGGGAATAGCAACTTCTCGAACAGCAGGATCAGGAAGTGCCTCAAGATCCTATCTCCCTCTGGTCCTGCCTCCGCTACTACTCTAGGATGGACCTGCTCGATCAATCGGTCAATGTGCTACTCTGGTAACTCTCCCACGACGATCGTAGCTCCTCGAAGCCCCAGGCTGTCTTGGAGTGTCCACCATGCCAACTGGGACGAGTGGTGTCCCGGCCTCACCAAATCTAGCCCAAGCAACTCCTGAGCCAGATCACAGTTGTCTGTGTAGGTGTATCCTATCACCACTACTCCATGGACCCTCAGCCCCGTAATCCTTGCAATATCCTCCAATGTTGGGATCATATGACCCCACGGGAAGATGAAGGCCTGGCTAACTGGATCCCACCTCTCGTGCAATGCGTATAGTAGTGTCGTGTCCACCGTCATAACCTCTATGCTGAGCACCTCACCGAATACCATGGCAGCCAGTCGCTCCCTTTGATAGTCAGGCAGTGCCTGGTACACCACCCTGACCTTCAGCCATGAGATCCGGGTTCTTCTTTTCCCCTACACACACATAGAGCATAGGGTTAGTTATCACATTGCATTCCATTCAATACAAGTAAAAACAACAAAAGAATTAAATAAGCAAAAACTCAAAAAAAATTAAATTGCTGCCCCCTCTCTACTACAACCTCCATCCCCCACCTGAAGCCCTGGAAAGAACAAATGTGCTTTTCGTGGCTTCTCCAAGGATCCATCCCATTGTGAGCTCACATTCCTCCCCTGTTTGTCCTGTTAGGTTTGACGGTGGGAAGCGTCACATGGTCACCGGCTTTTCCTTCGAGCAGCTCTCTACGGCCTACTGTATTTAAATGGGGGCATCGCCATGGTGACCACTTTACAACATGTGGCTTCTTCATCCTCCCAATTCTATTATGGGCATCTCCGGTGAAGAAGATGACAACCAGCGGTAGCAAGAATGGGAGGGCCTACGTGACTGACGGCAATGGTTACCTATCCTATGTGCTCATCAAGCTACCCCTGGACAGTGGCTACACCATCCACGCTAGTGTTCGGGACCTTGGTTCTTCTCCATGGCCATCCTCCTATGACGTGCTCTGTGATTCTTACTCTCCTCTTTGTCCTCCTTATTGTGAGTTCTTTGTATGTATGCTGTTCTTCTTCCCTTATGAGGCCATGCTCGTGTCATCATCTCCTTTGTTGTAGGAGTGATAGGAAACTAGAATGTGATCGTGATGAGAGGCGACATATTGATTCATCATCAGTGGTATGTTCACGCTTGCCCGTCAATATTTACATATGATGCATATGTCTTTTATAGCCTAACCATGGATGATCCTCCCACCCCCAACTAAAACTGTAGGCTCCACAACTGGATTCTAATAGGAATGTGGGGAAAGGAAGCCATCATTTTATCCTTGGACAGTTGGATGGGCTCACATTGTAAGGTATATTTGTATTTGGCCCCATTGTTGTATCATGGCTTTGTATACCCGGTAGCCTATGAAGTTCACTTGTTTAGTTGCCATTCTGTTAGCAGCACCGGTAGCATCAATAAATACAAGCATGGGAATTTTGTTTCATATATTCTGAGAGATAAAAAGGAAGATTGGAGATATGAGTAAAGTTGGAAAAGGAAACCAGAAGTGTTTCTATGCTAGCTGAGAGAAACCAAAAGTGCTTTTGTGCTAGTGAGATAAAGGATAGGCAGTCCCTCCTCGCCCCGGCCGGACAGGTAGCAAAGGGCTTTCCTAGCCCCCTCCAACTGTGCCTCGGTATCCCCGTCAGGCTGACCAGTGAAGCTGAAAAGTGGAGGTGCTGTCGGGTTCGCCACGGCCCCCCGAGCTACTAACCCTGGAAACAGCAATCCATCCCACGCACTCAGATAGTGTGTCGGCAGCAATAGGCTTGTCTCTCTCGGTGCCGAGTGCGCCGCCAGGATTCTTAGCCCCAGATACACATTGGCCAATGCGACTGGAGCCAAGGCCAACTGTACCCTCTGCCAGCAGACACGCTGGCCACAGTAATTCTGCCCTCAACAGGCCATCCTCCCCATGCAGGACCACAAATGTCGCTAACCAGTACGCCAAGTATGCGGCAAGATGTGTCACGTCCGGCAAGCCATGGGGATTCCACCCCTCCTGTGGTGCATGTAATGTATCTGGAGTATGTCCGGAAGCGTAGCTCCACCTCAGTATACTCCTCCCACGGAGTCTGATCTCTGGAAAACTTCTGAGAAAAGTAGAAGGGTCCATTGTAGAAGTGGTGGACCCACACATTCGGCGGCACCCTGGGAGTCTGTGCAGCTCTGTCTCTCCCTACTAGGGCCAGGTCCCTCCAAGTCTTCAGAAGGTGCCGGTAGCTGTAAGACACTCAATATCGCCCCTATCTATCAGTATGGCTGCGATGGAGATCATCCAGTACCACCTCCCCATACCCTTCGCCGCTGATCGACAACCCAGAAATTTGAAACAGAGACCACAAGCCAAGTGAGGTCTCTCCCTCTGCTGTCGCCACCATGTTCCATGGGCGGTTAAACCGCTCCAGCAGTCCCTGTAGCAGCCCAGTGTAACAGGGTACGCATACAAAGTAGTAGTCATCGCGTACCTGATCCCTGCCCTGTCCAGTAGCACCCTGTAGTGGTGCACGATCCCCATCTACCACTCGGTGGCTCCCTGACGATATTGGTGTGACGGGATCACCGCCCAGCGGCTGTACCAGCTGATGACGGTCTACCGCATAACTCCGTCCAGAATGCTGTGGTCGTCATAACCCTCTCTAGCATACTGCAGACCTACAGGCTCTAGCACCAGCCTGGCTGTCCCCTCTGTCTCGGTACGGGGGTGGCCGTGTAAATCCCAAGAGGCCGGGCCTAGTGGCCCAACTCTGACTCCAAACTGCTCTGCTCTACTAAAGAACCCCAGGCACTCAGCACTGGGCAAGTGACGCTGCCTCCAGCAGTCCCCAGAGAAGCTCGGATAGCTGTAGAATGCAACACCATGTAGGCTATCCTGCCAATCAGAATGGCCCGCTCAAGTCGGCACCGGGCCCTCGGAATCTGCGAGTCATCCTCCTCCATGCCAGGAGGGACGTAGCTCCTGATGAACTCAAAAAGGTGGCGACCCAGGGGGAACTCCACGGGGTAGCCTCCGCTTCAGTCGTAGGTGTATAGGCCACCTGCCTCCAGAATCCGAGCCACCTCTACGGTCCCAACTCCAGCTGCCCTCTCGCCAACTGAGCCCTCAGCTACTGTCATACAGCCCAGATCCAGCTACTCTGCACTAGCAACGGTGACCACCGGTGGACCCAGAGGGCACATCGGTCGCTCAGTCCATCGCACCCAGTGGTCCTCCTCCCGAGCCACACACCTTGGGACCCGCTCATCTCTGCCAAATCATGTCATAGCTACAAGACATGGCATACAAAATAATCAGAATACTAGAAAGTCAACTTGTATAACATAACAAAGCAAAGACACATGAAGTGTCAAAATACAACTACAACAACTCAGAATAGGGGGCTCACGGGCCGTACGCCCTCGTCTCCGCCTCTGACATATGACCCGTGGGGGGCATTTGTTGTACCCAGATAATTTCCCAACAAAATGCCAAGGAATAGGGGTTCGGGAATTCCCCCGAACACCTTCAAGGCATGAGCCACCCGGCCATTTCTACAACTCCTTGGACCCCATCGGGAGCCCTAGCCAGTTCACCATAATGTGTGGCTACACAAGCAACTAATCAGGACCAATCCTGGCTACTTACCGGTGGGCCTTGCCTGCACCCTACATGGTCGCCCGGGCCAACCCGGGGGTGCCCCAACTCTAAGCCTCGCCACGTGGCACCCAGCAAAAAGGTAGGGAGTCAACCCCGAGATGCCTTCTTTCAACCCTTCAAGGTCAAAGGGAGACCTAATCGAGTCAACCACTGCCTTTGGAGGCCCTAGTACGCGTGTATGGCTCACACACATGTGTTCGGCATTTTCCCGAACACCTTGTGGGCACGCATATTCCAGCCCTCTGACATCAAGCCACAGGCCAACCCGTGGTTCCAGCACACTAATTGGGTCCTACAACGACCCCCCAATAAGACGGGGCCACCCCCGACCCTCAGACACGTGGCGACGAGCCGCTCATCTTTAGCTCTCGGGCCAACCCGAGGCTATCTTGCCAACCCGCCATGCAACATGGTACACAGTTCGAGGAACAACCCATGTGTCTAAACTACCTCTCCTTAGCCCCCACGGGCTCCCATCCTAAGCCCAAGGCCCACTTTGGGGCCCCTCGCCCAGCTACCCAAGCCGTTCAGCAACCCGAGATATATCAGGTGTTTACCTGAACACCTCACGAGCGGCTATTACAACTCGAAGAGTGACGGCCTCCACGGGCCAATCCCAGTATCCCAGAGCCTTGTGCCCCTCGAAGGACATCCCCAGACAATGAAAGAAGACCCCCGGGCACCATCCCGTGGGGCTACGACCTGCCTGGGGCTCATTCACCCCAGGGCGCAGTCGTGCCCCCCCCAAGGAGGGTGAACTCCCTGGGGGCCACGCCCTCTCCCCAACCCGGTGGCCCCACGGCCCTACTCAGTCCCCCTTCGTCTGACTCCCTAATTCGAGGTGAAGGGTTCACGTCGTTCGATCATACCAGTTCGTGGGAGCGACATGCGGAAGCAATAGCATGGAAGATTGGTCCTCGGTAGTCAACACGCACACAAGGCGCCACGTGTCTTCCTGTAATTTTCTTCTTAGCCAAATTGGGAAGAAAAAATCAAAAATAGGGGTTTTATAGAGGTGGGACCGCCCCCCTCTCTCCCTCTCTGTCAAGTCCACCTAAACACCCCCTGGGGAGGGGTTTAGGCGGACCAGCCTGAGAGGGGTTTAGGCAGACCAGCCTGGACCCCCAAGCTAGTCCACCTAAACCTCCATGTTAGGCTAGCAACCAACATGTAAATGGAACATATGAAAGATTAATTTTTTTTAATTACTGGTTTATTTTTCATCATGACCTTGATTTATTATTTCAAATATGAATACATGAGCCATGTTACTAGGATTGTTTGATAGTCATTCTACTTCGGTAGGATTGACTGACCGCTACACTTGTTTCTGATGTTTTACTAACCTCTATTCCTTATAATGGTTGGGACTCTCCACCGGATGCTCCTTCCATCGGACTAGGACCTCCATTACGGGACCTCCGTAAGTCCCCGCGAGCCTGAGATTCCCACTAGGATGCCAGGTAGATTCTACCATCAAGATCTGAACCTGTCACGTGATCAAACCACTTGGATTGCTGTGTTGTGAGTCACAGCTCAATTGGGACCAACAGAGTCTTGAACGGCCGGAATCAGACCGTTTGTCTTAGTGGGCGGCCCATTAGGAACCGTGCATCCCTAGCTAATTGCCATTTAATGTCGATCGATTAACCTTGTTATTTCTTCAACCAAGCTATGGTTTGATCGACCCAAAGGCCCTAGGCTGACCAGTGAAAAGTTGGCTGGACCCTGGTTCAGTTCTACCCCACTTATGGCAGCCCGGAGCCCATTTTGGGTGGATTTCTAGTTTGATAGCTAGGCCTAGTTGAGCGAACTGATGAGGCCCATCCATGTGTTCGAGCGAATCTCACTGGACCGTTCAATCCCCCGAGCGGCCCTATCAGGCCCGTTTATCTTGTTCTTGGGCTTCAAGTCTTTCTAGTCATGTGCAGCCCATTCTTGATCGTCCACACTAGTTGAAAGGCCCATTTATGATTGTTCTTGTTTAAGAGCGGCCCATGCTGGTCCGTTTATCCTTGACTTTGGTAAGGCTGATCCTCAGCCCATTTCCTTTATGAACGGCCCAGTTGAGACCGTATGTCCTTTGAGTGACCTAGGTTAGACCGCATATCCTCCAAAACCAATTTTCATTTTGTGATATTGAATCCAAGGATCTGTTGGTTCTTGATAACTTGAACTTTCTAGACAAAGTATCTCTTCAACTTATCCTTGAGTTTTTTCGAGGTAAGTTCATACCTTGATATTATTGGCCATTTAATTTGATCAATGTCGAGACATAACTTGGGATCTTGGATCCATTAAATCAATGCCAACGCATCATAAGGACCCGGTCTGGTCCTGGGAGGAGCGCCCAAAAAGTACTAGTGCCCCGGGGAGTTTGAATGACATGGTGAGGCATTGCACCGAGTGCATGACTAGTGTGATGTCTACGACATAATCTATTACTTGAATCTTTCTTGACTTGGTTATCTCTTGCTCGTTGGCCAATTTTCAGTTACATTATGTTCATTATCTCGCACTTTCATTTACTAGGTTACTTTGCTTCATCGTTATTTCTTCTTCTTACGTTCACATTAAATGCAATTGGTTAATTACTTAAACTTGCCTGTTATTTCCTACTGAGTGTTCGCTCACCCAGTTGTTCCCCCCTTTTTTTCAGGTAGCTCAGGTGAGGATTCACAAATCGATGGGGATGGGCAAGAGTGACGACCCTGGAGCGAACCTGTTGGAAGAACCTGAAGAGTCATCTAGAGTTGTTTTGTGTCTAGTTATGATTCAGAGTGTGTGTCAGTAGAGTTGTAATGTTGTAGTCAGTAATTGTAATAGTGTCAAGTGGATGTTATGTTGGAAGTTTGCTTAAGTTGGTTTGATGGATGATGTAATTTGGATTATAGATCATTTAAATATTTATTTAGATTAATGGAGTTATTTTCTATTCATGGTGTGGTGTTAATCCTGTAGCTGAAGCATAGCATGTCTGAAAATAAACATACTATTATTAATGTTTCTACTGCTAGTCCCGATATTCCGCGTCGGGACGTGATAGCCTCGCTAGGGCTACAACCAACTCTAGAAAGTGTAGGCCACGGTCGAGGTCATGGCTAAGGATGTGGTAGAGGCCACAAGAGGATTGTCGAGCTACCTCTCCACCCATCTACCTTCCACCCAGAGTGAATCATCCTCTTTCGAGGGGAAGAACCTACCCCTATTCTAGAGATAGAAATCCGAAAGGGGCCCAGCATCTTCGACCACTCCAACATGGGGGAAGGTCATCACCAGTGCTCCAGCCCCTGCTCTATCCCCGGTCATGTCTGAATATCAAGCAAGTCCATGCAGTAGGGACGGTCTGACTCACCAGTCGCCTCTAGAAGAGCCATCCTTGTCACCTCTATTCCAGGAACCCACAAGTGACCAAAGCCAGCCCGATCCTAGTAGTAAAGGCAAGGTAGTACAACTCCCTGATGAGGAGCAGCGTGATGGCTCGTGCAAAACCCAACCAGACATACTACCATCATTAGAGGATGCTCGTGCTAGAGCTGATCAAAAAGTCCTCCACCAGATGAAGCAGTTTCCCACCGACATCACAATTTGGAAGCCATTGCTTAGAGTAAGGAGCTGAGAGAAGCTCTTGTTAAAATACTCTAAGAACTGGAAGCCTATGAAGCACATGCTGTAGAGATAAAGGTGTCAACATATGAAGCCTTTGCAGCCATTGTCACATTCGTGGAAAAGGATATGCTTCTATCCTCCCTGTGTCACAATCGCCCTCTCTACATGTGGGGGGAAATTAATGGGCATGAGATGAAGTGGACCCTAGTGGACGCCAGTGCTGCTGTCAACATCATGCCGCTAAAAATCTTCAAGACCTTGTATCTGACCCCATACCTTCAAAAGGTTCAAGCAGTTAAAATATTCGGCTTTAACCAGGATACCTAGGACATTCTCGACTAAGTAGATGTGGATTTGGTGCTCAATGATTTCACCTCTAAGGTGACATTCTACATCATCGACACCAACACCTCTTACAAGGTACTATTGGGCAGACTTGGTTGCATGAAAATCGGTTCATCCCGCTGACTCTCCATCAGTGTATTAAATATGCTAAGGACAGAGAACAGCATACGATCCTTGCAGTCCTATCACCATTCACCTCAACGGAATGCAATCTCGTCGATGTTGCACTTTACTTTGGGGGACCTAGTGTGTAGCCCGTAATCAAAAGCAAAAGCAATGGCTAGTTCTTGGAGGAGTATGAAGATGATCTCTTCTTCATTGACGAAGAAAAGGCCAAGCTCCGTCGGCTATGCCTCGGCTCCAACTTAACTTCAGATTGCCCTGAGAGGTGTAAAATCGATTTCGAGGCTAATCTTATTAGTCGAGCCATCGACAAGAGCATATGCTAGCTGCCAGATTGCATATAGCTCTCTTGTGCATCAGAGGAGCACAAGGTTGAGCCACTCACAATGTTTGTCATTACCTACAAGCCACTGTAGGTGCCGAAAAGTGGGGGCGGCCCATGGGGCGCGCCTTTGACTCCTCCCGCTACTGTTGTGGTTGCAGCCTACAGTGCACGAATTAGAAACGTAAGAATGGGGTGATCGCTAGAGACTATTACCTGAGCCTCACAAGGTGATGATCGTGTGGGATGCCTTGAAGAAGGGAGTTTGTGGGGACCCAACATCTCCATGCTCGGCCGGCCAAGGATGGAGAGCCCTAGATGTCCCAATATGCTAAAAATCCTACAAAACAATAACAAAGTCCATGAACACAAAGAAGAAGACACTTATTAGTTCTTAGGCGTGCGGCATAAGTTCTAACAACGCAGAGGAAAGGGGAAAAGGGGGCATGATTATCTGGGGGTGTGTGTGAGAAGGGGGATGGTCGAGACTTTCGACCACCCACCTTCCCGTTTGTTTAGAAGGGAAAATCTCTTATGATAGCATCTACAAATTAACTAGAACACTTTGAATGCAAGTAAACGGGGAATGTAATGGTGGAAGCAAGAAACAGAAGGGGAACATGGGAAGCAAACCAGGGGGGCAGCCAAGTGTGTAGCCACCCAGAAGCCAAAGACAAAAGTCACTGGAGTAAAGGAAGTTGGTCTTCCTCAGTCCTCAAAGCTATTAGAGCTCAGACCTCGGAAGCGAACCTCACCTGGGGTCACCAACCTCTGAGGATGTTCCTTCTCCTCTCCGTCATAAGTCCCAAAATGTGTCTTCCCTAGTAGGGGTCACGTGGATCCCCACCGAGGAAAACACGCAGTAACACGCTAACAACAACAGGCAAGCAATAGTAAACAGCAAGTAAGCAGTAAAGTAGGAAAGCTAAACTATAAAGCGGTAAAGGAAACAGAACAGGAAGCAGGAGTAGGGAACAAGCTAAGGAAGAGGGGGAGGAAGAAGTCGTACCAGACAACGGCTACCGAACTAACCTCGGTACCCCAAACTGCTCCAAGCAAGGGCAGGAGGGCGACTTAGAGCTAACAGAGTTAGGAGTTGCCGAACTGCTGACGCAAGGCACCTAGAAAATAAATACTATAGCAAGCAAAGATAGAAGGGTGAACTTTGAACTAAGAAGTCAGAAGCTTACCGAACTGTCAACACGACGCCAGGCTCCAAACGAAGACCTACAAGGACAACAAGAAACCCTAGGAAAACCTAGACAGACGACCGACACAGATGACGGACAACACGACAAGGATGTCGTGCACACTGCCACATACACAACCGAAACATCGTGCAAGCGACAGACACTGACCCTGAGTATAGCCGCAACAAGGGCTAATCCATAAGGTCACGACGCACGAGGAACGTGAAGAGAACCGCGAAGGGTCACGTGTCATGTGACTGGAGTGCCCCACACTAGAAGAATAGCCAGCTGCGTCCACTGACATCTTATGCTGTGCCTACTAGCATCTCGTCTACGATACCTACAGACAGGTAGAGACTAAGACACTATCAGAACCAGAACAGTAACCAAGTTGCAAGTGACTAGACAGGGGAATGCCCGTCGGCATCAGTCCAAAGTCCCTGACCACGTGTGCACACATTGGCTTTTGCCTAAGCCAGGCCTCTAGCTAGTTTTATCCCCCCGTAGGACGCAATGGTAACTGCGAGAGTTGACGGAGACTAGCTTAAAAATCGTGAACCGGAAGTGCCCTGCTATAAAAGCCGTCACGCCGAAGCGTGCCGTAAGGCTACAACTAGTGAAGGCTCACAAGACACGGACCCAAATACAAGTGCCGAAGTACATACAGGCAAGAGTGCCCTGAAACACGTACTTCGAAGCACCAAAGGTAGCGCAGGAGACTGCCAATAGACTTAGGACAAGGCAACTAGACCTATAGCTACAACGGTCCCTGAGTCCTACGACTCTGAGTTGGGATCATCGCACATAGCGGGACAAGCCGCCAATCGGTCTAATCCTAAGCTAGGAAAACAACGTTCTGAGAAAATGACACACGAAGACCTGAGGGGACACCAAGAACTCTCAGTACACCTGGACACGTAAGTCGAGGTAGAACGGTACCTCGAGGCATCCAGAACCAATGTCTCGAATTGGACAAGGCCGTCGAGACACAACAAGACTTCCTGTCAACCACTAGGTAACCCCGGGTTGATCGGAACCAGACACGACACCGGCACACCAACACATCTACTGCCACAACAACAAAAACAAGCAGAACCAACAGGAACACGAGTGGCGGGGAACGATAACACTCTGGGCAGAGCAACTCGTCAGTCAACTGCTAGGGGAAACCCAACAGTCAAGAGACAACTGCTATGCAACCAGAGACAAGGACAATGGTAGTTTCTAGATTGAGTCGCTAGGGTACTGTTGTAGTCTAGGAAAAGACCACAGCCAGTCACCTAAACCAACCAATCCGGGCAACCACCGACAGACAGACACCGCCCTAAACAAGGACCTAAGACAGGCGAACATACAACACAGCACAAGCAAATAGTCAACATGGCGAACAGGACTATAACACACCGGCAGAGGGGCGCTATACCCACATAACGCACCACTGGAGGGGCGTCATGCCAACCAGTGTGAAAACTGACAATTAGATGATATAACGCGCCGGCATAGGGGCGTTATATCAACAGAACGCACCCAGGGAGGGACGTTATGTCCAACAGATCTAAACTTGAACAACATGAAGTATAATGGACCTCGACAGGCACGTCATACTAGTATAACGCACAAGGACAAGTGCGTTATACCCACCAGACACCAAAACGCATTAAGCACAGACCAAGGGCATATAACGGACCACACCCAATCCGTTATAGCCACAAAATGCACTGGGTGAGGCGCGTTATATCAACCGCACACCCAGTCAAAACATCGGTCAACGAAATACATAACGGATCTACACCTGCGCGTTATCTTAACCATAACGCATAGGGAGGAGTCCGTTATGCAAACCGACTGACACAGTCTTCGAGGTAGGCACAGTCATCGAGAGATCTGACATGACAGTCCTCGAAAATCACCCAACCATAACGCACCTGGACAGGGGCGTTATGCTCCACATAACAGACAAGGCCTGGTCCGTTATGCTCCAAGACCTCCGAAGATAAAAACTAATGAACGAAGCATAACGGTCAATCGGGGGACCTTTATGCACATAACGGTCTCTGGTAGGACCATTATGCTCATCCGACGATAAAAATGGTGAAACGGCCCAATCGGCCCGTTCCACGCCCCATGCATGCCGTAGCGCAGGGGAAATACATCCAAACGGTGGGAAATCCTTCCAGGATTCCAAAAACACCACATGCATGTCGTGAAACACTCTAAATCTCGAGATTCGGGTGATTCAGATGAATCGACCCAAATAGAGTTACCGGGGTTCCCAGACTCCTACCGGCCCCAAATGACGACCAATCGACACGAAACTGGTGGGGTTGGGATCCTGACATTGGTGGCCCAACATGAAACGAGAAGTAGCGAACTTTGTGTCTCGCTGTCTCACGTGCCAACAGGTTAAGGCAGAACACCAAAAGTCTACCGGTTAGCTACATCCTCTTGATATTCCCAAGTGAAAGTAGGAAGATATCAGTATGGACTTCATTATGGGTCTGTCTAAATCTAAAGGAGGACATGATGAAATATGGGTCATCATTGACCATTTGACCAAGTCGGCACATTTCTTGCCAATCAAGAGCCGATGGTCAGTTGATGTTCTTGTAGCTCTGTACATAAAGGAAATAGTCAGATTACATGGAGTTCCTGTCTCAATCGTGTCTGACCGAGACCCGTGATTTACTTCTCATTTTTGGAAGGGTCTACAACATTCGTTGGGAACAAGACTTAACTTTAGTACAGCTTTTCATCCTCAAACGGATGGTCAGACCGAAAGGACCAATCAGGTGGTAGAAGATATGCTCAGAGCTTGTATTATTAATTTTGGTGGAAGCTGACATGATCACTTACCTTTGGTCAAGTTTGCATACAACAATAGTTACCAGGCAAGCATACAAATGGCACCTTTCGAAGCCTTGTATAGAAGGAGTTCCCGATCACCCTTGTGCTGGGATGAAGTTGGCGAGAAATAACTATTAGGCCCAGACATGGTAAGGGATACCACCAAAAAGATTCAGCTCATTAGAGAGAGACTTCAAGTGGCTCAATCTAGACAGAAGGTTTATGCTGATACAAGAAGAAGAGATCTCGAATTCCAAGTCAGAGATCACGTATTTCTCAAGATATCACCTGGATGTGGAATAAGGAGATTTGGTGTTAAGGGCAAGCTTACACCAAGGTTTATCAGACCTTTTGAGATACTAGAAAGAGTAGGCGAGGTGGCTTACCGCATCGCCTTACCTCCTCTGTCACGCCCCGAGCGCGGAAGATTACTCGGAAGTGGCGTGACGATGTCTATAACGATCATGTCAATTAGAGCGTAGTGCATTCAACACATACAGACAGAGTGCGCAAGATAGAAATAACCCAAATCTTTATTCATAACCATGTTGTGATTGGCACGCCTACGCAGTCAATCAATCAGTTGATTACCAGTTAATTAATTGGTTGATCGATGCAGAAATAAATAAATAAACCCCCAATAATTTTAAATAATGAACGTAATCCCATCGCTGCGAAACAATCTAGCACGTTCGGTGGGACCAGTGTCACCTTTCATCTCTTTGCCAAGATATGCAGGCCTTGAGGCCCTCCCAAAGGTTACTGATCGTCGGTGTATTTGTATTTGCAGGAGAACGATGGCATCAATGGGACTGACTGGCGTCAACTTCGGCCCAGCAATCATTGCTTTTCATGCTGAGCACAGGTACCTGGTGGTGCCCACTGTCTTTGGGACGTTCCATGCTGCTGTTGGCTTCCCCAACTTCTTGGGGTTGGCCTTTGTCGATATGCTAAAGGTGGAGTCCTCGGAGCCTACCGCGGAAGCTGCGAAGAAGGTTGAGTCTTTGAAGGCTCGATGCTTCCCGGACTCGCCCAAGAATCCAACCCTGGTCTCCAGCTGCCTGGTGCACCATGCTGTTCCCGGGGCCCGCCCCACTCCCATCAACAAGAACTCCGGAGGACGCCAACGCAAGGGCTTCTGGAATAGCACTACCATTGTTATCGGATCTCTCTCCTAGTCTGGTAAATCAATGCTGATTGGCGGAGTTTGCATCTTCCTCAACAGACACGACGCCCGAGTGGCCCCTGACCGGGTCGTCCCTGCATCCCCATCCAAAAATCCTACCAGGCCCTCGTCGGGAGGAGAGTTGAAGGAGAAGAAGCTGGCTGTCGTGGCTGAGAAAAGCTGGCCCCCAGGTCGAAGAAGTTTAAGCAGGTGTGGGTCCCCAAGAGGATCCAGCCTACTCAGCAAGCTACACCAATCCGCTGTCTCCCTGCACGCGACGGAGCAGAAGTAAGGAAGAAAAGGGGCCTGGCCTCAAAGGAAGAAGAAGGGTTTGTGGACCCTCTATGCCGCAGAAGTTTCAGAGCCTGTGCCCGCCAAGCCAACGTCCCTGCTGTGGGACGGAGATTCCAACAACCCGCCGGCCAGGCCCGGCTTGCTTACAATCTTGGCTCAGGAGTAGGAGGGGGACAAGTGGAGAGGGGGAATTCCACTGCCCAGAGAGAGGGGCTAAACGACGTCCCACTAGACCAAACGAGACCCGACTCCTTAGACTGACAGCCCCCCCTGGGGCCCACTAGCTTCAAGCCCAGTAACTCACTCGGATCAAGCGCTTCCTAGGAGGCCTTCGGGTTCGAAAGTCTGAGCATCAGATCGATCGGGGAGATCCGTTTGGGAACCTAACATACCCCGTCCAGGACGTGCACCCATCGCTCAGGAGCCCCCCTTGAGCTAGTGCCCCATGCTCGGACCGACTGATGAAAGCTTATCCGTGCTACCGTTACGTGCCCTTTAAGAGCAGGGAGATCAAAGGGATAAGGGAGATCAAGAGTCCCTGTGCTATAATGAGCCCATGAAGAGGATGTAACCCCCCTAAAACTCCTCGGCTCACAGGGCTCCTACGTTCCACGAGTCGCTATATAAACCTGGGAAGCTCTCCTACGAAGGGTAAGGGCAACTAAGCCACACTAATCCTGAGCAATAGCCACTTTACCACTTGGTAGAGAGGGATCTCGCACCCCTACCTCCTCCTACCTCTCTCCATCACAGCAGAGCTCTATCTGATTTCCTGACTTAAGCATCAGATGGTTTTCCTTAGGGAGCCATCCCTGGGCACCTCTGATCCATTTCCATTCTTGCAGTTCTCACAATCGTGGTCGTCAACCTCAGCTTAGGAATAGCACGAGATCGCCCCTCTTCAACCTCAACTGAATAGTGTAGTTGAAAGGAGGAATCATACCCTATTAGATATGGTACGGTCCATGATGTGTTTTGCTGGTTTACCCTTATTCCTTTGGGATTTTACCTTGGAGACTACTGCTCACATGCAGAATAAAGTCCCATCGAAGTCAGTCGACTCAACTCCATATGAGATATGGAAAGGAAAGAAGCCAAATCTTAAGTATTTTAGGGTTTGGGGATGCCCATGTAAAGAAACATGACTCTGATAAACTGGGATCAAAGACTGAGAAGTGTAGGTTTGTGGGATATCCTAAGGCCGTCCCTGAGGGTCTAGCTACATGTAGAATGTCAATCATTAGTGTGCATTGTAATTGCAAGCATATTAGAGCATGATTTTAAGAGTCGTACCGGTCGTCGTGCGCCACGGAAGACCTAGTCTCCGTAGCGTCGGGCATAGGCCGTCAAGTAGGCCTCGTCACTCGTGGCTCGGGTGCGCACCGCTCGTCCGTACCCGGTCCAGTCCCGAATCTGGTCTGTGGCCTAGCTGATCCATCTCTGTCGCGAGTCCGCGTGAGTGGCATCCCACGTGCTCCTCCGGTCGCACTCTCATCGGGAACTCCACCTCAGGCTGGTGGATGCCCACCGTCCTCATAATCAATCGGTAGTGGAGTGGCTCGATGACATTTAGGCAATGAAGCCAGATGTCTCGGCCTACGTAGGCTAGGGCTGCCACCACCCATGGCTTGCCCTCCTGTCCCTCGCCCTGGTACGGTGTCCACCAGACCTATAAAATGGCGGCCAATTACATTAGCATCCAAGCATACAGTTGCAAAAAAGGAGGCTAAGTCTAGTTCTTACCAAAGCATAGGGTAAAGTGTCGAGGTCGTTCTGGATCGCCCGCACCTGGCGCCTCAGGGATCCCACTTCTCGAATCGCTATCCACCGCCTCGCGATAGGCACCTGGTCGGGATGAACCTCCTTGTTGATTTTTATTTATTCTATTTCTATTTGATTTGATAATGATGAATGAATTGAAAACTAAAATTTCTTAATTACAAGATGATGAATAGTGTAGAAATAACTTAAGTGATCAATCTACCACTAAACTAGCATAACACCAACCTACGCAACCATCATAATTCTAGACATGGGCAACCGCTCTCAATCAAGAACTAAGCTAAAGAGGAAAAATAAAAACACACGCCGGAGCGTGGAGCAAAGGAAGTAAACACACCGCGATGGTGGAACAAGTAAAAGGAAAAGAGTAATGAAGAGAGAGAGCTATTGCCCAAGTAAGGAAACGTGATCGCCACTAAGGTAAACAACTAGCCAGAGACTCGAGGAATACCTTAGAATAGGAAGGATGAAGCACTACAGGGAACGAGTCATGCTTCAGACAGCTCACCAAGAAAGACCCACGACCACGGGAAACGACACAAAATGACAATCTCAACAGATGTATCTCAAGGACCAAGACAAAGCCTCGAGAGCACAACACCCAAGAGAAAGAAAATGCAAAGTAAAAGGGTACTCAATCAGCAGGGAAGCTGACAAATTCCCCAATACTCGCAAACGCTGATGCCAACACCAGAAAATTATCAGCAATCAGCACGGCAACGGATGACATCAAGGCACAGGAAGCCAAGATGAAGTCACATCAAGAAGAAGCAATTCCCTCGATCAACAAGAATCTCATAACAATGATCCTCGTCCAATGGGTAACTAGCCCACACGCTTCCACTGTGCACTTTAGCATGTACACAAGCATCATAAAAGACCTCAGTAATCACATCTCAGCATACGTTCAATGCCATTGCAACTCATCAGAATTGTAATTAACACGGCACGAGTACTGATCCAGTGAACAACCGATCACAAGGAGCCTAAGTGCAAGGGAAAAGAGCACCAGCCTCAGCACAAAGCCCATGGAAGAATGCTAATCTCAGCTTACCCTCACGCCTTGAAACAATGAATGAGCCTTCTCAACGCATCGGCCGCTGGACATAGCACGACGAACAAGGTACACTATGACTCTTAACACAAGAACGCGTCCAAAGCCAAGCAACCATAAAGCAAAGAGAAAATCAGGCTCAGAATAAAATTGTCCACACTTAAACAGACACAGGACAAAAGCATCACTAAGATAGCAATCCCAAGGCTAACCTCGAGAAGACTCCACCAAACGGGATGAGAAGCATCAAGCTTGACGACAAAAACTCACCAGAAAGGCAAAATCCTAGGTTCGCTCGAGCACCTTCTCAACCATGGAATCTAATCGAGCACTTCAACAGAAGTGGAACACATCAGGAGCTAAAACAGACTTAAGCTGGAGTGACCAAAACAATGTAAGGACGTGTACGGTCATCACACCAATGCTAAAAGTCAACAGTGACCTGAGCAACTTACACGAAGACCTCAAACAATGTCAAGTAGTATCAAGTCATATCACGAGATAGTGGCTACTTATTTATTCAAGTACTTACCCATTCCGGACCATGCAAGTCAAGCAAGTCAAGTCAAGCACGATAAAAAGAGATTGTGAAATGTCATCTTTCAAGCTAGTCATGCACTCCGGTGCAATGTCACACCATAATCATTCATCTCCCATTTGCACTAGTACTTTTCGGGTGCTCCTCCCAGGACCAGATTGGGCCCTATATGTGCAGGCATTGGTCATGTAGTTTGACATCCACTATAGTTTTAGTAGCCAATAGAATTCCAAGGAAAATAGATCACTGTAGGATAATAAGGTAGATTCACGAAATTTGGAATTCAAGGTCGATATCACGTGTAGAGATGACTTAACTAAAAATCTAAGACATGCCATAAAACTAGTTAATTGGCGTCCTCTATGGGAGCCATTGATAAGAATTGTCGTCCATAGTAAAGGGCGCAAATTCTGGAAAAGATAATAAGGCACAAGTAAATAGCATCCATCAACAGGGGTGTTATTAACAAATGGCGTCTGCTACCACGGGCGCAGATTACCAGAAAGTAATAACTTCTCAAAAATGCTAGAAACAACATTATTTGACCGTTTAATCGTCATGTTTTCTTCAGAGGGACATGAGAGTGACACGGTGTAATGGGTCTTTAGGGTACAACCTGTTTGGCTGCCTTGAGAGAATCTAAGGCTAGCGGAGACTTCCGGAGGTCTCTAAGATGAAATCGCCAGTCCGATGGAACAGAATGTCCAGCGGAGGGCTCAATCACCTCAGAGAGTTAAGGGGTATACGATCAAATCAAAACAGGAACCTCATCCACGAAATGGGATGAGAGTGCCACGATGCCCCGCGGCGAGGTTGAAAACACAAGAAGATAGTCGATCAACGAAACAGCGTCCTGACTGGCAGGTGCTATATCGAATAGTGTCTGCTATGATAGGCGTAATTAACTTTTTTTAATTTTTCATTTAATACAAATGGCGTCCTTCTAGGAAGGTGCTAATTTTCAATTTCTGTAATTTGATTTACCATTTACACCCTTAGACTTAAGACACCCTTTTTTGTGGTTTTGGTTTATGCAAAGACTAATGCAAGGACTACCCTAGACTCAACTGGTGCTCTAATACCAATTTGATGCAGGACGGACACGTGCCCTAGGACTCTAGCTCACGGGCGTCCCTAGCAAGGGATGCGTGGGACCGTGCGCGGTTGAGAAACTGGCAGTGAGTTGGGTAGTCAGCTCTTTCGCGCTCAGATTGAGTCACGGGATAGGTCACTAACTCACTCTCGTAGCGGTGATAAAAATATACGAGCTAGATTAACATATCACATGCAGTGGCATAAGAAAATATACAAGTAAAGTAAAATGCCAAGAGAGGAGTGGACACGATACCTCCACGCTCCCGGCGTGGGGAAGACAACCCCGGCCAAATCCATACTGTCGGTTAACAAATATTACAGCAGTACAAAGTTCTGACCCACTCCACGCAAGGAGGTAATAGGTCACATGTGGGTCCCGGGAGTAACGGGAAGTGGGTTGATGGGCAGCATCTTGATGTCGCTCTGACGGTGTCGAAACCTGCATTTTGGTGCTATCCAGACGGTGCGATCTGCGGGTCGTGGGGGCCACATACTGCTCAGTTCTCCGGAATTGATGGGGTGGGTCCCGCTATGATGGTGACACCTGGTGGCTCGCTCCCCTGGACGGCGGCCGTGCTGGACACCGATCGGAGGCCGATTGGCTCCGATCTCCCAATATCAGAGTTGCTGCCCACGGATCTGAAGCTCAGTTTCAGACCTGTGCGCTCCGGTGACAGAAGTTGCTGTGACCAGCACCAACATCGGATCGGTGCGAAACCAGCGCCGTTGGAAAGCTCTCTTGAAATCATTCGACCCTCTGTGACTCCAAGAATTTTAAAAGGGCCGAAATTTTGATGGCAGAATTTTGAACAGGTCTGTTTGCAGTCTCAGATCTGATCTGGCAGATTGAGATCTGACTGAGAACAGCCATTGACCGCAACGTAGACCCCCAATCTGGATGTTGTAGTCTTCATGAAGGTTATAGAGGGGAGAGAGAGGAAGACGGAGATATAAATAAATGAATGAGTGGCACCTGAATCGAATAGCATACAAGCAGGATGACCAAAAATCGAAATCGTACCTTCTACAAGATTTAATGCAATTGCTTCTGCACTAGTGATATGCGTGATCTGGCTTCTTGGCTTCCTGCTAGAGGCTACAAAAGATTGTTGGGAAGAAGCAGGAAGTTGCAAAAATGACGGCTAAGGCTGGGGTGGTGCAGGAAGGTAAAATTGTGACTGCTGCGGCTGGGTGACCTGCGAGAACTACATCAGAATGGACTTCATCGGGCAATCTCGGACAACGTGACCCAACTGATCATAGTAATAGCAAACAACCAGCAAGGAACAGGGTGCACCGAGATGGCTGCCACCACACCTCAGACATGGTCTCAGCTGACACACATGAAATTCACGACGTTGCTGATACGGAGGAACAAGTTGCTGCATAGAATCGGAAGACACTGATTGCTGCTGTACAAAACCCGAAGACACTTAACGGTTGAAATGCTTCTTAGATTTTTGAAACATCCACCTCGACGGACCACCAAGTAGCCACGACAGACGGAGCGCCAGGTGCTTATGGCTGATAGGACTACTAGTATGACATAACCGACTGAGCAACACTGGACTGAGAAAACCCTGCAGACCTCACCAAATCAAGCTCAACCGTGATCGCTTCCTGATATGCATCATCCATGATAGTGACACATGTAGAAAGAAGTGGCACTCTCAACTTGGCTCGCAGACCTCGGAGAAACTGTTCGGTCTTCAAGGCTTTATCAGCAATAATATGCGGAGCATACCGACCCAACTTAATGAACTTGTTCTGATACTGTAACACTGTCATCTCACCCTGCACTAATTCCAGAAATTGGTGCATTTATCCATGTGAAGATAGGTCGGACTGTAGGTACTCTCGAAGGTAGTCACGAACTCTGTCCAGGTGATCTGACGAAGTGGTCGGGAACAGAAGGTGACTTCCCATTCCAAACTCCACCACATCAATGCTGCACCCTGAAGCTGAAAAGTAGCGAGCATAACCTTCTCATCCTCCGCGCATTCCATCCAAGAGTTCTGAATTTTCTTCCAAAGTTGTGCCATGTTGGTTCCCCTATTCCTGAGTGGACCCACCTCCACCATTCTGGCCAGTACGATCAACCCCGGCATCATGTGAGCTTTCCGTTAGTACCATCTAAAAGAAGGCTTGTCCGCGGTCATAACGGTACCAGCCCCGCCTCTATCCGAGTCTAGGACTGTCCGTGGCGCCTCCATCTTTTAGGAGCACTACCCTATGAGCGGCCAGAACCAAGACTGTCTGGCACTGTTCCAATACCTGCACCAGCTAGCGACCGTCTCAGGGTTAACCCAAAAAATTTGAGCATCTTCCCCGGCCAAGTCAGAGAGTTTTGGCACTGGTCTCAGTTCATTTGGAGTTTGGGAGTGTCCGTGGCAGTGCCCACTTCGACCGACTATCCAATGGCTCCAGAAGCTGGCAGCACCGACGAGGAGCCCGACACATCAAGTTTCCAGCTTCGTCCCCTCCGCTCGCTTGGCCGGCTGAAGGCCCCTCCCTGCGTGGAGATAGTTTTGGTTGTAAACACTTAACCCCCACCCCATGAACCCCCTCCTGTGAGAGGTGTAGTGCTGTACCTATTTTATTTTCAGGTCAAGCGCCACCGACACGGCGTGTGGGTGCGTACCCACGCTACCCCGCTCGCCTTCGTCTCTGATTGGGATCGGTGTTTTCACACCGGTCAGGTGAGCGACTAGTACCCTTGGCTGGTTACACGCTTTGCTAGTCTAGTATCATCTTGAATGCCCCTCGGACGGTGAGCCGAGAGCCCAGACTTACACACCACTTCTTGTGTGCCCACCGTGGAATGTGAGTGAGTCCCATCCAAACCCACACCCCCGGCATGTCGGCCTCCTACGAAGTTGGGAATCCCAGGCCCTTAGGGGTCAGCCTAAGCTAGCCTAAGCTAGCCAAGTCCCCTAGAACGTTTGGGTTCCACCTTGGACCCCCGTCATTATCGCCCGGTCACCTTCGGGAGGTCGCGTGCGCCGTGAGAGTGAGCCGTACACGTGAGTCCGTGTTCTTCCTTGTATGCTTGCTGGTCTAAGAATTCAGTTGGATTATCTATTTTTGACTGTTTATTATGATTTGTGTGTCAAGGCTCATTATTTCGATGTAAAATTTTAATTTATTAGAAATTTTAAATCCTTAAATTCCAGAGGTCCTACATTCACTAAACGTGAATACTGAAAATCACGCACACACTCGTTGCGAGTAACACGAAGTAACAGGTGGCTCGAGATCACCATATTCTGGACAGTCCACTAGACCTACTAAACTCAATGATCCTTGAGTCACGAGACTCGGAGTCAAGACCGTTGTACCAGACGGCTCCATGCCGTCAATCTGCCCTAACCCTAGGGTCAGAAACCTCGACACGATGACTCATGGGCAGTTCACAACTGCCAAGGCCATTCCCTCAAAGAAGGGAACCAAGAAAGTCGCCAGCTCCAAGCTAGTAATGAGACTCTCAGTCCACGGGCCATGGACATGGCCCACACAGAAAACACAAAAGCACAGTTCACATGGGGTCACCTGGACCCACCATACCTACGGACACGCTAATTGAGGTAGTACGGTACCTCCGGACACCCAAAAATACGATCACAGTACCTACAGGGTGTCCGGGACACACACACGGGCCAAGGAAGGCACGCCAGGCTGCCTCCCCACCCTCTGGCCCGCGAGACTGATCGCCCACATGAACGTGCATCCCGCTCTGGGTGCGTTCATGAACGCGACCCTCACCCTGAGCGTGACAAGGGAAGAACGCGCCCACCACGAGGGGTGCGATCCCAATCAACGCGGTGGGTCCCCGGTCGCGACAACGGCAGAACGCGACAGGGCTAACGACCGCGACCTGGTCACGATTGGTCTCACCACCGCGACCCTAACCGCCCTACTGTTCATCTTCCTCGATGAACGCGACGCCCCGATACGACGCCTTCTATGAAGAACGCGGCCACCGTGATGGTCGTGTTCTCAGTCGGCGCCTGAAAAATGGCAAAACTGCGGGAAAACCCATCCCACGCCCCAATCACCCCCAGGTGAAGGGGAAACAAAAGGGAAAACCTTCCCCAAGCCCCTAGGCATGCATCTAAACGATGGATTCACCTCCTCGCTAGGAACACTTCCATGCCACATGCACGCCCATCCACGGCCGTTTGGCCTAGTTACGTCTATTTTTAGGTTTTTCCCTAAAATGTGTTAAATTGTGATTTTAATCATTTATAGGCATTTTAAATGCGTTTTCTAGCTTCTGTGGGCTTGTATGAATGCGGGGCTTGACAGGTTTTATGCTTTTTAAAGTTTTGTAAGTGAACCCGTCGATTTCTATCGATCGGGGAATGCCGTAGTTTCAAACCAAACCCGTTCATCGCCTAGCTCACATGACGGTCGCACCAGAGACCATCATGAGCTTAACGCACCGCCTCTGGCGCGTTATAGTCGCATGGCAGACCACCATCGGTCTGTTACGCTCGTGTATTTCATAAGCAGGTCATTAGTATAATGCCCCCTTGAACGACCACTATGGTCTGGCGTTTCCTGTGAGTTTTCCATGTTCGGGTGACTTTAACGCATCCCTTGTAGACCGCAATGGGTTCTAAGTAGCTAATCTTAACAAAAATCATTTGGGTAGTCATAGCGGACCAGTGGAAGTGCGTCATGCTCACATAACGCACCCCCAGTGATCTACCATGACCGTCGAGCCTTGGATCATAGTAGATGGAGATGGCGGACCAAGGGAGGAGCGTCATGTTAAGATAACGCACCCCACCTGATCCGTTATGCTCTGTGGCGGTCCAGAACTGATATGTTATGTACCATAACGGGGCAGCTCTGATCCATTATGCTCTCTGCTATCCCAAGAGTAATGAACTGTTCTTTTAATACATTTTCCACCCAATTTAAGTTATTTTATGAATAAAAATACATCTTTTAGTCCCAGTGGAGTTACTTTCTCTTTCTTCGTGATGGAGCCACTAGTCGTAACACAGCGACCTTAGTGTCGTCCTACCTAGGAGAGGTGGAGGGGTGTTCCCGACTAACGATTTTTAGGCTAGTTACCATGGGCCCCCACAGTTACCGTAGCATCCTACGGGGGGGAACTAGCTAGAGACCTGACCCTAGGAAGGGGTTGGTGTGTGCACACATGGTAAAAGTCAAAGAGGGAGAAACCCTTCGCATTCTAGAAGAACTCTCCTTGTTCTATAAGGACAAAGAGATCATGGTAGAACAGCTGGAACAGATGCTTCACGGCTGCACCTACAACATGGTGGCTATTCCACCTCCAAATAACATCAACGCCTCCGAACGAGGCGAGCAGTGGCATCCAGAACTAGACAAAGGGTTGCGGCTCCACTCAGACTACAACCAGCTCCAGAACACACTGGCCGTGGCCGAGGTCGCAGTCATGGATGTGGTAGAGGCCATGGAAGAGTCCCTGAGCCATCACTTCATCCGTCTCCCTTCGACCCCGAACGGGTCATCCTCCTCCGAGGAGAATGACCTGCCCCGATCCCGCCAGTGGAGATCCGGGGGCAACCGAGCATCTTCGACCCAGCTGGCACCGAGGAGATCACCGCCAGCATTCCAGTTCCAGCACCAATTTTGACCTGTCCTGTAGAGTAAGCAGGGCCGTCCGGCAAGGACGGGCCAGCCCTTCAGCCTCCCTCAGAAGAGCTATCATTGGCCTCTCTCTTCCAAGAGTCTACAGGTGGCCAAAGTCAACCCGATCCCAGTAACAAGGGCAAGGCGGTGCAACTCCCCAACGAGAAGTGACGCAACAGCTCACAGTAGATCCAGCTCAACATACTACCGTCACTAGAGGACGCTCGAGCTCGAGCTGACCGGAAGGTCCTCCACCAGATGAAGTGCTTCCCGGCCAGCATCACAATCTGGGTAGCCATAGCTTGGAGTAAAGATTTGAGGGAAACCCTTATTAAGATACTCCAAGAGTTGGAAGTCCATGAAGCGCACGTGGCGGAAATGAAAGCCGCTGCGTACGAGGCTTTCACGGCCAGTGTCACCTTCACGGAGAAAGACTTTATGCTCTCTCCTCCATGCCATAATTGACCCCTCTACATGAAGGGCAAAATCAATGGGCATGAAGTAAACCAAATTCTGGTGGATGCCGATGCGGCTGTCAACATCATGCCCCTCAAAACCTTCAAGACTTTATATATGACCCCCTACCTCTAGAAGGTTCAGGCCACATGAGAATACAGACAGGTCTATTGTCTGAAATTCAAGGGTTACAAGATAATGACCCGATATTAGTAGAAATCAAAGATAAAATTGATGAAAGATCAGATTTCCAATTAGCATCTGATGGAAGGTTGATGTTCAAGGAAAGAACTTGTATACCAGATTGTCCAGAACTGAAGAACAAGATCTTAGAAGAAGCCCACAGATCAAGGTACACCATTCTTCTAGGAGCTACCAAGATGTACCAGGACTTAAAAAAGACTTTCTGGTGGCCTAACATGAAATGAGAAGTAGCGAAATTCGTATCTTGATGCCTCACTTGCCAACAAGTTAAGGCAGAACACCAAAAGCTTGCTGATAAGTTACACCCTCTTGATATTCCTAAATGGAAGTGGGAGGGTATCGGTATGGATTTCATCATGGGACTATCTAAATCAAGGGGAGGACATGATAGAATATGGGTCATCATCAACCGTCTGACCAAGTCGGCACACTTCTTGCCAATTAAGAGCCGATGGTCAGTAGACGTCCTTGCTGCTTTATACATAAAGGAGATAGTTAGATTACATGGAATACCAGCCTCAATTGTGTCTGATAGAGACTCGCGTTTCACTTCTTATTTTTGGAAGGGTCTACAACATTCGTTGGGGATAAAACTTACCTTCAGCATTGTATTTCACCCTCAAACTGATGGACAAACGGAAAGAACAAATCAGGTGGTGGAAGATACGCTCAGAGCATACATCATTGATTTTAGAGAAAGTTGGCATGACCACTTACCTTTGGTCGAATTCGCATATAATAATAGCTACCAGGCAAGTATACATATGGCACCTTTCGAAGCTTTATACGAAAGGAGTTGTCGATCACCTTTGTGTTGGGATGAAGTTGGCGAGAAACGACTACTAGGCCCAGAAATGGTAAGGGATACCACTGAGAAAATTAGCATCATAAGAGAAAGACTTCAGGTTGCTCAATCAAGACAAAAGGCTTATGCTGACACACGAAGAAGGGAACTCGAATTCCAAAAGGGTGACCATGTGTTTCTCAAGATATCACCATTTTTTATTTTGTACACTTTATACCCCCGGATTGGATTAATTCCGTCGGATCAGATGATTGGGTGAATCTGATCCGATGTGGATCGGGATTGGGCATACCTGAGCTGGTTGCCTAATCCAGGGCTTGCTGACTGAGACTCGCTGATCTGTACCGAATCGGGTTTTCCCTGATCCAGTACGGTATGCCTGAGTCACAAGCAACTCGGTCCAACTCGGGCTAAGTCGCTTCAGCAGCTCCTGCTTGTGTCCTCTGCATTAAAGGCAGCCGTCGAGGACTTCTTCTCTGCCAGCGGCCTAGTTGCCATTGAGGACTTTGCCTTCTTCACCTTCTCCCTTGCCTACGTCCAATTCCTCTCTAGGTTCGCCTTCCCCCCTGCTCTGAACCCCCGAGGCCCCCATCCTCGGCGAGGGGAACTGCGCCCTGGGCCTCTACATCCTTCTTGGCATCGGTTTCGTTGTCCCTGCTGCCTACATCTTTGAAGGCGTCATCGAGGGCAACAAGGAGGGCTCCCGGGCCGCTGCTGCGCATGTGTTCCTGCTGGCGAGCCAGCTGTTCATGGAGGATGTTGTGTTCGCCAGGCGCTTTTTGAATGCTGGTGCGCGTGTTCATGCCGGTGCTGTACAACAACCAGCAGATCTTTGCCATTGCCGCTCGCCGGCCACGAACGTGTGGAGACGAAGGCCTCGGGTGAACAGTGCACATGCAGGAACTGAACAAAGGGTATCGGGCGACTCGTGCGATACACCCTTATGTCCTGTTGCGTATCGGACCCGACTCGTGCTGTATCGCACGAGTCCGGCTGATCCTCCACAAGCCGGTGACTACCCGCCCTGACTTGGGTGATCCCAGGCGGATCACGTACTGTTTTCTTTCAGGTATGGCACTGTACGCTTGAGGCGGGGTGAGCGGCACTGAGTTGGCGAACCCTAGTCTAATCTGCACTTGTATTCCTTGGATTTTTTGGGGTTTTGCATTTATACCCCTGTAAATATGGGTTTTGTCAAATGAACCCCTCATTTAAACCTATTATCAACAATATCCTTGATATATCTCACATGCATAGACCTATATGCACAGACTTCATGCTGCACAGACACACAGGCTAGCGTCGACCTTCTAAATGCTAGCTATAGTACATGCATCGACCTTCTAAACACACACGCAAATGTGCATCGACCTTAGTTAACTGAAGTTCAAGTCTCCATCTACCTGCATGACTAGAAGAGATATATGCATCAACCTTAGTGTGCAAGATGCAACATGTGCTCCGACCTTATAGGTGACCAAGATGCAACATATGCTCTGACCTTATAGGTGACCAATATAAATGTGCATCGACCTTATAAGGCCAGCGGCATATGTGCATTGACCTTCCTAGTTGGTAACACATATGTGCATCAACCTTCATGCAATGCTTATGAAGGTGCTCTGACTTTCATGTGCTTTCTAACACAATGTGCTCCGACTTGCATAATGCATGTGTACAGACATAAAAGCATGTGCTTAGACCTTGTGCGTGCATGTGCTCAGACTCGTATTAACATTGTCTGACCTGCATAATCTATATGCTCTGACATGAATGCGTGTGCTTAGACCTTGTGCCTGTGGAAAATGTTTCTGCACACAACCTGTTTGGTAAAATGAATATGCATGCAACCTATTTGATTAAATGTCCAAAATGTTTAAATGTGCACAGATGTGCGATGAAAGTGCTCCGACCTTCATGTGCAAAAGATATGTGCATGTGCACAGACTCAGGATGTAGCAATAGGCATGTGCATCGACCTTGAACACCAAAATAGCCATAATGTCACTATATGACATTATGCACATCATCAAGGCCACACTAGTCACATCAAAACTATAGCATCTAGGTGACACATGTCACATCAAAATCATAGCATCAAGGCAACAGAAACACATGACATTATGTACATGAGTCATAGTGTTTGACATCATGAAAACCACAGGATTACAACAGTAATTTTTTATAAGCGCACCTATATAGGGGGAGTTGTATTGTCATGTTTTGAATTAAATTTTCGGTATACATGTTGAATCAAATTCACACACCATCATGCACTTAAATGTGACAATGAGTGTTAAACTTTGGGCATGGGTTATTAGGTCTTTTGGTCTTCTATTTCCTGCCCTTTATATACCCTACGAATTCCATCGGAGGAAATAGTCCCTTGTGCTAATATCTCTCTATTTGCTTGCAGGAAGGAAGAGGAGGGCGCCGCCCCATCTGGAGGAGGAAGAAGAAGAAGAGGAGGACGCCAAGAACGAGCCATTCTCTGCCGATTTGAACTAGCTGGGAGCAAGGTCATCAACCATTCTCCCTAGGGCGCCTTCTATGAGCATAGAGTGGCTTCCACCTCGTGGACAAAACGTTCCAGCACACCCCACTCTCCCTTGGACGTGGGTTCACTGCATATTTGAGGGGGAATCGTTCTTCTCTCATTTCTATACTTATATTCGAGCATAGTTTGTCATCTAGGCGTTTATTGTATATCTTCTTCTTTCATAGAACTCGATATAACACTGTGTGTGAGCGGAGCTGCGTCTTCGCGTGTATGGGCATATTGTGGGGAAACTTTTCCTGTGTTTAGTTGTGTGTGGACGGAGCTTCGACTCCATGTGGTTGTCGTGTTCAGGGAACGTACCCCGATTGTGTGTGTGTGTGCTCCAGTGGCAGCATGTTGAGGCAAGGCCTCGTGCTATCATGCGTGTATTGCTACAGAAGCAACGTGTGTGTGGTTGGGATTCGTCCCCGTGTTGCTACAAAAGTAGCATGTAGTGAAGCCTCACCCGGTTGGGTGAGGGGTGGACGTAGGGAGCCCGTTGTGATCCCGAACCACCTTAAAATCCTATGTCATGTGTGATTGCCTGTGTGATTGACCATCTCTTCTATCTCCCTTCACATGTCAACTTAAAAGGTTTTTAGTTCACTACACAACACACATCGCTTCATCTGCTATCCGTGTGAGAATTAGTTTAGTTGTTCTTTGCATTGATCATTCAAGTGAGATCGGAAAGGTCGAGAGAACATCCATTGTATCTCACGTTGATCTTAATTTCACTTTGAGTTGTGCTAATCAATTTTAGTAATCTTGACTCCACTATATTTAACTAAGAAAAATTTTAAACTCCGCCATCTTGGAAGTGTGGGTTCCCCGCACACTGCGTTGATCGGAGCTTCACCCTGCTAGATAATAAACAAGCACTACGCCTCGCACAGGAGGGGGACCTCGGGGTGGGGAGAAGTGGAGTACAGACAAACACTACCTCCACATAGGGAGGCGCGGTAAGCCGGCCAGGCGGGGAGGGGAGTGAAGCTAAGACGTTGCCGGGTGGGTGCTTCTTCGGTTCTGTCCAGGTCTGGAACAGCCGGATAGGGAGTCACTGTAGACGCTGCCACGCACTCCACCGAGCTCAAAAGTCATTGTGGCTGGTGCCGAAACATCTCTGACAGGCCCTGGTACGCCTGTGAATTTCTGTGGGTGGTCCCATCGTCATCACCGGCTGGGGCAGACTCAGGTCCTGGTCCTCTACGCTCTGGCTCAGACTGGTCCTGGGGTGCAGCAGCAACTGGATGAAGTCGCCATGGCCACTCCCGGAGTCCAAATGTGCCAGGATCAAGACGCATATGACCGTGGTCAAGTCTCCTTCGAGCGGCAGCCAGGAAGAGCACCAGACGATGTCAGGGTCGAGAGATATGCCCAAACGAGTGGGAGGGGGTCTGGGCGGATCCTGACTGACCTAATCTACGACCTTGGGGTAGAAAAATCAGAACGGACTTCTCCGAGCTTCAAACGGTGCCTCGCTTGATGCGTTGGATAGGTGACTGGTGGGACTCCACTCCGGCTAAGTGGCGCATCAAGGGGAGCTGTGGTGTGGTCACAGAAGCTTCTGTAAGTTGCTTCTAGTTACAGGCCGGACCAGTTCTGCGCAATCTATGGAGAACGGCTCTCCCGGGAAACTCCAAACTCGGATTGAGATGAGATTGCCTCGCCTGCGAAGCTAGCTGGGAGATCTTTTCGTCGATGTATGGAACATCTCCATAAGTCATCGAATGACCATGGGGCAGGCTCTACAAGTTGGGCTTCTGCTGCTGCCTATGAGCTGGGTGTGCTAGGTGGTGATAGATGTGGTAGGGGTGGCTAGGGGTGATGGGATTGTAATGGGGTGAGGGGCTAATGTTAGTGGGAGGTGGAGAGAGTGTGTACTCGTGCCCTCGGCACCGGGTCGGCCCTTAGAATCGGACTAGCCAAACCCTTTGGGAGACCCTCTGGTCTTGCTGGGCCTCTACCAGCAAGGGACCAGCCCCCACATCCTCCACTCGGCATCATCGAGTCACCCCGAGTTTTGGGTTGAGTGTCAGGTGAGTTGGCCGTCGATATCGGCCCATTCGAGTTGCGAATTGTGCTTGTTTGCCTAAGTCCAAGGTCGTGTCACATCATGACGCCATGTGAAAAATGACCAACCTGGAAAAGACAAATGGTCTAGGCCAGGGTAGAATATGATTGTTGACTTGACAGCCTTGCCAAAGTCAACCAACTTGGCAAAGGTGTGAGGCCATAGGCCAAGGAAGGAATATAGGATATGGATGCTGACCCAACGTCATATCGGAGCCAACGAACCTGTCAGAAGCGTGAGGCTTAAGCCAATGGCATAATGTAAGATGGGTGTTGACTCGACATTTTATCAGAGTCAACAAACTTGACAGAGACATGAGGCCTAAGCCAAGGGTAGAATTTAGAATGGGTGTTGACTCGACGTCCTATCGAAGCCAACAAACTTGGCAGAGGCATGAGGCCCAAACCAAGAGTAGAATATAAGGTAGGTGCTGGCTCGACGTCCTGTCGAAGTCAACGAACTTGGGAGAGGCATGAGGCCTAAGCCAATGGTAGAATATAGGATGAGTGTTGACTCGACGTCATGTCAGAGCTAACTAACTTGGCAGAGGCGTGAGGCTTGAGCCAAGGGTAGAATATAGGATCAGTGTTGACTCGACGTCCTATCGAAGCCAACGAACTTGGCAGAGGTGTGAGGCCCAAACCAAGAGTAGAATATAAGGTAGGTGCTTACTCGGCGTCCTGTCGGAGTCAACAAACTTGGCAGAGGCATGAGGCCTAAGCTAAGGGCAGAATATAAGATAGATGTTGACTCGAAGTCCTGTCGAAGTCAACGGGTCCTACCCTGATAGAAGGTTTTAGGGTGAGGGTCAATCAGATGGTAGATGAACGAGAGGCCCAGACCCAGGGCTAAATCCAAACCTTTGAATGACCCAACGGCCTATCCGTGCGATTAAGATTCCCCTGGAACTATCACTGTTTTTGATGAAGGGAAACTCAAATTCCAGGTTTATCAGAACCACAAGGTCCTTGATATGCTATAATAGCGTAAATACCATATAATACCAATGCATATAGGGAAAATACAGGAGGAATGATGTTACCAAACCAGCAGTGAGCACCATGGGATCTGCATACCTGCTCTTTCCTACGCTCAAAGAATCATCAGCTCTTCCAGTTTCATAAGAATATAATCAAAAATGCACAATTCATCAAATAGCATCAACAAGAGTAAACATGAAATTCAAAAATGACGCCAGCATGAGGGGCGCTAAATAATAAAATGACGCCATCAGGAATGTCGCTATTCAAGGGCAGTCTCCGACTCGAAAACAGATATCAACAGTAATGAATGACGCCTTTGTGAAAGGCGTTAACTAAAGAACGCCCCTTAGACGGGCGCTAATTAGGAAAATGATGCCAAACATAAGGCCGTCAATTGACTGACACTTCCAAACAGCAAACGAATCCGTCAGAGCTTTCTCTGTTCGACTCGACCTTCAATTGCGTGCATCGAAGCACTATAAAAGGGGCGTTTGGGGCTTGGTTGGGCATCCAGCCTGAGAACCTGAAAGCCAGTTAATTGCTATAGGAACCACCACAGAGGACTCCGTTGGTTGCAGGAAATAGAGAAGCAGAGAACACAGAAGATGGAAGGAGTCATGCATCGCTTCTCAAAGAAGCCCAAGGTCTCTTTTGCAAGGATTAATGAAATAGAAGGCCATATAAGTGGGAGGATAACTACAAATCAAGTGAGTTTTTTTTCTTTAAGCTTCCTCTTATCTTTCCTTTCTTCTCTTCTAATCTTATTCCTTCCATTCATTCTTCCCCCTTTTTATTTTCAATTTTCAGGACTACCCCACTATTCCTGGGGCAAGAAGATATACTAAGATAAAGTGGCTCCCCCTCCTCCTTTCTAAACTATCCTTGGACATGAGGGCTCAACTCTCTAAGTGGCACCTTTTAGGCTTAATACAACACTACGCCCCACGCAGGGGGGGTGATCTTGGGGTGGGGGTTAATGTAGGTACAACCAAAACTACCTCCGTGCAGGGAGGGGCCTTCAGCCGGCCAAGCGGGGAGGGGAAAGACGAGGACTTGGACTCCATGCGGTGTCGGTGACGAATCTGGCCCTACGTAGGAACAGAGTACCGACTGTCGGTTCTGGAATTTTTGTGGAAGCTCACGAACTCCGATGATAGCAAGACCAGTGCCAAAACTTCTGAGATTGGCCTGGGATGGTACTGGAATTTTGGCAGGAGCCGGTGTAGCCATCGCCGGGCATGGTGGAGCTAGAAGCAGGGCCTCTGTCTTCTGCCACGGACTGTCACAGTACTACAGCTTCTGGAAGTTGATGTTGCCACGAACAGCCCCGAACTCTGATTTGGGCACGGTCGGTGGCGTTGGAACCATTGTCGAGCTCTCTTCGAAACGAGACCACGGAGGTGCCAGCAGATGTCAGAGTAGGCCGCTGCAACTCGAACACTGACGGGGTGTCAGCTCTGTCCCAGGCTGGACTGAACTGCGCACCCAGAGGAGAAAAGAGAGAAGAATTTGATCCGGTGGCCGAATGGAGCCCCGCTTATTGGAGGAGGAAGAAGACTCATCGAAGAAGGTGTCGGACAAGTCCTGTCGTCATATCTTCAAACCACTAGTCGTGGCAGTGTCTGAAATCATTCTCAGGTTGCTGACTGGGGCTCTTCTGCGCAGTCGGGCTAGATCGTTTTCCCCAGACAGCCACGAAGTCGGATGAAGGCGAGACGACCACTGATGCGAAGTAGACTTGGAGACGCTTCTTCTGATACCTCTTGGGCCTTCAGGGACGCAGGGATGAAGATGCAGTGGTTTCTGCTAGATGCTGGACTTCTGGAATGCAGTAGGCAGGTTGGCAGATTCCACTCAATAGCACAAGAAAGAGAGGGGATGGGGGTGAGTGGTGGAGGGAGGGAATGGGGTGGCTAGATGTGGTTGTAGGGGAGGTGTGGAGGGGCTGGAGCAAGGGTGGAAGTGGTGGAAGAGGTGGGGGTGAGATCACACGTCCTAAGAAAGGTACCTCTTCGAGCCAGAACTCGCATTTACTGAGCTTTGCATATAATTGATTTGTCCTCAGTATTTGTAATACAATCCTCAAATGCTCTTCATGTTCCTCCTTGATCTTTGAATAAATCAATATGTCATCAATGAAGATCACTACAAACTGATCTAGATGAGGCCTGAATATGTTATTCATCAACTACATAAAGGCTGCAGGGGCATTCGTTAGTCCAAAAGGTATAACCACAAATTCGTAGTGCCCATACCTACTCCTGAATGCGGTCTTTTGAATGTCCTCATCTTTGATCATCAGTTGTTGATATCTTGACCTGAGATCAATCTTTGAGAAATACTTTGATCCAGATATCTGATTAAATAATTCATCGATCCTCGGCAGTGGATACTTATTTTTGATAGTGAGGTGGTTCAACTACCGATAGTCGTTGCATAATCTCATCGATCCATCCTTCTTCTTTACAAAGAGTACGGGCGCTCCCCACGGGGAAGTGCTTGGTCTGATGAATCTTTTCTTCAAAAGTTCCATCAATTGCTCCTTTAACTCCTTGAGCTCGGCAGGGGACATCCTATAATGTGCCTTAGAAACAGGACTAGCACTAGGGACCAGGTCGATGGTGAAGGCCACTTCTCTTTGTGGGGGCAGTCCAGGCAGATCTTCTAGAAATATGTTAGGAAACTCCCGAACTAGTGGGATGTCTTCAATCTTGGACTCTTTAGTTTCTTTTATGGTGACGAAAGCGTGGAAAGATACGCACCCTTTCCTTATTAGCTTACTAGCTTGGAGAGCCGAAATAAGAGGTGACTTGCTCCGACTCTTAGGGCTAGCGTAGATAAGTTCCGAGAACTCCTTCAAAGTAACCTTGCCGTTATGGCAATCAACAGTTGCCTGGTATTTAGATAGCCAATCGGCTCCTAATATAACATCGTAGTGTTTCATGTCTAAACATATTAAGTCTGCTGGTAGATTCTCCCCTTTCACTATGACTTCACAATTTAGATAATGGTGTGTGATTTCAGATTCATTCCCGAGAGGGGTTGAAATAACTAGATCTATCAATTCCGGTTCCATAGGTAATGGATCACTAAACTTCTTGGAAACAAAAGAATGTGATGCACCAGTATCAAACAAGACATGAGCAGACTTGGAACAAAACTTAAGTGTACCTTCCACCAGTCTGCCTTCGTCTTGTTCCGCATCTTGGAGAGCTTGGAGGCGTGCTTGCTTCTTCATCGGGTGCTTTTCATCTCCGGCTTGATCATTAATTAACGGACAGTCGGGAATCCGAAGATTACGGCTCCCACAATGAAGACACGATTCTAATCTTCTCCAGCATTCTTCGGCCCTATGGCCGGTCTTGTCATAGTGTTTGCACACCTCCTTGGAAGGTGTAGCAGTAATAGAGAGGGGTTTAGTGTTCTTCTTAAACTTCTTTTATTGAGAGGACTCTCCTCCATTGCTAAGTCTTTTCTTATTGAAGGTTGGCTTAAAGCCACCGGAGCTGGTGACTTGCTCCTTCTTATCTTTCCCACAGATTCTGTCGGACAGTTCCATGGCATCGTCTAACAATTGTGCTCTTTATACAATCTCCGAGTAGACTTGAATGTCCATCGGCGCCAATTGTGTGATGTATTGGGGTCGAAGCCCATTTAGGAATCTTCTAGCCTTCATCTTCTCGGTACTTACTAAGTGCTTAGCATATGTTGACAAACGAGAGAATTGAGCATTGTACTCAGCCACTGATAATGTTCGTTGTTTGAGTGTGGTGAATTCGGCGACCTTCTTCTCTTGTACTCGGTCAGAAAAATACTTGTTATTAAAACACTCCCCAAATTCAGCCCGTGTGACATGACCTTGCGCTATGGTGCTTCTACGGACTCCCACCAGCAATGGGCGTCCCTTTCTAGCTAGAAAGTTGCCAACAAAACATTCTCTTGGTCTACGCACTGCATAACTCAAAAAACACATTCAATCGCCCTAGCCCAGTACTCGGCATCATCAGGGTCGGTCGAGCCTATAGACTTGGGAGGGTTCATATTGCAGAAACTCCGGTGGAGATCTCCTGCTCCACGATTTGCTCCTCCTTGCACTACTTGTTGTAACGCCTGAGTGAGACCTTGAACGGTCATTTGCATGTCACGCCACTGAGCATGTTCGGCAGCCATGATCCAACAAGAATTTAATAACCCTATTAGTATGTGTTTATTCCAAAGGTTTTAAGTTCCTAAGTTAACTTAGCCCTTGGCTCTACCCAAATCTCACCGGGTAAGGCTTAAACCCATCAGTGGACTTGGGTTCCTAGGAATTGATTATGCAAGACTCTGATACCACAAAAATTGTCACGTCCCGAGCGCGGAAGGAACTCAGAGATGTGACGAGTTATATTCAATCATGTCAATCAGAACATAAGTGTATTCGACACACATAGATAGAGTGCACACAAATAAAGATAACTAAGTCCTTTATTCATCATAAACTCAAAAGTACTTCTATTATAAAACTCTTCATGAAAGAACTAAGACTCAATAAAAGAAAATTACAATGGATGACTCAAGAAAATAGAAAAGATAAGACTAGATAACGTATTGATAGTTGACATGGCTCTAAGCTCTTCACTCATGTCCAATCCCATCCGATTGAGCTTCGTCATTGGAATTACCTAAAAAATAGGAGAAAACACTAGGTTAGCGAACGCTCAATAAGAATTATATCTCAAGTGTTAGCTTGCTTTAAGTAAATTACATGTTGCATGAATTCAAGTATAGCTATGCATGTTCGCATGAAAAAAATGACACTACAGAGAGAGTATAGAGTGAACTAGCAAGATTTCCAAGATTTCATGTAACTATATCAAGATGGTCAAGCACGTTTAAACATATCAAGTCATGTCATGTGAATTGGCTATCACGTTATCAAGCAAGTAAATACTCGTTATGGGCCACGCAAGTCATGTCATGTTAAGTCAAGTACGAGTCATGGAATGTCAATCAAGCAAGTCAAGCACTTCAGTGCAATGCCACACCGTGATCAATAATGGCTCCCATGGGCACAAGTACTTTCGGGTGCTCCTCTCAGGACCAGATCGGGCCCTATATGCGCAAGCATTGAGTCATGTATTTTTCGACATCCACTATAGTTATAGCCAATGTAGAATTCCAAAGGAATGAACTTTGTAAGAACTTAAGGTAGATCTTGCACCAGTATCAAATAGCACAAATGCAGGACGAGAGTAAATTTGAATTGTACCTTCCATGAGCCCACCGTCCCTGGGTGCTTCTTCTTCTTCTTCTAGTACCGCATTGAGGCGAGCTTGCCTCCTGCATCCTCCTCCTGCTGCCTGTTCTTTCATAAGGGGGCAATCAGGCATGCGATGCTCCCTACTACCACAGCTTAAACAAGCGCCGAGACGCTTCCAACATTCTTCCGCTGAATGGCCAAACCTTTCACAAAACGTGCAGGCCGTCATGACCTGCTTCTCTTCTTCTTTAACTTTCTTATATTTCTGTAAACTTCTATCGTTCCCATTCCTAGACCTTTTCTTGTTATCACGGCTTTTGTAGGGTTCTGTGATACTAAATTTTTCTTTCTTGAATCACCGATCGGATCGTCGGCTAGATTCTTCTCCTCTTCCTTTCATCTTTTCGACCTTCTCTAAGGTCCTTTCACATAGATAGGCCCGCTAGACCATCTCCTCGTATGTGTGGATGTTTTGGGTCCCCAGCTGTTGAATGTAACTGGGCCGTAACCCGTCCATGAACCTATTTGCCTTCAATAAATAGGTACTAATCAAATGTGGTGCGTATGGTGCTAGCCTGGAAAACTGCAACTCATATTCTGCTATTGACAACATCCCTTGATGAAGGGACGCAAACTCCATGGCCTTTCTCTCCTTGACATGCTCTGAGAAATACTTGGCACGAAATAATGTGAGAAAACCTTCCCATGTGTGTGGTGCATCGACTGGAGGTGTCGGGACTGACTTCCACCATGTACGAGCATCTTTGTTTAATTGGAAGGTAGCCAAACGCACCCTTTTCTGATCGGCGCATTGAATTACATCTAAAATCCTGTTCATCTCATCGATCCAGTTTTCTGCCTCGTCCAGATTTGAAGAACCATAGAAACGCGGAGGGTTGAGACTCTGAAAATTCTGATGTAAACTGCCTGCTCTGGCTCCTGCGCCTGCCTGAGCCATTGTTTGAAGTGCCTGGGTAAGGCCAGCCACTGTCTGCTGCATGCCATCCCAATCGAGCCTCGAGCTAAAGGACGACGACTCTGGCACGGGAGCCACAGACTGCACTGCCACGGAACCACCTGCTGAGAGCTAGACAGTACTCTGTTGCTGAACCTCCATCGGCTGACCAGAACCTGCCCGAACCTGACCAGCACTGCCCTACCCTCGAATCTTCTGCAAATCTCTCTCCAACGCCGACGCTGCCTTACATGCCGCATCCAAAGTGGTCAAACCTGACGCAAGAAGATGGTGCCTCAACTCGACCCTCAACCCATTGACAAACTGATCGGTCTTCACTTCCTCATCCGCCATGATGTGTGATGCATAACAGCCCAACTCGACGAACCTGGCACGGTACTATATCACTGACATGTCACCTTGGGTCAACTCCATGAACTCGCTCAGCCTCTACGTCCTGATGAAAGATGGATAGAAGGCACGCTCAAATTCCACGATGAACTCCTGCCACGTGATCTGCTTAAGGGGATGAGACTAGAACGCTACCTCCCACTCTGACGTCCTCCAAATACAGGCCGCTCCCTAAAGGCGATGCATATCCAACACCACCTGATCCTCCTCAGAACATTCCATTGCACTAAAGATCCTCTACAAATCACCCAGACACTCTCTGGCCACCTCTGGATCTGACTGTCCATTGAAAGAAGGTGGCTGAAACTGCAAGAACTCCTTTAACACCCGACCGGGACCACCTCAAGAAGATGAACGCCCGCCAGCATCTCCTCTCTACTGCTGGTCTCCCTACTGTCACTACTGGAAGACATAATCAAACATGCCTCGGAAGAAATAATCCATCCGTGGAGCTCGCGTACCTCTAGCTACACCCTCTGGAACTGTGGCTCTACTCTGCTCCTCGGGACCATCGCTCGACTCCCCCTGCTGGGAACGAGTCCTCCTCCGTGGCGCCATAACACACCTGGCATCAAGAAAATAACCGCAATTCAATAAAACACATGGGCCCTAAGCCAGTTGCCAACTGTACAGGACATTCATGGACCTTCTGGACCACTACAGTCATTTTAGATCCTTATACACCTTCACAACCTCGCTCTTTCAAGCATGTTTCCACAAGATCAATTTCTTCTAGAACATTACTCCATAGCAAGAGAACAAGGATGATTCAAGCACACGAAACCATGAAGAACCATTCAAGCACAAAGCTCCATTCAAGCATAAAGCTAAGCAAACATAATCATTTTGTAATCATCAAAATCACATATACAACAATAGCCAGTTGACCAGAGACCAAAATAGCAAATCAGACTAGGCTGGGTCGACTCACAACACATCCGGGTCGACTCAGTATGGTCGCGATTATGGGGGAACCGCCTTCACAAATCGCGGTTGACCGGTCGACCGCCTTTACAAGGCCGCGGTCGACCTGCCAGCTGCCTTCACAAGGTCGCGATCACCTTTAGACCACGACATACATGGGTCGCAGCTGCGTCGACACACCCTATCGGTGCACTATTGAACGCGGTCGACCAATGGACCACCTTCACAAGGTCGAGGTCAACCAGCAGACCGCGACTAGCACGGTCACTGCCGGGTCGATGCACCCTGTGCGGTTGGGTCGACGCACACACTTAAATGCGGTTTACATAAGAACCGCGATCACCTGGTCACAGTTGGTTGTCCGAATGCGTCCAAAACCACCACACTATTGATCTTCTTTGACGAGTTGCGGTGCCTGGGTACACCGTGTTCAAGCTTCAGAGGCTGAACGCGGTTTAGCACCCAACCGCGATCTCGTTACGGTGCGAATCAATGGAAAATTGCATGGAATGCCCCTTTCCACGCCCTAATCATTTTGTACGATAGGGAAAACATTTGTACACCCATTATAAACCTTCCACAAGCTGGAAGGACTCAAAAAAATCACAAAACAACAAATTGTGGGTCCTTGTTGGCAAGCTACGAGTGGCTAGTACATTTTAACTATGTGGTTAGCTGCAATTCTATCTTGATATGACCCAGTTTGTTGTTGTGTCCCGTGGTTTTGTGTTGAGAACGGAGCCAGGGTTTGACATGTGTTGTTGAGGTTGTGTGTGGGGTTGTGCTTGTGGTCAGCATGGGAGGAGTTCCCTGTGAGTCTGAGTTTGGCATTCCACGACTAGGCGTGGGGAAGACTTCCCGGCCGAATTCAAACAACCCCAATACACACAATTGTTAAATTTACAATTTTAGAACTATCTGCCCACTCCACGCAGGGAGGTATAGGGCTACAAATACCAATTTTTGGGGTTGCTAGAACCCTGGTTGACGGGCCACACTCGCAGGAGGCGAGGGACGCGAGTCGGAGCCCATCGAGTGAGCCAAATGGAAGTCGACCCGGTTCTACCCGCGCTAGTCACCCTGCGCAGCAAACTTGCGAAGGCTAGTACGCAAAGATCCGATGGCAGATCAGAGCACCGTTTGTTGGAGAATGTCGGAGACAGAACGTAGTTTTTCTACTCTGAAGGGCGCAATCAGATCTTTTCAGATCTGAGCGCAGCAGGGATTGAACTCGGCTTCTAGTTTTATGCTCCCAGAACTGCACAGTAAGACAATTAATTAATGGAAAATTGGTTGTTATTATCGGATCGAGGTGCCGTTTGTGGGAGATCGTTGGTGACGTCCAGAGGAAGACGTAGTCCAGAGAGCTTGCACAGATCTGGAAGGAATGAGGCGGGGAAGGCTCTGGAAGTTGACACTAGATCTAAGCTGGGTCTGCACAGGTCAGCTCGCGCGATCCCAAGAGAATCATCGCCACGATCAGCACAGATCTCGGATCGAGATGAGATCAGAGGCAACGCGAGGAGGACTCAATATCCTACGACCAATCCAAGAATCAACTCCATATGTCTTGCGAGGAGAGCTGGAGAAATTCAGAATCAGTCAACTCTAGATCTGGGAAGCAATCTCAGGCAGATCTACATGCTGCCACGGGAAGAATTGTTGCCGGCGATCCAGAACTCCGATCGACACGAAATCAGCACTGAAATCTTCCTGACGCGCAGAAGTATCACTTAAAATTTTGGTGGAAGCCGATGATAAGAGGATGGGGAGGATATGGGGGCGAGTCTCACGCCCAAGATCAGTCCCATCACAGGACTGGGCAGGGTGTCACACCCAAGGGGAAAAGAAGAGAATCACTCTCTTAAGGCAAATTTCACTCACAAAGTTAGATTTTATGTTTTTGTAAAAATGTCAAGTCTGGCCTGGCCTAACTCGATCCGACATAACTCGGGCTTTGATCGAGTTCAAATTTTAATATTGTCAAGTCGAACGGCTCGGGCCAGGCCCAACCTATTGAAGCCCTGATCCGAGCAGTACCTACTCTATCTTGGTATGAGTTGGACACCTAGCCACGGTTAGACTTATGTATAGGAATTGGAGCAATAGCTCTACCGCATCTCCGTGTGAGTTGGGCACCTAACGTCTTTCATCTAGATTCTCATAGGAATTTAATTAAGTAACAAATGCTACATCGTGTAGGGTCCAATGTGCACCAAACACCTTTTCATATGAAGATACGATGGAATCTTTCCTCTGATCTTCATTACATAGACCATTACCCATCGTTCATCTCCATGTGAGTTGGGCACCTAACGTCTTTCATCTAGCTAGACTTTCATAGGAATTTAATTAAGTAACAAATGCTACATCGTGTAGGGTTCGGTGTTCTCCAAACACCTTTTCATATGAAGATACGATGGAATCTTTCCTCTTATCTTCTTTACATAGACCATTACCCATCGTTTTGGAGACAAATTATCTTGTATATAAGTAACAAGGTAAAAATGATAAGAAAAACGAGAACCTCACATTTCATATAAGGTGAATCAGGTTCCGCCGGGAGCTCCCACCTACTCCCGGAACCCTCACAGTCTCCGACTGTGGTTCCTCGCCGGATTCTTCCGGCGGCATCCTCACCGGCACTCTACCGGTGGCTCGCTGTGTAACGATCCGGAGATCCGGATACCGGTAAACCGATACCAAGAACTCGGGGAAGTCACCCAAGAGGCTGATGAGGCCCCGTAAGGGTTGGAGGGTTTTGTCGAGATAATGCATAACGAATTGGAATTACACGAGCGCATTATTAATTATAGCCACAATTTGAACTAGAAATGTGGGACAGGTTAGAAGTGATTTATGAAGGAACATCTCAGGTACGAGAAACAAAAGCAAACATCTTAGTTTCTAAATATGAAATGTTCTGGATGAATATCAGAGTGCTATCCAATCCCCCGATTTTGCAACCTCCTGTCCCTGGGAAACCCCTAATCCTATACATCTCGGTCATTGAGGACTCTCTAGGGGCGATTCTAGCACAAGTAGATGATGAAGGAAAAGAGCGGGCAGCTTATTACCTCTCCAGGTTATTTAACCCGACCGAGGCCAAATACACCGCTATGGAAAAGACTTGTGCCGCCTTAGCGTGGGTAGCTCAGAAGCTTAAACACTACTTCCTTACCCACCCAGTTAGGTTGATCTCTAGAATGGACCCAATCGCTATCTCTTAGAAAAACCTGTCCTTTCTAGTAGGTTGGCTGGCTGGCAAAGCTTCCTCTCGCAGTTCGACATCACGTTCATCGTTCAGAAGGTAGTCAAAGGATATGCCATCGCCGAGCATCTTGCTCATCTCCCTGTTCCTCGCACGGACTCTATTCAGGACGATTTCTCGGATGAGCATCTTTCTATCATCTCTCATCATCCCTTCTGATCTCTACACATTGACGGTGCACTCAATTCTCAGGGCTAAGGAATAGGTGCTGTCCTTCTCACTCCAGAAGGGGTGATGATCCCTTTTGCTTATCAGCTTCCATTTTCTACCACCAACAATATCTCCGAGTATGAGGCTCTCCTAGTCGGTTTGAAGCACGCTTACCTCCTCGGCGCACGCCACTTGAAGATCATAGGAGACTCTCAGCTCATCCTGCGGTACGTTCTATCTACTTACCGCACTCGTGACCCTAAGCTCAAGCCTTATCAGGATTTGGTCACGCTCCTTGCTAGGCAATTCCGTAAATTGATCTACATCCACACTCCTCGATCTCAAAATATTCTAGCTGATGCTTTAGCTTCCCTCGCTTCCTCTCTATCTTTTCCCCTCAGTCGGAGCACTGAGACTATCATCGTTCAGAGTTTGGACGCACTCTCTCTTCAGGATCCTTGGTATGTCAACCTTAGGAAAACTGTGGAGGCAAGGGCCAAGAAGGAAGAATTGAAGGAAGTATCTTTGACAGAATTAGAAGAGATCTTGGAGGAAGAAGAATTGCCCTGGTATCATGGTGAGCTTGCCTTCAGTTAGTGACGTATAGCCCTAGGATCTCTTTAGTGTCGGGCCCCAAGCCCCCATATCGGCGCGTTGCTGGTTGTGTCCGCATGTAGAGTCCGAGGTCCATATCATATAGAGTCGTCTCCCGTGTCCGTCTCGCATCAACTTGGCATCGTCGAGTCATCCCGGGAATCATGTGTGCCACGGTGGTTCGGCAATTCGCGAGGTTTCCTTGCCCTTGTACGTGTGTTTGCGAAGTAGGTCGAAGGATCCTCGGTCGAGTTATTGCATGTTCCCTAGTGGTGTCACATCATTTTAGTTGTTCAAATCTATGTAGATGATATAGTGTTTGGGTCAACTAAACCTGCCATGTGTGAGAAATTTTCTAGCTTAATGACCAATGAATTTCAAATGAGCTTAATGGGAGAAGTGAAGTTTTTCCTTGGATTGAAGGTTAATCAAACTTCATAGGGAAACTTCATCTCACAATCCAAGTACATCAGGGACCTGCTGAAGAAATTCAAATTGAAGAACCTCAAAGCTATCACTGCACCTATGGGCACATCAACTAGTCTTGATGCTGACTGATGCGGGATGACTATGAGACTCAACATGGACGGGTTGTAAACTTGGACTCTAAAGATTGACGCGGCTAGCAAGATGACGTGACCAGCAACGACACTACCACATGGCACCAAATGAGATTCAGAAGAGGTGATATGCCTCAAAAAAGGAGTGCTAACTCACGGTCATCCCCATCGAGGGAAGCGTGACGATCTACACGGTTGAGTAATCGGCATTAAGTCTCGGGTGATCGGCTCGCTCTCGCACTCGGAACGAGTCACGGGATGGGTCTCGCACTCACAACTCACAGCGGTGATGTATTGCAAGCTAGCTAAGAAAGTAACCTACGCACAAGGAGCGGCATCAAGAGTGTATACTAACTAAGCAAAGTGACAAAAAGGGGGAGGCGGGTGTACCTCCACGCTTGGGGCGTGGGGAAGACGTCCCGGCCGAGATCCGTCACTCCCGGTACAATAATTAAATTAATTACAACATTCAAATCACGGGGAAGCGTGGGTTCCCCACACGCCGCGCCGGTGTCGCTTGAACCTGCTCAAGATCTTACATCACTACACCTCTCACAGGAGGGGGGATCTTGGGGTGGGGGTTAAGCTCTTACAACCAAAACTATCTCCGCACAGGGAGGGGCCTTTAGCCGGCCAAGCTGGGAGGGGAAGAAGACAAAGAGCTTCAATGAACACCGGAGTCGATTCAGTCCTCTCTCAAGAACAGAGGATAGACAGTCATTGCTGGAATTGTTGTGGTCGCTCCTGAACTCCTTTGTCAGCAAGACTAGTGCCAAAATCTTTTAGGTTGGCCCAGGAGGATGCTTGAACTTTGGAAGGAGCTTTGGAAGTTGGCACTTGTCGGGGTGGGACTGGAAGTAGAGGCTCTGTCCTCTAGTTCTGACTATCTCAGCACCACAACATCAGGAAGATGAAGCCGCCACAAACTTTCCTGATCCTCAAATTGAGCGCGGTTGATGGTGTTGGAAGTTGACGAGTTGCCTTCGAAACGTGACCCACGGGGGTGCCAGCTGATGTCAGAGTAGGTCGCAGCAGCCTAAACAGTGACAGGGTGTCAGTTCAGTCCCAGGGAGGATAAAACTACGCACCCTGGTGAGAAAATGGAGAAGAATTCGCTCGGGTTGCCGAATGGAGTGCCTCTTCTTGGAGGAGGAGGGAGACTTGCAATAGAAGGTCCCGATCAAACCCCTCCTTCAGATCTTCAGGTGAGCAGGTGTGGCAGCTTCTGCAAGTCACCTTTGGATGCTGATCAGAACCCTTCTGCGCAGTCGAAGTAGATTGCTTGCCCCGGACAGCCACGAACTCAGAATGAGACGAGACAACTGCTGTTGCGAAGAAGACTCGGAGACGCTTCCTTCGGTGCCTCTTGAACCTTCATAAACGCCCGGATTAAGTTGCAGTTGCCTCTGTAAGCTGTTGGTTCACTACTACCTGCAACCCAGAACTGCATGTTGAAGAGCGGAGGTGGAGAATGAGGTAAATGGGATGGGAATGGGGATGGATATGTATGGGGGAGACTCCTGGATGTGAGGCTGCGTCGAGGAGGCTTGGCGACGTCCCTGCTAATACATGCACTATGCTCCACGCTGGGAGGGGGGTTCATGGGGGTGGGGCGACCAGTTACACACACTACCCTTGCGCAGGAGGGGGGATCGCAGGGAGGGGAAAACAATCATTCGACCGTACGTCGAGCCCGGGCATCCGAACGAGGTGAAGCCAGCTCCTGGATGATGATGGAGGGACACCGAAGGAAGCCTGAAGGTCTGGCGCCGAGCTGCTATCGTTCGAGGGGGTCGGTGGCCGCAGCTGTGGGCCAGTGCAGTTCTACCGCGTAGGACAGATTGGCGCAGTCGTGGTGCGTTGGCCGGTACAGGAGTTGTGACGGGACCAAGTCGTGGACATTGCTGACATGGAGTTCTGTAAGCCCTCAAAAGATGGTGGCTGTCTGATCACCTTGCTGGACGTGGTCACAGGAACGGCTGGCGTCTGGCTTCTAGGTGAACAGTCAGACCAGTCGCAGGTGGCTGTGGGGGAACTACCAGTGCCGACGTCGGATCGGGACAAGACCACTTGCATTGGTTCCATAACGTCGAAATATGCAGCTTTCCTGAAGACTGTCCGACCTGAAACGAAGAGGAAGAGGGGGTGTCGGGGCCGACTTGCTAGCAGCCTGTCCTGGGCAAACAGGGGACTCCGGGTCTGGCGCGACTGAGGGAGAATGGCCGCCCTGGGTAGAGACGATGTCAAAACCAGGCAGGACCACCTCTGGTGCGTCAGCACTTCAGAGGATCAGAACTCTCATGAAGAGAGATCCAGCTGAATTGCATAGGGGCGGGCGGTGGAGCTGCTACCAGATGGTGCTCAGGTTCAGACCCGAGCTTGGCGCAGTTTCACGAGAACGGGCAGTGCGAATGGTGCCGAGGTCGGATCACTGCAGGATCACTTCTGGGATGAAGCTGACTCGACGATGTACAACTCCACAGAAGAAAGCTTCGGCTGGTTTGCACCGTGGTGATGAGGACATCTCCCGGCATTCCCTATGGCACGAGGCATCTCCGACCTCGTGACCCCTTGGCGATGTGGTCTTCTACAGTACGTGCACAGACTTGAACATTCAACAGACAGACACATGCACGGACTTAAGAATGCAGGTGGACCTTGCTACAGTACTCGCATTATTCATGCACGGACTTATGTATGCATGGATGCAGACAATGCATGGACTTTTGCTAGCTCAAGTGTTTGACTCTAGCAACATTCTGTTTGCATGAAAAATGTGCACCCACAGAACAAAGTGTCGACCCCATGGGTCAACCCTATTTCAAACATTGGAAAAATACATTCAATGAGCTTTAAACCAATACCTAAACATGCATGAAATAAAATGCAGCTGCCAATCATCTGTTGTCAGTTGCCAGTCATGAAACCATTATTGTGTTGCCAATCATCAAAACTACACAGCACAAGGCTGATGCCTATCAAATTAGAGGAGTCCCAACACGCCGTTCAGGCCTCCCTGTACAATCGGTGCTGGGCTCTGGCACCTCCATCTGTCTGGGGGGAATTTTGGTGTTGCCCTCCTCCCATGCTTCTCGAAAGGGTCATGGAGGGAGGTTTATTCATGACTCAGCTAGGGGCCGAGATAACAGACTTCATGGCGCGGCTAAGGAGTGAGGAGAGGTCTCAGTCTCGGGCCTGCGCTGAGTCTGATCAGAAGATTGGGCAGCTGACCTCCGAGCTTGGGGTTCTTCGGTGAGAGGTTACTTCACTCCGGGCACGTGATCGGGCGAGCCAAGAGGAAGCTCGGTCATTGGCCGAGCAGCTGTCCCAAGCTCCGTATATGGCCGAGCTTAAAAACAAACTCTTGGAAGAGGAACGTCAAGCCCACGTGGAATGCTTGGGACAGTGGGCAACCGAGTGAGAGGAGCTCGGGGGTCGAGTCTAGGAGGCTAAGCGGGCCAAGAGGGTGGCCGAAGTGGCACAGGATGAGGCCGAGGCAAAGCTAGTCGAGGCCAAAGCGAAGCTGACCGAGGCCAAAGCAAAGCTGGCCGAGATCGAGGAGAAGGCAACAAGGGTCCAGGCGGAGGCGGTCGAGTGCTATCGGAGTTCGGAAGATTACTGCGATGCTCTAAAGCAGACCGCCTTTACCTATTACGAATCGGGCTACCAGCGGGGGCTGCGGAAGGGTTTTGCCCAAGGCTTTAGGTAGGCAGTCAGTCTGGCCCAGGCGCAGGTCCTCGATGAGCTTTTCTTCAACCCTGGGCAATGCTACAACTCTGATGAGAACGGCTCAGATTCTCCTTCGTCCACGTCGAGCAAGGGAGGGGGGAGCGAAATACTTCTGCTTCCGTGGAGGAGAGATCACCAACTCCGACTGTCTCGGGAGGGCACGCGAATGAGACAGTTCCCACACGAGTGGGGTCAGTGTCTAGGTTGGCTGTCACTGAGGGAACCAGGGGTGAATCACTTAGTGCTGAGGGTCGTCCGCTTGCCGAGCTTCAAGAGGGGCCACGAACTTCTCAAAGTTCCCCCATTTCCATAGATTAGGAAAATTTATACTTGCCTTGTTGGCTCCTTTTTCCTTTCTCTCTTTTTTTTTTGTATCTCCACCTGGAACTTGACTGTGCAATGATTTTTTTTCTATATGATGGTAATAGTGTTCAAGGCACAATTGACTGCTCCTTACCGCCTTTGACCGGGTGAGATTTATCGTATCTCTGGATGCTAGTAAATTGGAGATCTCGTACGATTTCTTGCCGAAAAATTAGGCTTGCGTGTCGATCGGCCAAGTTGTTGGTGCTGAACTGGCACCTTTTCGTCTTTTCACGCTTTGAATGACTTGCCATTTTGCGTATTCCCACGGGAGGATTCCATGAGGGAGGTAGCGTAACTACTCCTAGGAAAAGATGTCTGCCTCTTGTGTCTTTTCGAGGGGAGGATCAATTAAGGTAGAAATCTCCCTCTTCGACCTGTAAAAGGTCCCGAAGGGCACCTCCTCCTTTCTACGCCGCTTAAGGCTTTCCTTGCAGTCTCCGCTTCTTCTTCTCTTTTAGGGAAACGACATTCTCCTCTCTGTGATTGTCCTATGGTGAAGCATGGAGGGCAACTCTGAAGATGAAGACTTTGGCGGTTGTTGGGGCATCCAGGTTACTTCGGCGTAGAAGAATGGGGGACGATTGGGTGGACGGCGTACAAGAAAGGGGGATGCATGGCGACGTGCTCCCTCCTGACTTCCGGACCACTGCCACACCAGGAGGAGGGGATGGTTGACAGAGGAAGGCATTCAACACCATGGCCTCACCTCTCTTTCATCCTCTCTCCTCCTCTCCCACTCCGGAGTGTTTAAATCTTTCTCCCTCTTCTGTTCTTTTTCTCTTTCTTTGTCTTGTTTCTTCTTTCTCTCACTCTTTGGAGGGTGCCTGTTTTCTAATTTTTCTTTTTTCTTATCCTTTCTCGCACCACTTGGAAGGTGCTTACTTTTTGTTGGTGGTTGGGCATACCCTCCTTTCTTTTTTCTACTGATACCATATCTTCCAAACTTCCCGAGCAGACAAAGTTAGTCGTCCTACTACCCAAGCCAGTTTTCACACTAGGTGGAATCAGTGGCTCGATTTGGAGCTATCAACCTCATCCCCATCGAGTTATCAGTTTGTGTTATATCAATTTTTTTATACATATTGTATTGGCTATGGCCTATCTGATGTACAGAGACATTAATGCAATAAAAATAAGAGTTGCTATCATAATTTATTTCTTACATGTATAGAAGGAGCTCAGAAATAGAACTTTTGCAATGTTGTCGCGTTCCAAGTCCGAGAGATGGGTGTTCCTTCCATAGTAGATAACTGATACGCTCCTTTCCTGAGCAACTCAATCACTCGGTAGGGGCCTTCCCAATTAAGGGCAAGCTTCCCTGTCGCCTCCAATGGTCGAGAGGCTTCGGCCTTTCTCAGAATGAAATCTCCTAGTTGGAATTGTCTGTCTCAGACTCTGGTGTTGTAATACCGAGTCATATGTCGTTGATATTCTATAGCTCGGATCCTCATGAGTTTGTGTACTTTGTCTACCAGGTCTAAGTTTTCTAACTACTTCTGCTCATTTGGCTCGAGCGAGAAGTTGATAACTCGAAGGGAAGGGCTGCCGGTCTCCAAAGGAATCACGGCCTCTGTGCCATACACCCGTTGGAAAGGAGTTTCTCCAGTAGCAGCTCTTAGAGTAGTTTAGTACGACCATAGTACGCGAGGCAATTCCTCGAGCCAATTACCCTTGGCCTTCCCGAGCCTGGTCTTGATGTCTTTAAGGATAGAGTGGGGAGGGGTCAGATGGAGACTGGACTGACCTGTTCTGCACCCTTGAGGGAGAAAATTCGTAACTTCCTCCTCTGAGATCCAATTGAGGCTCTGTTTTCTGCTGCTGAAAGCTGACAGGACGACGAAGAAGTCTGTAGAAGAACTCCGAGGCTGATTCCGCCGGGGTTCGTCGAGGCAGAGCTCTGAAGCAGGATCAGGTAGCAGTTCTGCGCAGTCGCGATCACCGGGGTCGATTCTGCCGTCAACCTGGGACAGCAGACAGGCGGTCGATGCTAGAATTGTTGTGACCACCCAGGATGTCCGATTGAGCTGAAACCAGTGCTGAACGTCTCCCACTTGACGGGGGAAGTTGTTGAATTTTTTTGTGGAGCCAGCTGATGTCGCCTCTGGTTGGGGCTGGGCCTGTAACTAGCAGCACAATTCTGGCTCTGACAGCTCCTAGGATGCTTCTTTGGGAAGGAGATGGCGCCCTAACCGCTCCCGGAGTCGAAATGAGGTGGGACCAGGGCTGGAATCTTCGTGGTTCAGTCTCCTTTCCTCCAGAACAGACGGCGTTGTCGAAGGTGGCCAGGGATGCTCTTTGTGGACAGAATAGTGAGGGTGGTCGGAGGTGACTCCTGAACACTTACCTGGCGCACCGGTGGGAGAAAATTCAGAAGTGGGGATGGTGAAGTCCGAATCCACTTCTACTTTTTGGGGATGAAAGCTGACTGGAAGGGGGTGCTCTCAGCCAAATTTCACACCCAGAAGACCTCAGGAGCAGTTGGTGTCGATGATTCTTGGAGGCTCTGGTCTGCAGTTAGGCTACTTCTGCGTAGTCAGAGGAGATTGGCTCCCGTGCTCAGCCACGACCTCGGATGAAGGCGTGACCACTTCGGCGTCGAATATGACTTGGAGATCTTTTCGTCGGTGTATGGTACACCTCCAGGGGATGCCGGATGACCTCGGGGCAGCCTCTGTAAAACAGGACTTTTGCTGGCCTGCGAACTAGGGGTGCATGGGGGGGTGATAGGTGTAGTGGGGGGTGATGGGAGTGTGTCGGGGTGATGGGAGCCGCAACGCCCAAATCCGTCCCGGTCTGACCCTCGGGGGCTGAGGTAGAGTGCCGAGGTCGTGGAGGGCTTCTCTCAGAGCTGCAGGAAGGCGAGGCCATTGCCGAGTCGACAAGGGACCTGGTGGCAGTGGGCCACAACCACTGATGGTCATCTGGAGGTCAGCCCGGGGTGCGGTACCTTCATCTCTACAGTGGGCGCTGCTTCGACTCTGTCAGGGACAGCAGGACAGCGGGTCAGAGTTGGGGCCACGACGAGCTCGAACGGAGGTTGCGGGAGGTGGGACTAGCTCTGGGACGACCAAAACTAACCAGAGAACAATCCATAGAAGCCCGATGCCACTTAGTGGTCGACGGCGGTCACTCTAGCTTGGAGTTCAGGGCTTGTCCGAACTGCCCCTATCTGGAACAGAGTCCTGGATGGCTGTTGCAGAAGCTGCTCCGGGAGCTCCCAGACTTCGATCGAGGTGGGGTTGGGGTTGACGCGACCGTGGTCGAGGCAACTTCGATGCAGAATAAATAGTGCCATGAACAGAGGTCGGAGAAGAAAGCTCTGATCAGAAGAGTGAGGGCATGTCTAACCTGGGCCTGGCTAGACCAGTCTGCGCGCTTTGACGACGTCGACTGGAACCGGGTGCTCCGAAGGGCAATTGACCTCCTTCTTCCTGGAGGCAATGGGGGACTTGTAGAAGTATGTCTTAGCCAAGTTTTGCTCTAGGAATCACAAGGGGGAGGCCAAGGGAGCTTCTGCACTAAGCCTCTGGTTGTATGCCTGGGAGAAACTGCACAGGTTGCCAAGAATCGCTTCTGCGGATAGCCCCGAGATCAGAAGAAGGCGGGACTACTCTCATTACGAATCTGACGGGAAGAAGAATCTGTTGATATATGGTACGCCCCATGAAGACTCACGATGACAACTCTGTAGCCTCTGCAATCCACTGGTACACTGCTGCCTACGAACTGGGATCAACTTGTGAATGAAGATGGGTGTGGTGGTGGGGATGGGCAGCAAGGAGGATGTGTGGGAGGTGGGGTGTGCGACCAGGGGAGGGTGGCCAACCTCTGCACCTTCCTCCACAAGGGAGAAACCATTATCATTCATGCCCTCCCTCCCCCCACTTCGACCATCCTTCAGCAGGCTGCAAGACAGCACCCGCCTCTGTCCTAGATTCCCATCATATCCAAGTTGATCCCGACTCTAGTCTCACCTTATCCAAGTTCCCCCACTGTTGTTTAGCATGACATTCCACCTTCCCATGATGCATCTCTAGATGAGCCAACACTAGTGAGCGCAAGGAAATCTAGGAGGTAAGAGCGCATTCATAAACTCCACAAGGGCACGCGAGTGATTGTTCGGTCAGAGAGGCTTCCAGCTCGGATCCCTCCCCAGGCAGATGTTGAGGGGATCGGACCTTTGAGGGTTGTGAGGAGGATAGGCTTAGATGCCTATATGATAGACATACCCAGGGGATACAAGCTGGGCCCTGTATTCAACAGGACTGACTTAACGCCATATGAGGAAGTGGCAGTAAAGACCCGTGAGTATCTCGAGCCAAGCCTTCCTTTAGAGCAGAGCCCACCCTATGAGGGAGTCACACCAACTGAGAGTGGCGTGGGCAGGAGGAGCTTATACTGGGAGAGCAGACTTTCGGAGTTCGGCAACGCTCGCCCTCGGCTCGATTCGAGATCGCGTTTTCTAGAGAAAGATCGTGGGTCTGTGGAGCGTCGACGCCCTCGGCCGGTGACACAGTTGCTCGACGGAGTCGAGTTTTTCGTGTCCCGGGAGGATTGATGGGGACATCAGGCGACGTACACCTACGGAGGTTCCAGTAGCACGCCAGCAGTTGATCCAGCAAGTTATCAGTTGCATTTACATTATTCCATTTTCAGTTCAGTCCAAATATTTTTTAATTTAAGTCTATTTGAGTCCTGTAAGTCTTAACGGGCCAGTTAAATAAAGCCCAAAGTGACAGTGTTGAGACTAGCTTGGTTATTGGTCACTAGTAGCTTATAGTCACCCCTCAGGATAGCGGAGTCAATTCACGTTTGTAATGGGCATTTGTGGACTTTTCCACCCTTGGTCTCTCCCTATAAATAGGGCCAAGGGATGGGGTTAAAAACCCTCTCCAGGTGAGTTTGCCCTCAATCATTTATACTAGTTTATGCACTTGGTAGATTTCTACACTTCAACATTTTCTAATGGGTTTTGTCTCTTGTATTGTCTTTGTTTCGCGGGAAAGCATGGAAAGTGAGGCCCTTACCTTCTAGCCGGCTGAAAGGCGAGGAGAGGTAATCCACATTGCCCCGCATTACTTATATTGAGTGCGATCATCTTCTTTTTCTAAGGTACACAACGCGCATAATCTTCTATCACACTCTTTGGCGTTGTCTTCCCTTGGTGGCGATCACAGTATTCTTCTATATCTCTTATTGCCTTTGTCTTGCTATATGATCATGCTACCAAGTTTACATAGTCACATGTTGATGATATTCACTTGATTGGCACATTATGTCATCACTTATGCACATATGCTTGTTCATGTGACTTGGGACGTCACGTTCCACATTTCTACACCCACCGTCACCCACCGAGGGATCGAAGCCAACCCTGACCAAATCCAAGCGATGTTGGAGATGCAGCGACCAGGGCGCATAAGGGACGTGTAATGCCTTACCAGACGCGTCGCGGCGCTGACCCGTTTCCTATCCTAGGCGTCCAAACGATGTCTTCCCTTCTTCTGTCTGATCAAGCAAGCCAACTAGGCACCAAAGAAGAAAGGACAGATCGTTTGGGACCAGGAGTTTGAACAAGCATTCGAGGAATTGAAGCACTATCTGACGTCACCTCCAGTCCTCGCCAAGCCCCGAAAGGGGAGGAGTTATTCCTATACCTCTCGGTGACGCTGAGCATGATGAGTGTCGTACTCACGCGAGAGGAAACGGGAATAATGAGACCCGTCTACTATGTCAGCCGAGCACTATAGGACCCAGAGTTTCGGTACTCGCAGACTGTGTGATGGGGGCATCATTTATCCCTCCACATTTTCGGAGCTCGGATGGATCGTCATCATGTACCATCATGTTCTTCACATTTCTTTGAGTCATGACATGTAGTTTTTATATTTTATTTGAGTCTTATCATTGTATTTTCCATTTTATTTGAGATCTTCTTTTTTCTTCTTTTTGTGTCTTATTTATATGGGAGAGAGATGACCCAGTTGATGGTGAGGGGGGTCAACATGACGTATCTCCGAAGATCCCTGTTCCTGTCTTTTCCCTCGCCGTGTCGACGCCTGGCTTCTGGATGTGGAGGTTGGTGGCTGGGTCCGTACCAGGGGATAGCTGCATGAATCATGATAGTGAGACCTGATAGCACTGCACTCTGGAGAGTGAGCTAAGTATCCAGTGGTCCTGCAGGAGAATGGCTTGCTGTTCTCACCGGAGCCACCGGATGGAGGAGAAAGGAGTGCCACCGGTTCAAGATCTTGAAAGGGCCACCAGTTCACAGGCTCAAGGGCACCACTGGATCCAGCGCTAGGAGTGCCATCGGATTACTGAGCGTGCGATGCCACCGGATCAGAGACCAAAGTGAGCGACCGGATGGGCAGGGGTGAAAACGTCACTGGACGAGGAACAACCAGGACGCCACCAGTTCACGTGCTGAGACCGCTACCGGATGAGGGGGCTAGGATGCCACCAGTTCACGTGCTGAGAACACCACCAGATGAGGGGCCTAGGACGCCATCGGTTCACGTGCTGAGAACGCCACTGGATGAGGAGGCTAGGACGCCACCAGATGAGGTGGTTAGGTAGCCACCGGTTCACGCGCTGAGAGTGCCACCGGATCAAGGTGGCGAGACCCCCACCAGATCGCTCACTTTGGACTGCCACTAGATCAAGGCTTCAGGGCGCCATTGGATCGCGTGGCCTAGGAGCCACCGGATCACACCCAAAGTGTCCCCACCAGACCACTTGGGTTGAAGTCATGATCCACTTGACTTAAGGGCGTTTAAAGCTCATTCGGCCTTCGCTGTTGGAGGGCCCTCAAGGACGTTCCCCTTTTCGATTAAAGGGTATGGTTCGTGTGACGACCCAGAGCTCGAGATACCGATATACCGATAATACCGACATACCGATACCAAGAACTGGGGAAGCCTCCCAAGGAGCTGATGAGGCTCCCGAAGGGATAGTGAAGGATTGTTAGTTGTTGTTGAGAAGAGTTGTTGGGGCTCGAGAGTGGCGAGAGCCAGATGCCAGCGAGGCCTCGAGTGGCCGATTAGGAGGTGTGCTTTTCCCAGATTGGATCTGGGGTTTGTGAGAAGTCGTTCCTGGCAGAGTTGGTCCGGTGTTGTTGTAAGTGGTTGGCTTGCCAGGTGTGAGCTGGTGGAAGCTCAGCGTTGGTTGCCCTTGGTGCAGGGTGTGAGATCGGTCAGTGGGTTGTGAAGCTGACATTTGGTTGGTCCACCAAGCGTGGGCATTGACCGGTGTTGGTTTCCGTGATGAGGAGTGTGTTTTCGCTGTGAGTGTGGTAGTGTCTGTGATGTCATGGTTGGTTTTCGTATTGGCTGAGGTGACACTAGACGTGTGCTTCTTGCATGTGCCTGCTCTGCTGCTCGATGTGTTTTGGGTTATGAGCAAGGCATTATCCATGATCATTGTCTGGCCGCATCCCTCAAGATCATGGTTTTTACGAATATCGAGGTTTGATTGGGGCTCTAACAGTGTTATCAGTTGGTTCCAGCATTCTCCCCTTGTCGCTTGGTGCTTGTCCTGAATTTCGAGGACAAAATTATTTTAAGGGGGGAGGGCTGTGATGCCCTGGATCCTTATTAGGTCTTATTGAATTTATTTTTAGTATTTTGGATCCTTATTTTTGGGTCTCGAATTTATTTTCTCGGAGTGTCTGACTTAGTTGTGTCTGAAATTATGTTTCGGACATCTTTTGTGTTTGGATCGGGGGCGATCCAGAGTTGTTTCGGAGGCCCGGAGGCGTTCCGCGGTCTTTTTCGCATATTTTTTCATTTTCGGCTCGGGTTTCGACAAATCCTGCAGAACTCCGCTGTGGGTGAACCGGGTCATTCACCTAGGCGTGAGTGGTACCGTTGCTATCGGTGTGTTCCAAGGATCGCAGAAATGTGATTTTCTATTTTTTGGCGAAAATATAGATTTTCAGAGATTAGGAAAATTCCTAATTTCCTATCTATTTTAACCTCAACCCCCTCTCTCCCCTCTCATTTCTCACCCTCCCTTCTCTCTCTCATTTCTCTCCCGTCTTAACGGGGATCGACAGCTTCTTCTATATAAGGCTTCAAATGGGGCCATCTGGATGCTGGACTGATAGTTATTGTTGTAGCCGAATTCAATAAAAGCCAGGTGATCACTCCAGCTACCTCCAAAATCAATCATGCAGGCTCTATGCATATCTTCCACTATCTGGTTGGTTCTTTCAGTCTGTCCATCTGTTTGTGAATGAAAAGTAGTACTGAAATTCAGACGGGTTCCCAAAGAGTCTTGCAATCCTTTCCAAAAATGTGAAGTAAATCTGGGGTCTCTGTCAGATACAATGCTGACTGGAACACCATGGAGTCTTACAACTTCCTTCATATACAAAGCAGCTAAAACATCAACTGTCCACTTAGACTTAATGGACAAGAAATGGGCAGACTTTGTCAATCTATCGACAATAACCCATATAGCATCAAATCCACTACGAGTCCTAGGTAGACCCATAATGAAATCCATGCCAATACTCTCCCATTTCCATTGAGGTATATCAAGTGGTTTCAATTTTCCTACAGGTCTGAAATGCTTAGCCTTAACTTGCTGACATACCAAGCATCTACTTACAAATTCTGTAATTTCCCTTTTCATATTCGACCACCAAAAGGATCTTTTCAAATACTTGAACATCTTAGTACCTCCAGGATGAATAGTGTATTTGGATTTATGAGCTTCCTCGAGGATCTTATTCTTTATCTCAGCTACATCAATTACACAAGTCCTTCCCTGAAACAACAATCTGCCATCATTAACTACCATGAATTCAGGTCTGTTACTCAAATGCTCCTTGATCTCTACCAACTCTGGGTCATTATCTTGCAAGCACTTGATTTCTGTCAATATTCTGGTTGAAGTTGAATCTGAGCAATCATAACTCGGTCCTTGTCAACATTGAGATCCAAACTAGCTAACTGCTCCAGTAGTCTCCATTCTTGCAACATGAGATGCGACAGCTTAGCTATCGGCTTACGACTTAAGGCATCCGCCACCACATTACCCTTTCCAGGATGATACTCTATAGAGAAGTCAAAATCTTTCAAATACTCAAGCCGGGCAGCGGGGGCCCTAGGAGTCTCACCCACCTCCTCCTCAAAAGACTCTCCATCAAAATCCTCAACTCGACCATGCCGGTCATCAGCGGGGGCAACCCTAAGGGGCGGGTGCCAAGGCGCTACCTAGGGATGTGGGCGTTGCGGCTGAGGGCGATCTACTGCCTGATCGCGCCTCTGATCCCGGATGGCTCCTCTAGAGCGGTGATGCGACCAACCATCCCTTGGACGGTATGGTCAGACACCGTGACCCTACCCTCTATGCCTGCCAGTCCCTCAACGAGACGACGATCCATCATCTGTATCTCAGCCCTGAGCTGGGACACTAACTCGATCAAGTCAGGGCCACCATGCAGGTCCGCGTGCGTGCCTGACACACTCGGGTGTGAACCTGACATCGGCGCTGACAAGTGATACTCAACACCGCTACGTGTGGGCATAAAACACAAATGTGGCTAAACTACGATGCACTGACACACTATGATGCGAAATTGATGCTTTTTTTTTAAACGATGCAAACGATCTAACAATAAATGCAAGACATGGAATGACAATGTGGTGACACCCTAGACTGCGGACCTAGGCTTTGATACCAAGACTGATGCAGGACAGTGTACTCAAACGAGTCCAACTAGGTGACTAATGAGATCAGCAAATGCGTTACAATTGTTCGACAAATAATCCGACGTAAACTTGAACGCCAAGAGATGAATTACGCTAAATAACAGTAGCTACACGCTAAGAAATCGTCCCTCGTAGCGAGGAAACGTCGAACCGAATGGTAAATAGAACTATAAGGTATCAATTACGCACATAGACTGAACTCAGATCGGCGTGCTCAGGATGGGAAAACACTCACAATCTCACAAGCCGGCAGCGATACAAAACATCAGGTTTGGCAACCTAACTCACTCACGGCGGTAAATATGACATAGATATTAAATAAGCAAATTAAATGAGTGGACTTTTCACACTAACCAACTCGCTGAAGAGAGAGGCACGTGAATGGCGTCCTCGCAACCTCGATCGTAGCTGCCCAATGTCGACGTCGAATTTGCCGTTTGGGCTCACCAATGCCCCCGCAGCCTTCATGGACTTGATGCAGAGGGTGTTCCATCCCTATTTGGACCAGCTCGTGGTCGTGTTTGTGGATGACATCCTTGTTTATTCGCGATCTGTCAAGGAGCACGCGTACCATTTAGGTGTGATGCTGCAGACGTTGCGAGATCACTAGTTGTATGCGAAGCTCAGCAAGTGCGAGTTCTGGCTTCGTGAGGTACACTTTTTGGGGCACGTGATCTCTGGTGATGGTATTTTCGTGGACCCCACCAAGATCGATGCAGTAATGCAGTGGCCGAGGCTGAGGTCTATGACCGAGATCCGGAGTTTCTTGGAACTTGTTGGATATTACCAGAGGTTTATCCAGGATTTTTCTCGCATTGCGGCCCCGATGACCAGACTTACGCGGAAGGATGTGCCTTTTGTCTAGACTGATGAGTGTGAGCGTAGCTTCATGGAGCTGAAGAGATTGCTCACCTCGACTCCGGTGTTGGTTTTGCCTTCTGGATCGGGAGGTTTTGTGGTGTATACAGATGCTTCTGGGGTCGGATTGGGTGCTGTGTTGATGCAGCATGGTAGAGTAGTGGCGTGTGCTTCGCGGCAGCTGAAGCCACATGAGGAGAACTACCCTACCTATAACCTGGAGTTAGCGGCTATGAACTTCACGTTGAAGATCTGGAGGCATTATCTGTACAGTGAGAAGCTTGAGGTGATCACTGGCCATCAGAGTCTGAGGTATATGTTCACTCAGAAGGACCTGAACCTTAGATAGCGGCATTGGTTGGAGTATATGAAGGATTATAACTTCACCCTATCTTATCAACCGGGCAGGATGAATGTCATTGCCGATGCCTTGAGTCGGAAGGTCGCGGTTAGTGCCTTGATGTTGAGGAAGTGGAGGCTCTGGGAACAAGTGCCTGAAGTGTCTTTCAAGCTCAAGATTCCCCAAGAGCCAGTGTTGTGCAGGTGGAATGGCGGTCTAGAGGGGGGGTGAATAGATCCGCCCCCAAATGCAGAATCTAATGCAAGCTTAGATAAACAATTTAAACTACACACAGGAGGGGGATCTTGGGGTGGGGGTTAATTGATTACAACCAAAACTACCTCCACGCAGGGAGGGGCCTTTAGTCGGCCAAGCGGGGAGGGGAAGAAGTAGGCTAGAAGCTTCAAAGGTTGTCAGAGTCGATTCTGTCCCTTCTCAGGAACAGAGGATAGGCAGTCGGTGTCGATGCTGCTGTGACCACTGCCGAACTCGGCTTTTGACGAAACTAGAGGCCAACTCCTTGTAATTGGACCAGGGTCTTGACTGATTTTTCTACAATTCCCAAGTTGTCAGGGCCGATTGGGGAAGAGCCACGAACAAGGTCTCTGCTTCCTAGTTTTGACTGCTGTAGCGCCACAGCAGTAGGAAGCCGAGGCCGCCACGAACACTCCCAGACTCAAAATCGAGCGTGGCAAGAAGCTTTGGAACCATTGATGAGTCGCCGTTGAGACGAGATCCGTGAGGATGCTAGCTGATGTCGTGGTAGGCCGGGGTAGTCGATAGAGTGGCAGGGTGTCTATTCAGTCCAAGAGGGGACAGAACAGCGCACCCTGGGGAGAAAATTAAGAAGTTACAGCTCCGGTCGCCGAATGGAGTCCCGCTTCTTGGGGAGGGAAGAAGACTCATTGTAGAAGGCCTCGGGCGAGCTCCGTCTTCAGATCTTTAGGTGAGCCAACGTGCCAGCTTCTGCAAGCCGTCTCTAGTTGATAGTCTAAGTGAGGTTGCATAGTCGAGGGAGATCACCTCCCCCGGACAGCCACTAACTCAGAAGGGGATGAGACGATGGCCGATGCGAAGAAGACTCGGAGACGCTTCTATCGGTATCTCTTGCGCCTCCTGAATCACCTGGATGATGTCGCAACTTCCTCTGCAATCTTTAGGTTCTCTGGACTGCGATGTCACACCCCGAACAAGACAAAAATATCGAGACGTGAACAGTTATACAAGCGGGTCGATCAAGAGACTCAGATGATGAGTACGAACAATAAATAGACAAAATCAAATCTTTATTTCATAATCTGACATTTCCAACAAACATCCTTCAAGGACTTACAATACTATTCCTACGTCTGATGGTTCCATCACCTGGAAAGTCTAAGCACTCTATCGGGATTGTAGAGCGAGCCAACAACCATAAAATGTAACATTTATAACATAGGTGGAACGATAATCATGCAACACTAACATTCCCCAAGTAGCAGAGTGTAACGGACCAGGCCATGGGTGTTAAAGGAGTATAATGCACCTCCCGAGGGTCGTTTTGCTCTCTCGAACTCAGGAAATCCAGAAATCTACAGACCATAACGCACTGCTTTGCTGCCGTCGTACATTGTATGACGCGCCTCAACCCATGCGTTATGCTCCCCAGCATTCCTTCATAAAACATGCAAACATAGCACGCCATCCTGTGTGCGCCATGTGACCTTAAGGCACCAGGAAAGGCCCGCTAAGCTTACCCGAATGTTGAAATCTGAATTAACTCCTCAGAAAACCACAGAGTATAACGCACCTCTACAGGTCCGCTATACAAATGCATGGCGGTCTGCTTCCAACTCGCTATGCTCCATAACCTAACGACCTATTTGACACTTCGATATCATAGCGGTCCTCACAAGGTCCGCCAAACATTGCACGACGCCCCCATACAGGTCCGTTATGCTTCCTGGAAACCCCGAAGGACGAGTTTGCATCCAAACTCCCCTCCATTCAAGCCGGATCGATGAGAATTCAAAAGAAAAGGGATAGATGAAAGAAAAAAACATACCTTTCCTAACTACGCCACATCCAAACAACCACAAATACCACCCCTAAACATGGATTAATGCATTAAAAGCCTAAAAACCCCAAAATCACCCCATGCACTGAAACTGAAGTAAACCCCTACCAATGATGATGCATGTGTAGTCAAAATGTTCGTAGCGCAGTAGCGATTCCATCCCCCTACCTCGATCATGATGAAATCCTTGAAATGCGCGCTTACGGACACCGGGAAGTCGGGTTGTCCCACGACCCGTCCCGTTCAAAACGTCGACGATCCGCGAAATAAAATACACCAGCACGATCCTCTCGACGAGCCGGTCCCAACGACAGCTCCTGCGCCTCGATCCGGGGTCGACACGGAAGGTCATACCTCACCTAACATTTGACACTATTACATGATAGTGATGTTTACAAAATAAAATTACACAAATAGACCCACTATTATGACTATTTTAAAAGAAAACACTCAAAGTAGTTATAATTGGATAAATGCCCTTGTTGCTTACGATCCTCGTCATTATCCGCTGCCAGCAGAAGAAGAGGGCACCCCCGCAACCAGCTGGCGGGCTGAGAAGGACCCGATCTGCCCCTACCACACATTCGTGAGGAGGGAAGAGCGGAAGCCGCAGAACTATAAAGGCACCACCTGGTTCTATGTCCTTTTGCGAGTGCATGGGCTGACGGTTGAAGCTCAGCTGACGGTCATCCTGGGCAAGCGCCTGCACGTCGCCTACTATTATGCCAAAGGATAGGGGATGGACCACCTCAACTTATTTTGCCATTTGTCTGCCAAGAAGCATGCAAACTTAGCCACCCTTGGCGATCGCTGCCAGATGATCGGGGATGTGTGCTAGCTGGTTCGAGAGGCCGCCCGTCGTGACAAGGAGCCATCCCTCAGTTACTGGCCGATATCACTGTGGCTCTACACTGGCCCACATGGTATTTGACATTTCTCTTCCTTTGCGTTCATGGCTGCCTCTTTCAGGGTATTGGATACTAATCAATTCTTCACTTTTCCTGTCCTTCCTCTTCATAGACCATCCGGACAGCACGCAGATGGCGACTTATCGCAACCTCCTCTGGTAGGTAGAGAAGTCGGCACATTTTGAGGCGACACCACCGGCCCCGACTACAACTCCCTTGCCTCCACCCGCAAAGAGGTCTCGGGCAAGATCGCCAGTGAAGAAGTCCCTGGACGAGGCAAAAGCTACAGGGCGGCGGGAGGCTAAGCATCGAAAGACGGAGGCCGCCAAGGCTACAGAGACCATTCCCCTGCCACCTCCGGTCCCATCCTTCGAGGAATTCAAGGTCGGTCGGATTGAACTGAGCCAACCCACAGGTGAGACTCCTCTGTCAAGAGCGTCTTGCAGGCAGAGTTTTATTTCTGTGTCGGATCTGGTTGCTAACACCGGGAAAGGACCAACATGGTCATGATGCACGAACTCAATCCAATCTCGGGTGTGTGGATGACCCGAGCCAAAGTGAAGTAGTGGTGATGCCTCCATCACAACAAGGGCGCCATCGTGCGGTCGGAGAATACCAGGGCCTGCGACTCGCTTGTCGACGGGGGCTTAGAGGGCTCAGAGGCTCGACTCGCCCACTCGGCATGACGCTTCCTTCCTCGGCTGCTATCTCCTCCTGATGCAGCTCCTCCAACAATGACATTGATGTAGACCCCACGGGGGATGTTGTTGATCTCCTCAGGGGCGCTATGGTCCTCCGTCTGCCCGGACACGTACCGAGACAAGTGCCCCTGACAGACGAGACGCTCGATCTCATCCTGGAGCTGGTGGCAGTCACCTATGTGGTGCCCATGGTCGCTGTGGCAGAGGCAGTGCTTGCGGCGGTTGCGACGTTTCACCTTCATAGGCTCGGGTTGGCGGAGGAGGCCCGAGCCTTTGATGTCTTCATAGATCTCATAAACCGGAGCGGTTAGGGTGGTGTACCGCTCGTACCTCCGAAATGGTTCTTTGTGCTCCCCGTCTCGGTTCCGCCTTTTTCCTTGGCCCGAGCTTGGCTCGGACGCTCGCTTCTTGTCCCCCTCCCGACCCAAGCCAGTTGTGCCATGGTAGGCGCTGAGGACTTCCTCGCACTCAGCATGGTGTAATGCCAGGGTCTCTAGCTCGGCAAGGGAGGTGGGAGGATGCAGGACTAGCTCGCGTCAGAGGTTTTCATCACGGGTGCCTCCCATCAGCGTGGTTATGGTCGAGGCTACATCCAGGCGGGGGATGCATAGGGCCTCCGATTTAAATTGGTTAATGTAGGCCCACAGCTTCTCCCCCTGTTCCTGTTTGAGCTCCAACAGCCCCGCTACCGACCTAGGGGGACCGCTACCGGTGAAGCTTTCCTTAAACACTCGCCCGAACTGCCTGAAGTCTCGAATGGAACTGGGGGTGATGCGGGACGGACCCGCGAGACTCGAGACCGACTGGGACTCTAAGCAAGCTCGGGTACGTCCCACGCGAGGGGGTGTTTAAATTAACAGCTCTTCATCAATTCTGACTTCATCAGAGTCTCTTGTGTGTTTCTCTTCTGTCCTGATCTGACTTTGGTCTCTTTCAGCTTTATTCATATTTCGTATGTCAACAGCGCCTCTACCTTAACACTCTACCCCTAGACCGGTTCGTAATGCGCCCATCTTTCCTCCATGGCACCACCCTCAGGCTTCCTAGGAGTCTTGGGCTTGACTTGAGGCTTGTGGGGAACACCACCTTGGTGATGCACAGCCCCCACAGGTGCTTCTTACAGGTTAGACTTTCTCGCACTACGGTTCCAGTGCTACCCCATCTTCCTGCACTACAGGTGAGGAGACTTGGGATGGAGGAGGATGAGCAGGCAGTCAGGAGTCCCTTGATCATGTGGGAGGTCAGGAGGGTGCATACCCTTCCAGCCGATGTGATAGAGATTCAGGAGGAGTATCAGGCCTATCTGAGAGAGTTGCGAGAGATCCATCCTCGCGGGGATGCCCAATTGAGGATCAAGTGATTTTTCTTTCATGATGTAGAGATTGATAACTTGAACTTGATGTGCTTGATTCTGAATAAATGGGTAGAATGCATTGATTAAATAAGATTTGAATTTGGCCTTTTTCTTTGTGCAATTGTGTGGATTAAGGTAGTTCTCGGGAAAGGATGTGGCCTAAGAGAAGACCGTTAGATGAATACGATGGTCATCAGTTGACCACCAAATTAAGGAAAATGGCCTCAACTAGACTGCGAAATAGATAGGAGTCAGGAGTTGAGAATTAAGGGCCCTCGGGAAGGATGACGGTCTATTGAGAGACCGCTATAGTGTGGAACGGTCAGAATAAGATAGCTAAATGAATTAAGCGGTCAGATGCAAACTGTAGGACCATAAGTGTCAAGAAGAGCCAGCCGACTCAGGAATAACAGCTCTGGGAAATGAAGGTGGCCTTCTGGAGACCGTCTATAGGAAGAAGATGGTCTCATCATGACCGTTTAAGCAATGGAAATGGTCGCCGAGGGACCGCCACCTTGTCGAGGCCAGAATTGCCCTTGCACCTACAAACACAACGAGCGAGAGGCGTAGAAAGTACCAGAACAAGAACTAGTCAGAGTAACACTCGTCAGTGTCAGTCCAAGTCTCTGACCACGTGTGCACACACCGACCCCTGCCTCGGGTCAGGTCTCTAGCTAGTTTTCCCCCCGTAGGACGCTACAGTAACCGCGGGGGCCCACGGTAACTAGCCTAAAAGTCGTTAGACAGGAACACCCCTCCACCTCTCCTGGGTGGGCCGACACTAAGGTCGCTGGGCTACGACTAGTGGCTCCATCACAAGGAAAGAGAAAGCAACTCCACTGGGACATAACGATATACTTTTAATTCATAAAATAACTTAAACATAGCAAAGAATGTATTAGAACATGATTCACTACTCTTAGCATAGCAGAGAGCATAACGGATCAGCTCTGTCCCATTAAATAACATAACGGATCAGCTCTGCCCCATTATAAAACATAACAGATCAGGTTAGGGGCGTTAAGGTTATATGACACGTCTCCACTGGTCCGTTATGTCCACCCGAACTACTTTCCAGTAAACCGATCATAACGGATCAGACATGGTGTGTTATGTAACATAACACGCAACTCCTGGTCCGCTATGGCCACCCGAGTTATTTTATAAAAACTCAAAGACCCAAAGCACATAACGGATCAAGGGCGGTCCGTTAAGGTCACCAGAACGTGGAAAATCTACAGTTTTTCACAACTATAATGGTCATACGAAGGGGCGTTATACTAACAACCTTCACTAATGTATGCATGAGCATAACGGACTAGGTGTGGTCTGTTAAACGGGTATAACGTGCCAGGTGAGGTGCGTTATACACATAACGGTCACTGGCATGACCGCTATGTGAGCTAGGTAGCGAGTGGGTTTGGTTTGAAACTGAGCCACCCCCCGGTCGGCCGAAATCGACGGGTTCACTACAAAAACCTATAACCTGCCTTTCCTAACATCCATACAAATCGTTAAGAGATAGAAAACATAAATACGATGCCCATAGATGATTAAAAATGTTAATTATCATATTTTTAGAAAAAATCAAAAATGAACGTACTCATTTGCATTAACATACTCAAGTCGGTACACATGTGCTGGCAATAGTAGATTAGGTTAGTGCACATGTGCTGGGGATATTAAAGCCCATGAATACAAGGTCAGATCATCTCCACGCGTGTGCACACTTTCTGTTGGGCTATCTTATAGCAGTCAGACATATGTGACATGACTATATGTTGTTTAATAAAGCACTTCTCACTTTCTTGATAGGGATCTAACTATAAAAGGACCGAGGGAACTAGGTTCGAACGCCTGCTCGTAAAAGATAAGTGAGGCACGTGGTCCCAGATTCCACTGTGCTTATGATTGGCACGTGATCCATGACTTGGCTCAAAAAGTGATCCTACCACGTGGACAGCTACAGTGCTGAGATTCTGACGTGTGGAACCTCAAAGGATCAGATCTGAGCGAAACTTTCGACAGGAACGTGGTCACCACACGCCGATTGCCTGCTGCCTATAAAAGGAGGATAATCGCCCAAAATTCATCACACAAACATACACATAGACAGCAAAAAAGACAGAGAGAGAGAGAGAGCAGAGCAACGACACTGTTAAGAGAGAGTTCCAACATGATCAAGAGAGAGAGATAGAGATCTGAGTAAGTGGAGGAGAAAGTAGAGTATCGTGAGTGGTTTGTGAGTTTGAGCGATTTGGTATCTGTCCTGGCTTCTGGTTCAAAACCAAAGTCAGATTGCTCGATCTGAGCTACATTTATTTTATTCTTGTCTTTGCCTTCTTTGTTCTCATATTCTCATTCTCGTTGATCTAAACTGTGCATTAGCGGTTGTTGGAAAGCTGAAAGGCCCAGTGGCAGAGGTTGATCCCTCTGGAGACCCAGTCTTGGAACCTCTGTAGAAACCTTTCTTTCACTGTCTTGAAGTTTTCGGCCTCGTCTAAAGGCAAAGTATAAAACCATTCCAGGGCTACCCCGTCCAAGGAACGCCGGAACAAATATGCCATCAGGCGTTCGTCGTGCTGGAATTGTGCCGACTCATAAAAGAATTCCCGGACATGAATGAATGGATTCCCATTCCCATCATACTTGCGTCATACCGTCCCATTCCCAGTGCTGCTTGGCGAGTGCCTCCCTTTTCTCAGGCGTGGGCGTGTCATTCCACACTCCGACGTCTGGGTGGCGATCACGGTCAGTGTTTTCTTCCCTCACCTTGTTTATTGACTGTCTTTTCCTTCGTGTTTCAGTGGCATGAACAAGTGGATTGAAGAAGGAGAGACTAGAAGGAAAAGAGAAAATAAAAAAAAAAGTCGAAGGAGGCACATTTTCCTGCCTACAGGCGTCAGGGCAAACAGACCTAAAATCCAATACAGACCATGTGACGCACCAAGACAGGCACGCCACATCAGCATAACACACCTGGATAGGTGCGTTATGGCCAATGGACCAGAGCTCAAATGAAAGGGCATGTAACGGACCTATATAGGCGCGTTACACTAGCATAACGCACTAGGACAGGTGCGTTATGGCCAATGGACCCAAAAACACTAACACGGACAAGAGGCATATAACGGACCAGGATGAGTCTGCTACAGCCACATGGCGCAATTGGGTAGGCACGTTACACCAACCACCATAGCCAGACAAGCACCAGTCAAGCACAATGTAACGGACCCACACAGGTGTGTTACCTTCCATAATGCACGGGAAGAGATCCATTACAGTGAACCGACTGACACAGTCTTTGAGGCAGACACGATTGTCGAGGGTCTGACATAGCAGCAGGCCTCAAAAATCACAGCACGTAACACACCAAGCCAAGCGCGTTACAGGCATGTGACGGTCCTATACTGATCCGTCACACCAAGGGCGTAATGCACCACCATAGGCACGTTACAGTCATGTGACGGTCCAATACTGGTCCGTCACACGACCCCCAACCACGAAGAACACAAAACGACCACGGTTGTGGCAGTCTATCGAGGGACCGTCACACGGTGTGACGGTCACTGGAGTGACCGTTACACGAATCTGGCGACCAAAATAGGGGATCGGCTGAATTGGCCCGTTCCACGCCCCATTCATGCCGAAGTGCATGGGAAATAATGCCACGTATCAAAAAACAACCCCTGGAGGCTGAAAACACCACTCTACCCATTTCTTTTCAAGAGTTGACTCATGCGCCCCTTGGCATGTCAGCTCCACTCATCTTTCGGGTCTCCTAGGAGTTTGGATCCCATGCCTTTCCAGGCTATCCAATCCGACCCTCTTTTGTCCCACCGGGTTTGGCCTATGCACGACTCTCTCGGGCTGCCAACCCATCCTTTGCCTATCAGCTCTCAGGTTTGACCCTCACGTCCCACTAGGACTGTCAAACCTATCTTTGTCCCATCGAGATTGGCCTCAGCATGCCCTCTCGGGCCGCCAACCCACCACGCCTTTTGGCACATTCTATCTTCTTGGGATCTCCAACCCACCAACCCACCAAGCCTTTCGGCACATTTTATCTTCTTGGGATTAGCCTCAGCATGCCCTCTCGGGCCGCCAACCCATCATGCCCTTCGGCTCATTCAATCTTCTTGGGATTGGCCTCAGCATGCCCTCTCGGGCCGCCAACCCACCACGCCTTTCGGCACGCCTATGCACGGCCCTTTTGGGCTGCCAACCCTATTTGCCTATCTACTCACGGATTTGATTCATACGTCCCATCCGGACTGTCAAATCCCCTCCTTTCATTCTTTCGGGTTTGGCCTACGCATGGCCCTTTTGGGCAGCCAACCCCTCTCGTCTTTCGGCTTCCAGGTTTAACCCACATGTCCCTTTCGGACTGTTAAACTTACTCCTTTGCTGTCCCAACCGGGCTTGGCGCACGCATACCCTTTTTGGGTTGCCAACCCGTTCAGCCTTCAGCTTTTGGATTTGGCTGATTGCGTCCCACTAGAGCAGTCGAATCCACCCATTTGTCCCACCTATGTGGCACACACGTCCCTACGGGAGTGTCACTTTCTCCTTACCTTTTGGCACCATAGGTATTCAAAAAAAAAATGAGGTTAACAAATATTGATACCCCAGCAGACTTGATTGTTTCTGTTAGGGAAGTAATTAAGGGCAAGAAGGCTTTAACCCGGCTAAGGTGAAAACCCGAAAGGGCGCCTTAGGCAAAAATGGGTACCCCTCAGTGTGAAAACCCGTAAGGGCGCACTGTTCTCCTCTCTCTGTGGGGGTGCTTCATGGGTTTGTGGGTGTCTCCCTCTTCTTCTCCCTCTCTCCTCTTGTCCTCTGAGTGAGGGGTTTTTTTATATATCCAACGGTGGGAGCTTCTAAAGGCGGGGATGGAACTGGCATTAAATGGGCTTGACCTGTCCCGTCCTTGGTGGCAGAGGGGTAGCCAGCGTGCCTCCACCCCTGGGCGACGCCTCAGGTAGCTTGCTGCGCGCCAAAGATCTCAAGGCATGGGTGTTAGATTTCTTCTGCCGGGTGCGCCGGGTAAAACGTGGCAACAATGGGCCGGTGGGGATGCTCACAGGTGTGCTGCTGAAGGCTTGCAAACTGTGCCGCTGAGGGGCTGGCAAAGTGTGCCGGCCGCGGGGTGTCCGGCTGCGTGCCGGGCAAGGGCATTGAAGGCGTGCCGGTGGAGTGCTCGAGGGGGTGTGACGGGACCCTCGCGGGCGTGCCGGTGGAGGCCGCTCGCGGGTGTGCCGGGCGGAGGACGCTCGCGGGTGTGCCGGGCGATAACGCTCGCGGGTGTGCCGATGGAGCCGCTCGCAGGCGTGCCGGTGGAGGAGCGAAGCAGAAGACCCGCCAGGCGAGCCATCGACCGCAGGAGGGCGAGCAACCGGCTGAGGGCAAGTAGCAGATGGAGACATCTTGCATTGAGCAGGGGCGTGCCCAAGGCGATGGCAGATGGAGCAGAATGGTGGAAAGTGAGGAAAAACCACAGAGTGCCAGAAGCCTGAGGTGCCGGTGCCAATCCACAGGCGACGGGGAGGTCGTTCGGAGACGTCCAAAAGCATGCAAACACGAGCCACATTTGACCGGGTGTGGCAGACGGAATCCCGATCCACCTTCAACGTCTCTCCAAAGTAGCCAGCTAGGGAGAGGAGCATGGGCTCGTTGTGGAACTTAGCCGGAAGGCTGGGCATTTCCAACCAAATTGGGACGAGCGGGGAGTCCACCACCTTGGAGAAACCCATCGTCCATTTGAAAAAATGGAGGGGTTTGCCATTGACAGAAAGGGAGCCTTTGAGCAAAACCCGTAGGTGCTGGGTGGGAAGGGTTTCACGTGAACTCCAAAGGGAGTTCACAAGTCGAAACCATCCGGTTTCGGGCGAAAATGGTATCAGTTTCGCCCGAAACCGAGCCCGCTACAGTGAAAAGGGCTAAAACGGTTTCAGGTTCGGCCGAAACATATCGGTTTCGGCCGATACTGCCATCAATGCACCAATGGCAACCTCACAGGACTCAAGAATTTATACCGGCTCGGCCCTGACCTCAGTCAGTCCTACATCCACTACCCAGCAACCACTGGGACTTCCACTATCTCCACTTAAGGAATAGTACATTGGTTGTTTTTGATCAAGTGTTCAGCCACACCACAAGCACCCTTACACGATCCCCAACTCACTTGCAGGATAGCCAAACCTAGCAATTTCTACTAGTGTTCAGCCACACCCCGGGCACCCTTACACAAGAGTCCCAGCTGATTTGTAGGCTAGCAAAACTTAGTTGTTTCTGCTAGTGTTCATCCACACCCCGGGCACTCGCTCATTAAATCCCCAGCTACTTTCATGGCACAGCCAAACCTAGGATTTCAAGCCTCCTGTAGGCACTCTTGCCCACAAGCAAGGGACTTCTCCCCTCAATGAGAAGTGAACCACTGTTAAGTGGGTTTACACAGATATTGCCTCTTGATAGGCAGAGTTGTGCACAATGAAATACAATTTATTCAAGATAGAAGAATAATGGTGAAAGTATAGCAGTCTTGAACTACAACGGTAAAAGCATTCTAAGATAGGTATAGAGAATCACGGAAGGCATTTGTAAGGTAATTGAGGATATTGCTGTAGTTGGAAGATGCTTTTGTTCCTTCTACTAACTGTTACATTCTGCAGCTCCTTGGATAGAAGATGTATCTTTAGATAAGTTCAGCCAAAGATCTCTCTGCTAGAGAGAGAGAGAGATCATTCTTGTTCAGCCACAGCAGGTATTTATAGCTCTTAGAGAGAATGGTTCAGTTAGACACATCCTGATGATCGTTTAGACTCATCTAGATATTCGTTACACACATTCTTGTATTCGTTGAAGAGCTTCCATTTCTACCTGTAGCTTGTAGCTGTCAGCAGAGTGATCGTTGTTGTCTTGAATTTAACGTGTTCCTTTGCATGAGAAGACAGGGCAGATCCTTCCTAGGACAACTTCGTTGACTCAGTGGTTTTCTCCTGGAGATCTTCCTTACACCATCGTATCTATTAGCAGACTACTTTTCTAAGATAGTGTGCTCTTTTTTTTTTCGAGCTGTCACATTGCAGAAGAGTTTGTTTATTCTATAAAGTTAGGAATGGTTGTATAAAATACTCCCCTCTTTTCTGCTGAAGTCGACAGGTATTTGTACTTCATTGTTTTGGCAGTAACTTTCCAGCCTGTTGCTTCCTGAAATAGAGTTAAAGATACAGACCTTGCTAGGCCTTAGGTCAGGTATATTTCACAGGAGAGAAAACAGAGTACGTGTATGTTTATATACTGCAAAGGTAGTATTTAATGTCTCATATAGCATAACACAATGTGTTTGAATTTTGAATCTCAGAGTGAAAGTCGGTTAACTGTGTCTTAGTCAATAGAGAAATGAAAATTCTTTTATAATGACTAAGTTACATCTTAACATGAATATTTGAGCTGCAACCATCATTTTTATAAGAATCATTTGGTTGTTGGGATAGTTGTTGTTTCTTGCAATTTAAGACAGATAGTCGTTTTGATTATTTTTGTTTTTTGTTTGATATATTTGATTTGGAAGGATTTTTATTTTATTTGATCGATTATTCTATTTTAGACATAGTCATGTTTTGGTTTTGCAACTACAGACAACTAGCCATTGAGATAGTTGATGGCTCATATGACTATGTGGCATTTTAAGCTGTTAAATAGTCGAAGTAAGATGAGATAGTTGCTGCTACAGTTCGACTATAAATAGTCCGTCTATCTTGAGATAGTCGATTAAGATAGGCTTGGATTATCTGTTAAGATAGGCGATTCATTCGACTACAGGAAAGGCGATCAACAACTATGTGAGGATAGGTGATAGACTGTGCCTATGTGAAAAGATAGACGATGTAACTGGTCATGTGTCTATCTGAGTTTTAAGTGCGCCTACGTTGGCGCCTCTGTTTTATGAGATAGTCAATGATTTAAGATAGGCGATGGGTGCGCCTATGTGATCAAGGATTCTACGACTATCTGAATTCAGTGCGATTATGTTAAATAGATGAGCTGTCCAGAGTTTGGTGGCCTCGAGCCACCGGTTACTTCTCGTTACTAGCGACGGGTGCGTGCGTGGTTTTCTGTGGTCACGTCTATGACCCATCCACTAGTCGTAGCTTCCACGGCACGCGTGTGTCAGCGCACCGGGAGCACTGGTGTGGCGTACCTGAGTTAGACGGTAAGTAGGCTGGTTATCGTAGGGCCCCCGCATACCGTCGAGTTCAGGCTGGTGGGAGAATTACCAGCTAGAGGACAGACCTGGGGCGTATGGTCTGAGTGTGCACACGGGGCTGAGGGTTCAGACCCGCGCTGACGAGCGCGACCTCAGCTAGTCCTTATTTTGGTACTTTGGTTACTGTGTGTGTCTGAGTCTCGCGCCTGGGGCGCTATAGCTAGACACGTGTGGCGCGGTGTAAGACGTCAGGGGACGCATCCAGTCATTTTTCTAGTGGGTGGTGCTCATGTTTATCGGCAGGTACGGACTCGAGTTTCGACGGACCGAGATTCAGTGGTACGGTACTGTTAGAATAGATGACTTTTCTGTTTATTTATTCCAGCTTGTTGGTTCTACCGTACCCCAGCTAGGTAGTGTACCTTCATGTTATTCGTTTCCTGCTTTGTTTCTCGTGCGAGGTAGGGGTTCAAGAGATCCCTACTAAGCCTATGAAATGAGGCTCATCCCCTGTTTTCACCGTGTTTCAGGTGAGGCCGAGCCTTCAGGAGATGGGGCAGGTGTTCAATGTGGTTCGAGTAGCCGAGGTTAGTGCCAGTTGCCAGAGCCGGGATATATCTCGTGTACTTGTACTTTCCTTGCGTACTTATACTTCCTTTCAGTTGACTGTACTTTTTTTTGGACATGAGATGTACTGAACTTTATAGCAGTTTAATTATTTATTTAATTTTTGTATTATTATTTAGTTGATTATTGTGCTATCTCTGCAGTTACTTTAGCTTCTTACACACCCTCACACCATCCTTTCTTCCCTTCCGAGTCTTCGGGCTGTCGTGATTCCGGAGATGGCTTCACGGTAGCAAGTTGTCTGTTCGGAGGGTCCGGACGGGACGTGTCCTCCAGGGATTGACTTCTCTTCACCACTGTGATTCCGGGGATGGCTTCACGTCGACATGGTGTCTCTTCGGAGGGTCCAGACGGGACGTGTCCTCCAGAGTCTCTTCGGTCGAAACCGTCATTGTTGTTGGACTGGCGGGGACATATGGGCGTGCGATTTTACATGTCCACACCCCCTTGCGGTATATGAAATGACGGTACGCGGAAGGTCGGTCATACCCAGCTGGCGGCTGCCCCTATGCATGAGGACCTACCTCTGCCTTGTACCAAGGGTCGGTCCCGTACATTTAATTCAACCTTATGCATGTTCATACCCTCGTACGCTTGAATACCACTAATAAATTGGGGAGGGCAGAATATACTAATGGAATCGCCGACAGGCCACGACTGAAATAAAATCTACGCCACGATAGAACTAAAATCAGTCGAATGTAATTAAGGCAAGCTAAACCTAAAACATGTAAGATACCAACTTCGCAAACTCCTTCGACATCTCCGTTCCCCGTGACTCCACAAAAAGGGAAAATTAAGAGCGCCTTGCGATGTGGGCCTAGACCCAGGGAATCCTACCCGTTGTGGTCTTTGCTCAAATAACGCTAAGGGCCGACATTCCCCGGAGGTCGATTTATCCATATGCAGAGCTGACCTCATCCCCTCGAGAAGCAAATACTAAATATGCCCCTGGCGGGGCATACATTGACACATCACCGCGACTCGATTTTTCGCGTTTCCGTACCAGGTCGTCACCTGAATGTTAAAGAGAGGTCGACAGGTGTCCGACAGTGACTCGACGACATCAGATTGATTAATAACCTAATTTACGCTCGCATCGCGCTATAACCTCGTTGCGTCCATTTACTTCATGCAGTTAGTATTATCTCTGCAGGCCGCAGGGCCCTTAATTCTGGTAATTAATCAAGAGTTTTTTCCCGTATGGGAAATGTAAACATCGTCGTGACCTTTATGGTACGACGGGTATTGGTTCACAGGAATACTATGAGGCCAAGGTAGATGTCATCTCCGCCTTCTTCTTACATGAAAACCCTCTTGAGGCAGGTTATGATGATTACCCCTCAAAAGATGAAGAGATCATATATCAGTCCCTTACAAATAATGGGCCTTCGGATAGCCAACCAAAAGCAGAGAGGCTTGATGAAACTGTCGCATGTCGGTGCTGGGAGGAGCTGTCTTATCAAGAAGACCTGTTCCAAATTGAGGCCAAGTTCGACACAGGAATGCTGGATGAGGACCGGATTTCCGATGAAGCAAGAGAATGTTTAGAGTTCGAGCGTATCCTGAAGGAAGTCTGAGCTCTACAAAGCATGGATCCCCCGAAGGAACTTGCATTAGTAAAGCCCTCGGGAGCTGAACACTGTACCTGTGAGTCGCAGCCGGAACCGACCACACCCCAGGGTCAAGCCAAACAAAGTCCAACGGTCTCTGCCCTATATGATGAGTCAGCATCGGTCGATGTCCAACATGAAGAATCAGAGAACTCTGAAACTGAAGCAGATTATATCCCAGGAGTCTTCGTTGATTTACAGGAGGCTCTGCCTAAGGTTGAGGATGGTGATCAGGCCACTGTTGATGAACTAATGGAAATAAACTTGGGAACAGAGGAGGAGCCAAGGCCAACTTTCCTCAGTGCACTACTAGAACCCAGGGTCCGGGAACAATATAAACAATTCCTGAGGGAGTTCAGAGACTGCTTCGCTTGGACATATGATGAAATGCCGGGACTAAACCCTGATGTGGCACAGCACCTGCTGGCAATAAATCCAGAAGTTAGCCCCATAAAGCAGCCGCCCAGGAGGATGCGACCTGAGCTGATTAATCAAATCAATAAAGAGGTCGACAAGCTTATTAATGTGGGCTTCGTCGAAGAGAACCAATATACCACATGGCTGGCAAACATAGTGCCCGTAAAGAAGAAAAATGGGCAGATCAGAATATGTGTTGACTTCCGAGACCTCAATAAGGCCTGCCCGAAGGATGATTTCCCAGTGCCAATTACTGAAGTGATGATTGATGCGACCACTGGACATATATAGATAATATGTTTACACACACACCTGTATGGTGATATTAATAAATGAATTACGCACATATATGTGCACAACGGGAACGTACATCTAGACGTACGTGTCCGAATGGGCATCCGGTCCACGTCGGGTCGGGTCCGTCGTCTCACCCGGACGTCGAGTCCCGTGACCTTGCCCTAAAACCAGTGCACCCACGGGCACCGCTCGGCTCATCCTTCGCCCGCGCCACCCGTGGGTGGGGGGCATTTGTGGACGTGCAAAATCGCACGCCCCTATGTCCCCGCCAGTCTAGCAGCAATGACGGTTTTGACCGAAGAGACCCTAGAGGACACGCCCTGTTCGGGCCCTCCGAAGAGACACCATGCCAACGTGAAGCCATCCCCGGAATCACAATGGCGAAGAGAGGTCAATCCCTGGAGGACACGTCCCGTCCGGACCCTCCGAACAGACAATCTGCTACTGTGGAGCTGTCTCCGAAATAACAGCAACAAGAGAAGCCAACCCCTAAGGAAGCCTATGATTAAAACCTGGTTCGCAAAACCCGTTCTAGAACAAGGCAAGCCGTTTCAGGACGTGGAGAAGACAACGTCGACCCCTCAGAAGACAGCGTCGACCTAGTGTCGACCCTGCAGTCCACTGCATCGACTCTGCCAGCCCCTGCGTTGACACTGCCAAGCCCCAGCGTCGACCCTGCAGTCCACTACGTCGACGCTGCCAAGCCCCTGCGTCGACGCTGTAGTCCACTGCGTCGACCCTGCAAGCCCCTGCGTCGACACTAGCAAGCCCCTGCGTCGACTCTTCAAGCCCCAGCGTCGACCCTGTAGTCCACTGCGTCGACTCTGCAAGCCCCTACGTCGACGCTACAGTCCACTACGTCGACTCTGCAAGCCCCTGCGTCGACGCTGCCAACCCCTTCAACGGCACGCTACTGTGCCCTTCAGCGGCATAACCCACAAGCCCATTCAGGGGAACCCAGCGTAGCCTTCAACGGCACGCTCCAAAGTGCCCTTCGCCGGCACACCCTATCGGGCCTTCAACGGCACACCTAATGTGCAGCACACTTGCCCAGTAGGTATCTTCGCATTAACATGAAGGCACTATTTAAATATTAACGTTTTAGCTCTAAAGAATTAAGGTAAAATCATGCGAATGCGATAAATCAAAGTAACCATGTAACAAGTAGAACATGTAAGATAGAATTGAGCAAGTGTGAACTAGCAAGAATACCCGAGAATGATTGAGAATGTAATATGGCCTTTCATGAACAAGAATGTAACCTATTCTTCGCGACAGAACATCCATAGTAATTATCCCAGTAGTCAGTTGCATGCTTTGCCCCTGGCGTTAAAGCACTGCGGCCAATATCCTGTGTGGCACGTGTGAAGTGTTGCTCCTCTGTCTATATCATACCTTGACTATTGTGACCACCATTATCATGACCCTTATGACCTTTTTCCTAAGCACTACTATGTTGTTAACCACCAGCACTAGTATTTCCACGACCATTGCACTAACCACCACGAGAATCGTCACCACTGTGGGAAAAATATGTGATAATGTACTATCATCATTAGAGTCGTGACTCTCACTAATACATGGCTCTACATTGGAGACAACTATATACGGGTAGAGATATTATATTAGATCTAAGCACATAAATCAAAGGGAATCAAACGATCAATAACAGCAAACTCGGGTCGAATCGCATAGTCACTTTCTTTAAAGTCATTCCACCTCTATTTCGGTGCAGATAGACTTCGCGACAGAACTTCTCCTAATATACGATGACCCAGACCGATGGCGATGCAAAAGTGTATTCCAACTTGCATTGCTGGGGGTGAACACCACTATGATAGGAGACTATTGTAAGAACACGAAGAAAATGACTGGGAGAGAGGAGCTCGAGAGAGATAGCAGTTAGGTGAGAGAGAATCCCTAAGTCGTGCCTCTCACAGCCACAAATATACAAGTCCAACACGACGACACAACGAGAACAGAAGTCTCACTGTACAACTACACGGGGCATACCCCAGACAAAAGTACACCGAGACCACGACAACAGCTGGCTGCTCTAGACTATATCCGGAAAAGGACGAGGAACAGCGGCGGTGTCCAGTTCCGCTTCAGATGAGCGGTTATCATGAGGTTGTTTGGTGCGACGTCCTACCTATGGAGCACCGCGGAGTTCTTCTTGGCCGCCCATGGATGTACGACGTAGACATTCGATACTTTGGTTGTGCCAACCTCTGCACCTTCCTGCCTAAGGGAGAAACCATTATCATCCATGCCCTCCCTCCCCCTACTTCGACCCTCCTCCAGCAGGCTGTAGAGCAGCATCCACCGTTGTCCTAGCTACCCATCATGTCTAAGTTGATCCCGACCCCAGTTTCATCTTATCCAGATTCTCCCACTGATGTTGAGCTTGCTATCCCGCCCTCCCGTAATGCACCTCTAGATAAGCCAACACCAGTGAGCGCCAGGAAGTCTAGGAGACGAGAGCGTGCACACAAGCTCCACAAGGGCACGCAAGTGATCATTCGGACAGAGAGGCTTCCAGCTCGGATCCCTCCCCAAGCAGATGCTGAGGAAATCAGACCATTTCGAGTTGTGAGGAGGGTAGGCTCAGATGCCTATCTGCTTGACATACCCAGGGGCTACAAGTTGGGTCCCGTATTCAATAGGGCTGACTTAACGCAATATGAGGAAGCGGCAGCCAAGACCCGTGAGTATCTCGAGCCTAGCCTTCCTTTGGAGCAGAGTCCACCCTATGAGGAAGTCACACCAACTGAGAGCGGCGTCGGCAGGAGGAACTTATATTGGGAGAGCAGACACTGGGAGTTCAGCAACGCTCGCCCTCGACTCGATTCGAGATCGCGTCTTTGGGAGAAAGATCGTGGGTCCGTGGAGCGTCGACGCCCTCAGCCGGTGACACAGTTGCTCGATGGAGTCGAGTTATTCGCGCCCCAGGAGGATTGATGGGGACATCAGGCGACGTACACCTCTGGAGGTTCCGATAGCCTGCCAGCAGATGATCCAGCCAGTCTTCAGTAGCATTTGCATTATTCCATTTCCAGTTCAGTACAAAATTTTTTAATTTTGAGTCTATTTGAGTTCTGTAAGCCTTAATGGGCCAGTTATATAAGGCCCAAAGGGCCAGTGTTGAGTATTCACAATTTACCGACAAATCCGCCATGAACACGAAAAGCACCGCCGCCTTCGTCAACCAGCTCCTCGTGGGCACGCTGGTCATGATCTGCTTCAGCGGCTCCGTGGGCCTCGGGACTGTCTGGCTGCGCCACCAGATGACGGTCACCGCCGACAACACCAAGCAGATGGAGCAGCGCATCGCCGAGGTGCAGCGCCACATCGGCGAGCTCAACACCCAGATCAGCGAGGCCTCGACCATCACCGAGCTCAACGCCCGCGACACGCAGTGGCACCTCGGCCTTGTCCAGCCGCGCGACCAGCAGGTCGTCTGGGTGGGCGACTCGCCGGAGCGCCGCCTTTCCGAGCGCAACAACGCCGCCATTTTTGCCTCCGAGGCCATCAACTCCTCCTCGGTCCGCTTCCCCCTCGCGGTCGCCGACCGCTGACATTGATTTTCCATGACCAAGGGTTTCGCCTCCAACTACCGCGTCCTGCTGCTGGCCCTCGGGGTCTTCGCGGCCTTCGCGTGCGTGGCGGCGAAGCTGGTGCAGTTGCAGGTCATAGACCGTCCGGCGATGATGCAGGCCGTGGACAAGGCCCGCGGCGACGGCAACGCCATCCGCGACCCGGCCCGGCGCGGCGACATCCTAGACGCCAACGGCGTGACGCTCGCCACCTCGCGCTCGGTCATCAACCTCGGCGTCGATCCCTCCGCGTTGCTTAAGGCCGACGAACCCAAGTGGCCGCTGCTCGCCGCCATGATCGGCATGAAGCCCGAAGACCTCGCGCTGATTTTCAACACCAAGACCCGCCCACTTCCCGCCGGCGACAAGGACGAGGGCGACAAGATCATCCGCTGGGCGAAGCTGGCCGACGGCGTCGAGGAGTCCGCCTACGACCAGATCCTGAAGCTCGGCATCAAGGGCGTCTACGGCCATCGCACCTACAAGCGCGCCTACCCGCACGGCGGCATGGCCGCGCACATCATCGGCTACGTGAACACCGAGGACCCGCCCGTGCCCGTCGCCGGAGTCGAGCGCTACGCCAACTTCTGGCTGGAGGGCAACGACGGGGCTTCTTACCTTTCAGAATCTCATAAGGAGTTAATTGAGTCTTGGGTCTTACCAGGGCTCTATTAATTATGTAACATGCTGTGTTGATAGCCTCTGCCCAAAACTTCCTTGGTAAGTTACCTTCCACTAGCATGGTCCGAGCCATCTCAACCAAAGTTCTATTTCTCCTTTCCACCACTCCATTCTGCTCTGGAGTCCTAGGTGAGGAGAACTTGTGAGTAATGCCATTTGTTCTACAAAATTCATCAAATTGTGAGTTAACAAACTCACCACCATGATCAGAAAGTGATGCGGGACGGACGCGCGCGGACTAGACTCCAAGTTGAAGACCGACCTTGGACTCTAACAAGCTCGTAGTCGTCCCTTAGCGAGGGAAGCGTGCAATCGTGCGTGGTTGAGAAATCGGCAAGAGCTAGGGTGGTCAATTCTCACTCGTGCCTTGATCGGGTCTCGGGATGGTTTCGCTCTCTCTATCTCGCTGCAGTGATAAATATTTGGGGGAACTAATTTCCTATCACATGCAGCGGCATATAAAAAAATATACGAGCAAAGCAAAGCCTACGAGGAGGGTGACGAGTTTACCTCCACGCTCCGGACGTGGGGAAGACGACCCCGGCCAAGTACCGTAACTCCCGGTAAACAAATAATTGCAATGGTTACACAACTTAATTTACTGTCCACTCCACGCAGGGACATAAAGGGCTACAAGTGGGCCTGGCAGGGCCAATCTTGGGCTGACGGGCAGTAATCTGGAAGTGCTCTCGGGGTGAACTCGGCCTGCTGGTCTGACTCAGTACTATTCCAACTCAGTGCTGCGCCGACTCGATTCTGAGTTGTAGGACAGCAAGCAACGGCTTCCAAAGGAACGTCATGCTCCTTGAGTCTTCTGAAGGCACCGCTTGGCTGGGACGATGGTAGGACGTCCCTGGTTGACTCCTGGGAGCAGCGGTCTCTGAAGTTAAACTTTGATATTTATTTGTGAATTTCTCCCGGATTGCTATTTCAGACTGGTACAGGGAACAGATTTGCGCGCCTTGGCGGCAAGAATTAATTCTATTCACAATTTACCGACAAATCCGCCATGAACACGAAAAGCACCGCCGCCTTCGTCAACCAGCTCCTCGTGGGCACTCTGGTCATGATCTGCTTCAGCGGCTCCGTGGGCCTCGGGACCGTCTGGCTGCGCCATCAGATGACGGTCACCGCCGACAACACCAAGCAGATGGAGCAGCGCATCGCCGAGGTGCAACGCCACATCGGCGAGCTCAACACCCAGATCAGCGAGGCCTCGACCATCACTGAGCTCAACGCCCGCGACACGCAGTGGCACCTCGGCCTCGTGCAGCCGCGCGACCAGCAGGTCGTATGGGTGGGTGACTCGCCGGAGCGCCGCCTCTCCGAGCGCAACAACGCCGCCATTTTCGCCTCCGAGGCCGTCAACGCTGCCTCGGTCCGCTTCCCCCTCGCCGTCGCCGACCGCTGACATTGATTTCCCATGCCCAAGGGTTTCGCCTCCAACTATCGCGTCGTGCTGCTGGCCCTCGGGGTCTTCGCGGCCTTCGCGTGCGTGGCGGCCAAGCTGGTGCAGCTTCAGGTCATCGACCGCCCGGCGATGATGCAGGCAGTGGACAAGGCCCGCGGCGACGGCAACGCCATCCGCGACCCGGCCCGGCGCGGCGACATCCTGGACGCCAACGGCGTGACGCTCGCCACCTCGCGCTCGGTCATCAACCTCGGCGTCGATCCCTCCGCGCTGCTCAAGGCTGACGAGCCGAAATGGCCTCTGCTCGCCGCGATGATCGGCATGAAGCCCGACGACCTTGCGCTGATTTTCAACACCAAGACCCGTCCGCTTCCTGCCGGTGACAAGGACGAGGGCGACAAGATCATCCGTTGGGCGAAGCTGGCCGACGGCGTCGAGGAGTCCGCCTACGACCAGATAATGAAGCTCGGCATCAAGGGCGTTTACGGCCACCGCACCTATAAGCGCGCATACCCGCACGGCGGCATGGCCGCGCACATCATCGGCTATGTGAACACCGAGGACCCGCCCGTGCCCGTCGCCGGAGTCGAGCGCTACGCCAACTTCTGGCTGGAGGGCAACGACGGAAGTATTCTATGGTGGATCTGGCCCATGAGAAGATGAAGCCCGATGAGGAATTCTCGACCTTTGCCGACCGCTGGCGCCGCTTAGCCGCTCAAGTCCCGGGGCATATTCCGGAGGGAGAGCAGATCAAACTAGTCATTTCTAATGCAACCCCCAAATATAGGTTCATCTTAGCCTTGAATGATGTTAACTCCTGGCAATAATTGTATAGCCGAGCCCGCTTCATCCGGCAATAGCTCCTGAGTTCCATTGACCCCGAGTCTCCTTCGCCTTCTACACCTACGTACACCTCCTATCCATCATCTCCCATCAGTTAGACCTCCATGAGTCAGCCCTCCGCCACATATCCTTCCATGAGCCAGCCCTCTCCTCCCATAAACCCATATACCTCCACGTATCAACCCTCCATGAGTCAACCTACCGCCGTCCGCAGTCATCCCTTTGCCGTTTCATATACGCTTGTGTCTACACCCATGGTCAAGGAAACATTACACCCTAAGCAGGTGGATGCCATCTACATACCTCCTCATCTCACTCTACATATGCCTCCGCCTAATCACTCCACTAGCCACCATGCACCTTTACCGACACAACCTCCACTTCCATCTCCATCTCATACCCCTTGGCTTCCATCTTGCCCGAAGCGGGCTCTTCACTCTCTGTTGCCGGTGTGCTCCACGGATATTTTCAGGGCTTTGATGGCCACTCACGCATTGCAGCTCCCTTCGATTATGCCTTGCCTACCCACGGTCGGGAATATGTTTCAATATTGTGAATTTCATCACCAACAGGGGCATTTGGTTGAGGATTGCCCCGAGTTCTGGGAGTTTGTTTATGGTTTGAAAAATTAGAAAAGGATCGATTGGTCTGAGATGCAAAAAGTCATTTTAAATCTCCACAGCAAGCAGCGACAAGAAGGGCCCCAATAGTCATCTCCATCACTTCAAGACCAGGGGCACCCCTGTAGTTCTGCGCTTAGCGTAGCGCCCGCTCCATCACCTGTTTCGTTGCCTACCCCGTCTTCATCTCCACCTACCACATCGTCACCTTCACCTACGGTTGGACCATCCAAGCGGGCAGGGCTTTATGAAGTAAGGAATCAAGGTGAGTCGGATAATAGAATGGATGTTAATGCCCTCACACAAAGGTTGAACAAAGTGGACATGTTAGCCCAAAAGATAGAGAAGGTTGATTTGATGGCTCAAAAGTTAGATCAACTTTTGGCGTTGAATAGACATGAGCCCACCTTTGCATCCACTTCACAATCTTTCTCCGAACCCACCAATCAAGAAGCTTGTGTTCTTTGTGCAAGGCCAAGTCATGTTGTCTCTGAATGCCCTACGGCGGCTCAACTCCCTCCATTGATCCAAGAACAAGTCTTTGTGGCCGAGGGTGTCTCCAAGCCCACATATGATCCTTATTCAAACACTTACAATCCAGACTGGAGAAATCATCCAAATTTTTCTTGGAAGTCTAACCAAGACCCATCCACCTAATCTCATCTCTCGCACCATCCAAATCTAAAACAGTCATTTTCCATGCCAAGTCAGTTAAACACAAATCTCTCTTATCAGTCTCCTTTCCATCAGCAACTTCAACAACCATCTTTCCATCAGACTCAGGCTCCATATCCTAAAGCACAATTTTCTCAGGGTCAATTTCAGTAATTTCCTTCACATCGTTCCCATCAACCACATTATCAGCCACCTCCTACTCGGCCCACCTTTGATGACAAGTTTGAACAACTCCAACAATTCATCCTTACCCAAGCATAATACATTTCTAAGTTGGAGAACCAGATAGGACAACTTGCTGCTAATAACATGAGAAGAGAGGTTGGTCAGCTCCCTAGCCAACCGGTGGCCAACCCCCATAATCAACAACCTCCAAGCTTCTCTCAAAGAGCTCCCATGCTTCCTCAACCCAATCAGCCCAATCAACCTCAGCCGCCCCCTCTTGTAGGTCCTCAGTTCGAGAATGCCAAAGCCATCTCTACCCTTAGGAGCGGGAAAATTCTTAGTGATCTTTATCAATGTAAGGATGTTGGTAGTAGTTTGGGCCAAGAAGCCCACGTGGAAAGGGATAGTGAGGATGAGGAGCCTATGATTGTTCGTGCGCGACGTGGGCTTCGACATCAGCCTGCACCACGAATACGACTTTCACCTCTCGAAGATAGTCAACGATATCGACTATATCCCCGCCATCGCGAATTCCAACACCTACGAGATCAAGCACCAGTCCTACTACGAGATCCCGCTGGTGGACGTCCGCTGGAAACTGCGCCTCGGCCTGAGCAACGATTACAACAGCCAGCCCGGCACCGGGTATCAGCGTTTGAATACGACCTATTTCATGCGCCTCGTGCTGCATTGGAAGTGAGGAGCCGGAAAGCCCGGGAAAGGCATCGACTTTGCGCGCCCCCGGCGCGGGTTCCGGCCCGCTGCCGATGTCCCCGGCGAGGTGTGTAAAGAGCGTTGACCCAACGCTCCGCGCGCTTACCCCCGATCTGTCCCTATGAAAACCCACATCCGCCTTATTCCCCTCCTCGCCACCGCGCTCACGCTGGCGTTCCCCGTGCTCCGAGCCGACACCGTTGTCACCAAAAGCGGTGCCCGCCTCCTCGGCAAAGTCACCAAGATCGACGGCGCCGCCGTCTCGCTGAGCACCGACTACGCCGGCATCCTGTCCATCAAGCAGAGCGAGGTCGCCTCGATTGAGATCGACCAGCCCACCGTCGTCCGCCTCCAGGACGGCACCGTCGTCCAAGGCACCGTCGCCCCCGTCGCCAACGGCGATGTCGAGGTCAAGGGCGCGACCGCCACCGCCACCACCCCGATCGACAAGATCGCCGCCACCTGGGCCCCCGGCGCCACCGACCCCGCCCTCCTCGCGCTCCAGCACAAATGGACCTACGAGGCCACGGCGGACATCACCGGCGCGACCGGCAACAGCGAGCAGCTCGGCACCGCCGCCGGCTTCCGCGCCGTTGACGCCGGCCCGAGCGACAAACTCCAGCTCTACACCGACTACAACCGCCAGCGCAGCGACGGCGTGGTCTCGGCCGACAAGTTCGACGCCGGCATCGACTACGCGAACAACTTCTCCGGCCGCAGCTCGTGGTTCCTGCGCGACGAAGCCGGCTTCGACCGCGTGAACGACATCTCCTTAAGAATACACGTTGTTTAGACGCAAGTATTCCTAGGTATTTGGTAAGACTGACTGTTATGCTTCAGATTGAACAGAGTTAGCATGATCACCTCATGGCATATCTAATCTCATTTCTTTGATGAGAAGATATGTTAGTTATGAAAGTTTTTAAAATCCGCCATCTCGGCAAGGGGACAATTCAATCCCCCTTCTTGTCCACCATCTCTCTGGGCGAACAATTGGTATCAGAGCAAGTCTCTGATTTTTTTACGGATCTCACGGTCTAGGAGAAAAGATCATTTCATGATGGCTAGTGAAAATGTGGTTCTTGTCTTTGATGATTTTGATTATGCTCTATGGCTTGAAAAATTCTGTGTTTGGATTTCTAATGTTGATCTGAAGCTTATGAGATTAATCACCCATGCTCCTCATGTTTTGCCAAACAATGAGTTAAAATGGACTGATGAACATAAGAAAATGAACTATGATAACATGTTTGTTTTGAATGCTCTTAAGGCTGTAGTGAACACTGACAAATATCCTCTTGTTTCATCCTGCAGGATAGCCAAAGAAATATGGGATGGGCTAAGCAAAGCCCAGAAAAAGAAAGATGTCATTGAGTGTCTCAAAGCGAGCAACAACGATAAACGAAGCAAGGAAAGTTCTGAGGTATCCTCTACCTCTGATTCTGATGATGAATTGAGCTATGATAAGTTGATGAATGCTTATGATGAATTGTTTGATAGATATAGAATATTAAAATCTAAAAATAAAAAATTGAAAAAGAAACTTGTTGATTCCTCTTATGATAACACTCCATGTGCTAAGTGTTCCGAACTTGAAATAGCCAATGAAGTCTTAATTTGACAGGATGATGTTAATGAAGAAACAATTTTAAATCTAAGGCGCCATGACGCTGATCGACGGCCGCGATATTGAAAATTGGAAAGCGGCCATCAAGCCGAACACCAAGGGCTTCTTCTTCGAGACGCCCGCGAACCCGACGCTCGATCTCGTCGACATCGCCGCCGTCACCGCGCTTGCAAAGCAGCACGGCATCACGACCGTCGTCGACTCTCGCATGGCAGCAAATTCACATGTAACGGGGGACGGGACCGGGCTCTCTCTCACCGTCGGCGTGAGCACAAAGAAGATACGAAGGGACAAACCATAGGGGAGCAAGGGGTCAGCCACGTACCTTGCCAAGCCTGAAAAGGCCGGTGCCGATCAGAGACGATGGCGAGCCGGGGAGCGTGCGCACCCGACGGACACGCTGCATCGAGGAGGTTTGGCGAAGTCCCTGCTAATACATGTACTACGCTCCACGTAGGGAGGGGGGTTCCGGGGAGGGGGAAAATAGTTACATGCACTACCCTCGTGCAGGAGGGGGGAATCATGGGGAGGGGAAAACAACTGTCGACCGTATGTCGAGCTCGGGCATCAGCTCGAGAGGTAGCCAATGCCTGGATGGAGCCCGAGGGATGCCGAAGGACGTTTAAAGGTCTGGTGCCGAGCTGATGTCGCAGGATGGAGACGACGGCCGCTGTGGCAGGCCTGTGCAGTTCTGCCATGCAGGACTGATTGGCACAGTTGTGGTGCGTCGGCCGGTATGGGCGCTGTAGAACTCCAAACGTGATGGGACCAAGTCGTGGACGTTGCCGATTGGGAGATCTAAGAGCCCTCAGAAGATAGCAGCCATCTGATCACCTCGCTGGACGTGGTCGCAGGAATGGCCGGCGTCAGGTTCCTGGGCAAACAGCTGGACCAGTCATCGATAGCTGTCATGAAACTTCCAGCGCCGATGTCGGATCGGGACGAGACCATTTGTGTTGGTTCCATATCGTCGAAAGCTACAACTTTGTTGAAGACCGGCCAACCTAAAACTGAGAGGAAGATGGGGTGTCAGGGCAGAATTGACAGTAGCTTGTCCTAGGAGAACAAAGATCAAGTCATGCTTCCGGAGGGTGCGGGGTAATCCTAACACAAAGTCCATGCTAATGTCCTATCATGGACTATCCGGGACGGGAAGGGGAGTATAGAGACCAGTATTTTACTTCCTCTGCTTGGCCAAAGCACAAGTGCGGCACTGGGCCACAATACGAGCAACATCCCTCTTCAGGCTAGGCCAATTATGACGCTGTCAATGGTGTGAACAGTGAATTAAAAAAGACAATAGAGAACTTAGAAAAAGAAATTAAAGACAAACAGAATTCCCTTGAAGGCATGACCCAAGGAACAGAAAATGTGAATGCCATATTGAGAACAAAAGGTAATTTCAGAAAAGAAGGTTTGGGTTTCAACCCAACGAACAAGGAGAGGTTCGATATGAGAACTATCTCCTTCGTGGCAGAAAAGGGGACATATCAACCCCTGATAAAAATGACTTCGGGAGGAAGTCAGAATAAAAACAACATGAAAAATCATGTGAAAACTAAGCCCAGTGCAAAAGACAAGGGCAAAGGGAAGATGGAGGTGTCCAGAGGATCATGCTCACATACTCCCACACCTAAATCCAAGGGACAGGCTAGGGGTCAGTATTCTAATACCATAGTTCAAGAAAACCCCAAGGCCAAAATTACCCAGTCACCACAGAAAAGTCTAGGCAACCATGCTGGTGCATCCACTTCTACTACTTCTGGGTACAAGTCCTCTAGGAACTCAGGGCCGAGCAGAAGTACCTCAGGACGAGGCTACTTCAATGCTGCCCGGACCTACTCTTCATGTCATAACTTCTCACATCACAATTCCAATGAGAGAGGTCAAGGTAGTTTCTATATGAGGCCGATGCAACATCATTGTCAGAATTCCTATAACACTCAAATGCATCAACTACAACCTTGGAACTTCTATGTGCAACCTAGGCAAAACAACTTCAGAAGCCAGAACCCATATGTCTTTTATCATTCCATGTTCAATCAGCCTAGGGTCTTTGGTGCACCTACTACTCCCAAAGCCTACCGGACTAAGCACTGGCAAAGGAAATTCCAAAATGATTTCAAAAAGAAGAAACAAGCCACATCACAGAAACAATCTACAAAAACTAAAAGTGGCAAGAAAAGGCAGACTGAACTGAATGACAGAAAATCCACCATGAAGAAATCAAATCAGATGTGGATACCAAAACATCTACTTTCTAGTCTGCATGAAATAAATGTTCTTATGGGGCCCAAACAGGTTTGGGTTCCAAAGTTTGGAGGCCCAATTTGGAAATTGGGCTCCTTACATGAAATGTAACCCATTTTACATTCTTGACCCATTACACCCATAAATACTCAAATAAATACACACCAATACACTCATAATAAACATAAAGAAACTCAATAGTCAGGTGGGGACTCCATGCTATCACCCAGCCACAAAGAGGTCGACATCGCTCTAGTTGTGCTACGTGTCTGATAATGACGGCTAGCTCTAGTGTCCTCACCAATTCTCCTCGAGTGGGAGAAGCTCGACCCTGTCGAATAGGGATCCTGATCGCTCTGGGATCGATCTAGCAGATCTGGATCTATCCTCTGCAGTTTCGCCCGGGTGATCCACGTGTCCTCGGATGCAGTCCGCCCCCTCCAATGCACCAAATAGCGCTGGTACACTCCGCCTTGAGTAGTCGTCAGCTACTCATCTAGTATACACTCTATCTGCTCTCGCTGCTAAGGTAACAAGACTAGAGGTGGAAACTCTAGGGTGGTGTCACTCACAATGGGTGGAGACGGCTCAAATGGCTCACTGGGTATCACCGCTGGGTCCCTATAAGTGACTAGATCTGAAGCATTGAAAGTGGAACTAATCTCGTAATCCTCTGGCAGGTCCACAACATATGAATTAGATCCGACCCGCCTCGCCACTCGAAAGGGACCAACACCGTGAGCGTGCAACTTTCTCACAGCTCCCGAGGGAAACCGTTTATGTCTGCCCTTGATCATGACACAATCGTTCTCCTGAAACTCACGATGGTGTCTGTGAGTGTTAGCCAAGTTCGTATATCGTGCGTTCTTGGACTCATGGTGGTGATGATGCAGACTCCGAGACAGCTGTGCGGACTCATACCTACGTGAATGCAGGGGTGGTCCTGGACATCCAAATGTGGACCCAGCATGTCTATAATGCCTACCTGACTGGACAAAATGAGGAGAACCTAGACATCCAGAGTTGTACCTATCATGCATAAGTGTCTGACTAAATGTGATAGACTCTGGGGGACCAGTATGTCCAAACTCACTCATTACATAACTCCTATATGATGAGGACAGCTTCGTATTTTTCAGAGGTTATCTTAACCTCATCAACATGTTTCTGAATTCTTAATTTCCATTCATCAACTACCATTTCTAATCTTTCATTTTCTACCCTGCATGAATCAAGTTCAGCTCTGACTTTTTCAACCTCACAACATGTAAGTTTTAGCTCTTCAATTTCACGCTCCAAACATGCAATTTTGGTTGACAATGTTTTATCGTTTTGCATGGAGCTTATTTTCTTCCTTAGATGCTTATTATCTTTTCGAACTTCATCAGCTTTATCAGCTATCTCATGATATGCTTCAATCCAATCTTCAATTGTAAAATCATCAAAACGAGTAGTTACCTCATCTGATTCCTCCGCCTTATCTTCCGAGTTGATAGCCATGAGGCAGATGGGCTTCTCGGTATTGGATTGACTGTCTAAGCTGCTGCTGCTGAAGGTATCTTCGTCTTCGTCACTCCATGTGCTAATCATGGCTTTTCCCTTTTTGTCCTTTTTCTTCGACCAGTCCTTTTTCTTTTGGTTTTCAGGACAATCAGCTTTCATGTGTCCTGGTCGTCTGCATTGATAGCACACATTCAGATCGGTCTTCTTAGCAGGGTTTGGTTTGTGCTTTCTGTCTTTTCTTCCACTGCTGTATCTTCTTCTGTTGAAGCGCAGAGCTCCCTTCTTCAGAAATTGTCTGAACTCTCTTGTGATCATGGCCATCTCAGACCGGGAGAGGCTTTCTTCTTCAGGCTGACTCTCCTCTGACGATGCAGAGCTGCAGGTTGGAGACTGGCTGATTTTGCTGGTGCTAACCTTGAGAGCTAGTTGCCTTTTCTTTCTGTCAGTCTCCTCCCCGTTCCTCATGTTGAGCTCATAGGCCATCAGTGAGCCTATGAGTTCTTCTGGCTTCGTTTGGTGTAGATCTCTTGACTCCTCCATTACAGTAGCTTTGGTATGCCAAGCTGGAGTCAGAGACCGGAGGACTTTTCTGACCACATCATAGTCTGCCAGAGGTTTCCCAAAGCCTCTGAGACCGTTGGTGATCGTGGTCAAGCGAGCATACATCTCTTTGCAGGAATTCCGGGAAATGAAATCCATGCCGGTATCACTGGAGGGTCAGATTTAAAATCAAAATCATACTGCCATTTAAAGAAACGAAATAAGAAACCCTTTATGACTGCGCTCTGTTGAAGGAGGAGCTTCAAAAAATCCGCCTCATTACTCAATCTAACTAAAAGATGTCTGGGATCCAATCTACTGATGATCGGCTCCCCTGCTAAGCGAGTAGCCTGTAAGAGATGAGACTTTACCTCAGGAATCGAGGGACGCCCATACGAACATTTAGCAATAATAGAGTATTGTAGTGCACTACAGGAATCAGCAATATCGTCCGGGGTGAAGAAAACAGCCGGTTCACCATCATTTGTAAATGCAGGTGGCTTTACAGGTATACGACTGGACGACCTCGGTCTGCCCTCAAGAAGAGCCTGAGCAAACGATTTCCCGCTCATCGCTGAGCCATTCTCCACCTTGCTGCTCGCCAATGGTCCACCGGAGCCCATAGCAGTGCCATTCGACGATGGATTGCCCGTGCCCACAAAAAGGGTCGATGGATTGCCCGTGCCCACAAAGGGGGTCGATGCAGAAGGTTTCCGGCTCGCCGCCTGTCCGCCCTTAGCCATGCTGCTCTCCGATGGCCCGCCGACACCCGCATCAGAACTGCTTGACGATTCCCCGCCCAAATCCACGGTTGTTCTGCTCAACGGCCCGTCCGCACCCATAGAGGTACTGCACCCCAGCGACCCGAGCACCTTGATGCTGCAAGCCTCCCTCTCCCCCACCGCCGCCATCAAGTCCGGCAGGGAGGAGGGGCCTCCGATCTCACAATCGCGAGCAAGGATGAAAAATCGCCGGAGCTTCTCTCTCTAGCTTAGAGAGAGCTTGAGTTACCCTACAGGAACTCTAGACATAAGTATTCTTTTATAGCTTTGTTATGTTGTGTTTAATTATGCCATCTGCCTGCGTATTGATTAATTGCATGCCTTAATTGCTTTTATATTTGCATGCCTGCGTGGTTAGTTGCGAGGTAGGGATCCGCGTGACCCCTACTGAGTCTGGCTGTGCTACTTCTTATTGATTTTATACTTCATGTCATTTTTGTACTTGGTGTCATTTTTCTACTTCGTGTTGTTTCACTACTGTCTTACCTCGTGTCATTTTCTATTGTTCACCCTACCTCGTGTTGCTTTCCACCCTACCTCGTGTTGTTTTCAACCTTACCTCGTGTCGTTTTCTATCTTTCACCTTACCTTGTGTTGCTTTCCGTCCGTCACACTTCGTGTCGTTTCTGAGTACTTCATACCTCGTGTCGTTTCTCCGTCTTACTTCGTTGTGTTGTCTTGACCAGTTTATACCTCGTGTCATTTTCTCATCTTCTAACCTCGTGTTGTTCTTCACTCTTCTGCACACCTCGTGTTGTTTTGCTCTTCAACATCTCGTGTTGCTTTGAGTTTTCATATCTCATGTCGATTCCCTCATTTCATATCTCGTGTCGTTCCTCTCACTCCATACTCTGTGTTGTTCCTGTGTCTTTTCTTTCTCCATTCCTCGTGTCACTTTTAATGATGTATACACTGTGTCCTTGTTCTGGTATCACACCTCGTGTCATCACTGCACTTGCATACCGCGTGCACACCTACATATCTCGTGTGTCACCCCTCTCTGAGCACACTAGTATTTTGCTTGGCATACCTCGTGCATATAGTTTCATACCTTGTGTCATTGTGCTCCCATTATACCTCTTGCACAAAAAGCACTGTTATACTTCGTGCACAACTCGTCTGGCATACCTCGTGTCGCTTATCTCAAAGTTTCACACCTCGTGCAAGCTCTATTAAATAATGCCTCGTGCATATATGTTTTATGAACTACTTCTGTCAGACTAACTGCTCGACAGAATGCCAGGTGTCTTCTGTGCTGTCCAAGACTTACTTCTACTGACGAGGTCACGTGATCCGAGGTTGCAACCCTCTGACACGTGTATCAGAGGTTCGTGGGTTCCGGAAGGTTCCAAGGAGAGGATCATGCCATCCACACTCTCCGTGCCCTTCTGGAGGAGCTATAAATTTTACTGGTCTTCATCCAAGACCAGTGCGCATACTTGCAGAAGAAAAATTACTAAGTCCAAGGATAGGTATTAACCTTTACCTGGTGAGATTGGGTAGAACCAAAGGTTAAGTTAACTTAGGGACTTAGACTCTAGGTTAATCACGTATTAATATAGCTATTTAAATCTTGTAGGACCATGGCCGCCAAACGTGCCCAGTGGCGTGAGATGTAATGCATTGTTTAGGGTCTTGCTCAGGCACTACAACAAGTGGCACAGGGAGGAGCAAATCGTGGAGTGGGAGATCTCCAGCGTAGTTTTCGCAACATGAACCCTCCCAAGTTCAATGGATCGACCCATCCAGATGATGCCGAGCACTGGATTAGGGAGATTGAATAGATTTTTCGAGTCATGCAGTGCACAGACGAAGAGAAGGTTCTATTGTCAACTTTCCAGTTAGAGAGGGACGCCCGCTTTTGGTGGGAGTCAGTTGAAGCTACCTTGCCCCAAGAACAAGTCACGTGGGGTGAGTTTGTTGAATATTTCAACAATAAATACTTCTCAGACCGTATCCAAGAGAAGAAGGCCGCAGAGTTCACGACATTAAAACAAAGGACAATGTCAGTGGCTGAGTATGAGGCCCAATTTTCCTATCTGTCAAGGTATGCACCGCATTTAGTGCAGATGAAAAATATGAAAGCTAGAAGATTCCTCAATGGGCTTCGACCTCAATATATAACCCAACTAGTGCCGATGGACATTCAAGTCTACTCGGAGATGGTTCGTAGAGCCCAGCTGTTAGAAGATGCCACAGAGTTATCAGACCGAATCCGTGGAAAGGATAAGAAGGAGCCGATGACAACTCCTAGTGCCTGCAAGCCCACTTTCCAGAAGAAGAGAACTAACAACGGAGGAGAGTCTTCCCAAGAAAAGAAGCTTAAGAAGGTCGAGTATGAGGCCAATCAGATTCGCATGCATGTGTTGATGGCCTGGTAGGAGAGTATGGGTTCTGCTCCACCTCAGTGTGCCAGGTCTAGTCATCTACGGGATCCAGCGGTGACCCTAGTGAGTTTTGAGCCGCCTCCATCCTTTGTGAGTGACACCACCCCGAGTGTCCACTTCTGGCCGCTAAAATAAAAGAAATCATCAAAATAGGTGCAAAGAAATTATAAAATAGAAAGTACTCAAGAATAATATTGCTTAGATCGAAAAATCATGGTTAGGACACTATCTGCAACCACGACTTGCAAGACAAAACTATCATCCCCCAATTCTCCCTACCTAACGATCTATCCAATGATTAAACATGTGCACCTAGATCATCATCATTTTTTTTAAAGGGGAACATCAGATCCCAAAACACATGAATGACCAGTCGGTTCTCAAAGTAATATATCATACATGCCATATAGTAATGCATTAAAGGACTAGGGAATCGAGATACTTACCTGACTTACCTACCCGACAAGACAACACGAGGCATGGAGATGAGAAGATGGCGTTGCAATTTCATTTTTAATCAATCAGCCAAGATATTAGAAAATAAGCATATCATGCATAAAATAAGGTCAAAGACCACCCGGACGTGGCAATATAGCAAACATGGGACACAAAGAAATGGCGGCCTTCAAAGGACCGTCTAACGCAACTAGCAGTCAACCATAAGACCATCAATGGCAGGGTGGTTCAAAACTAAAGAAAGCCCTCTCTCTCCTCTATGTAGTCTCCATTCGACCGTCTACTATGTTTAATGGCCAGTCGTAAGACCGCCAAATGACAGTTGGTTTCAAACAATAAAATGCTTCCTTTCCCTCTCATTCACACACATTCGCGCTCCCATCACCACCGACCTCTCACCGGTGACCCCAACTGCCATCAACCTCTCACCCAAGTTCACACACGCCCAAAGATGGTGAAGAAGAGGGCCGCGAAGCGCCTCATGGGCCACATGGAAGAAGAGACCAACCTGCCAGCGGTGAGTCAACCAGAAGAGGAACGACCGCCACCGGCTGTGATCGAAGAAGGAGGGCCCTCTACGGCCACCGGAGTGCCTGAGGAAGCAGAGACTCAAGGGGAAGAAGACGGCCCAAAGGTGGCAATCGAAAAGAGTCCGCCATTAGAGGTAGGCCGTGACACCAAAAAACCTAATTTTTCCCATCTTAAAATTAATGCATGATCATGGAATGGTGTGGATAGGGGTTGCATGAACCCCTAGGGATATTTGCAAGGCCATTGGGGCCATTTGCACGGATGGGAAAGAGGGGAAATGTCATTCGCAACGGCGGGAAGAAAGACGGCCTGGCCTAGACCGCTAAACGCCCAGGCGGTACACGATGGACCGTCAAAAAGCAAGACGGTCAAAAGGGAGACTGCCATATGACCAGAGAGTGTAATTTTTTTTTTAAAATGAAAGAATGTACGACTGATGTGATGTATGTAACGTGTGCAGGGAAAGCACCAGACCAGGATCTCTTGGCTGCAGGTTCGAGTAGTGTACCTTGCACTTCTAGATTTTTAGAGGGAGAGATTGGGAGCAATGGGCTTCGCAGAGTTTCTTAGCCCGGAGGTGATGATATTAGATGCAGCACTACAGTTAGCATTGCACGACCGGTGGGACCAAGCTAGTCGGACCTTCTTGTTCCCATTGGGACACATGACCCCCACTTTGGAGGATGTGGAGAGGATTACAAGGCTACGGGTCGCCGGAGCACCAGTTAGTGGTCACACCTTCTCCGACTACCGGGAGCCAGCATGGCGCTTGCTCAGACTTGAGCTATAGAGGCCAGGACATCAGTCGTCCATCTTATGAAGGGCCGCACTGTAGGAGAGCTTAGGATTGCAAGGAGCAGTGATCTTAGTGGTAGAGTTACCGGAGCAGCACCTCCAGCACCTGATAGACAAAGTACCAGAGAAGGTAGCAGTTGGACCAGGGCCCGAGGCAGACACGATACTCTAGAGATTCTTGATGCTGATGTCCTGGAAGATCCTATTTGTCACGAGGGCAGACGGGGTGACCTACTGGCTACTGCCTTTGCTAGAGGATCTAGATGTGGTGGGAGCATATGCGTGGGGCACAGCCACATTTGCCTTCTTCTTTGACTCACTCAGCACTACCACCCGGCAGACGATGCTGGGCGGGTTCTCCCCACTCCTTCAGGTAAACTTAACTTCTTATGCCAATGCAATTTCTTTGTTAATGCACTAACATGCATGTGATGTAGGTGTGGGCTTACGTGTGCCTACCCAGCCTTGGGAGAGGATGACAGGCACACCCTAATCGGATACCCATTGCATGGCGATGGGTAGCGGCACGAGACATGGGCTCACTGGGATGCCAGGTCTGGGCCATTCAGGATGACCTCGACACCCTACCCTATGCCTCGATAAGACCTAAACTCAGACTTAAATGCAAATGTAGACTTCCTTGGACACTAATGCCTTCATCTACACTATCATGCAGGTCCACTGGACACCATACCAGGGCGAGGGGCACGAGGGCGAGCCTTGGGTGGAGGCTGCGCTCACCTACTCAGGCCGTGACATCTGGCTTCATTGCATAAACATCATGGAGCCACTCCATCACCGCCTGGTGATGAGGACACAAGGGATTAGACAGCCAGTCATCCCCTTCCCAGGAGAGGGAGCTGAGGAGGAGCACGTGGGGAGACACTCACGCGGCCTTTTGGGCCCGGTTGATTGGATAGCTCGTGCAGGGGACCAGATTCGAGACTGGTCACGACGGGGCCGAGTGGTGCGAGCCGGGGCGGAGACTGCCGAGGCCTAACTGATGGCCTACGAGTAGCACTATGGGAACTAGGATTTCCACAGCACGCGATGATTGGTACGGACTCCTAAACCTATAGCTCTTAAAAAATGCATATGATTATGATGGAATAATGACTGATTTTTTAAATGCAGTTCAACCGCAAGGGACGGGTCGCCGAGCTTCAGCGGCTGCTCCATTCGATGATCCAGCAGCGAGACGACCTACAGCGCTCATTGGAGCTCCAGGTGAGTCTTTCTTAACTTTAGACCTAAAGTGTAAATGTTATATTTATGCGACAAATTGACTAACTCCTATATGCAGCGGGCCGAGGGAGTGCAGCGACGGGGATCAGACGCTCCATCCTCCTCCTCCTAGCCACTAGAAGATCTGGCTGAGCGGGATGCAGACTTCACACGAGCAGTTGCTCGGGCCGAGGAGGTCGAGGCCACACTCATAGAGAGGGTAAGTAAACAACTACACTTCCCCTTGACCTTATGATTATGAATGCAAATGACTAAGATGAAGATGAATGCACATGCAGATGAGGGAGCTAGAGGTGGCACTGAGCGAGGCTACCCGTGCAAGTCTTCAACCAAGCTCACGTCAAGGTCAAACCTTCTACAAGCCTTCAGAACTTCAATCCAACTAATCTACTGATGAAGTATGAAGAAAAGGCATCAATGCGTCAACGTCGTAGACATACTGCGTTAACGCAGCCTTCATTGAAGTCTGCATAGAGGCTGACGTTAAGCAGGACAAAGGTCGACGTTGCATGTAGAGTCTCAAGGATATTTGCTGAAGAGAACACCAAAGCGTCAACGCTGTGGAACTCCAGTGTGGACGCAGTAGAACTCAGCCTTCAAGCCAGTGAAGCAGTCTTCAAGCCTTCTACATATTTCATTGAAGCTTAAATCCAACAAGGTTTCATGAGGCCTCCGTAGATGCTGTAGACACCAGCGTAGACGCAGCCTTCATTTAGTTCAAGACAAAGGTCGACCTTACCGGGTAAAGGTCGATGTACCTCAGGCATTTAACGTCTAAGGTGTCAACACTGTACAGAGACAGCGTGGACGCAGTCCTTAAGTTTTCATATACAAAGGTCGATCTTCATGTATAAAGGTCGATGCTGGTAGTGCTGTTGAGGCTCCTGCTACACCTAGGCGTCAATGCCTCAAGACCTACAGAGCAATGTTTCTTCTTCTGGAAGAAGACCTGCGTCAACACAGATATCCCAGGGGTCTACGCTACAGTACAAAAGTCTTCAAAGACCTAAGCCTTCAAGATCAAGAGAAGGCATGAGTCCACGCAGCAGCCTGCTGAGTGGACGCAGCAAAGCAAGTCCTTAAAAGCATCAGAAGACCGTCACCTGCGTCAACGCACTTGCTGGCTGAGTGGACGTAGTAGGTTAAAGGTCGACCTTTGAGCTTAAGGTCGACGCTTCAAGGCGAAAACGTCAGCTGCGTCAATGCCGCCTTCAGGAGCGTGGACGCTGCAGTACAGTGGCCTTCAGATTTGCAACATCACAAGTTCTTCTACTGCGTCAACGCTGCACGAACAAAGCGTAGACGCTGCAGAACAAGTTAGCAGCTGAACCAAAGGGCTGATGAAGCCTGCCTGCGTCCACGCCTTCAGAGATAAATGACAATGGGCATGCTATTAGGGCGTCGATCCCCCTACCTCTATCGGGGTGAAAACACCCGATCCGACTGCAAGAAAGCCAAGGGACGTTGCGGTTCGTCCTTGGCCCGGTCGTCTCTCCACTCCGGGGTCGACTCGGGTTGACGTTCCTCGCGTCGCAGGGAAGCCTCCACCGGTCCTAGCACGGGGAGAAAGCTGCTCCCTTCCCGACTCCTAGTCGAGGACGTCGATATCGACGCGAGAACGCCGTGAGCGAGGGAGAGGGGACAGCCCCTTGCTGTCGTGGAACCGCACCTCCACGCCGGGAGGTCGGAGCCGATGGGCTCCTCGTCGCGATCCTCCCACCTTTAGCATGCCGACGTCATCCGCCGGTCGTCCGGCCATCATCCCCGTCCTCCACCGTGTGCCGCGAAGACGGAAGGGGGAGGGGATGTCGTCGCCACCGCGAAGGGAAATGGAGGACGCCGTCGTCACCGCGGAGAGGAGCGCTGTCGCCGTCGCGGGGAGGGGGCCGTCGCCGGTCCCGCGGTTCCCCCGGGGGAGGAAACCGCCGCCGCGACCGTCGATCGCCGCCGCGAGGGACGACGCCGTCGCGGAGGAGGAGGCGCCCTCACCGCCTGGGGGGGGGGGCTTCCCGTCGCGTTCGGGCCGTCCGCCCTCCCTGCGCGCTCGCGGGCTCGGGAGGAAGAAGCAGAGGGGGGGGGGCGCTTTCCGTCGCGTTCGGGCCGTCCGCCCTCCCTGCGCGCTCGCGGGCTCGGGAGGAAGAAGCAGAGGGGGGGGGTTTTCCCTGTGGGTTCGTCGGGTTCGGGAGGAAGAGAGGGCCACGGGGAGGGGGTTTCCTGCCGCGGTTTCCGGAGAGAAAGAGGGCCACCCCCCCATTTTTCTTCTTTAAAAAAAAAAGGTTTTAATATATATTTATTCTTTTTTAATATCTTTAACCTCCCATTGCTAATTTAAACCAATTTATATAAATGCCCCATTTAAAATCATAAAAGCTTTATTGATTTTATTAACCACTTAGAAAAATGCCCATTTTAATTACTTAAAAGCTCGCGCACCATAGCGCGAGGGAGCGACGGGAAAAGCCCAATGTTTTCAATGACAACGTTGTCGTCGAAAATCGGGGCGCCAGTTGCCGTAGCGGCGGCATGTTTTCGCACACGGCGCCCTATTCGGAGGAAGACGATCCCGAACCGTGGCCATAGACGCCTAAACGATCGGCGTCATCGGGCGAATCGAGGCGGCGTTTCGGACGCGAAGAGGGCTAGCGTCATAACGCGGGCATCGAGGCGCTGCTGCTGCGGCAGTTCGATGGCGCGGTGCCCGATGACGGCTTTTGCGAACGCGTGATGCAACGACTGCCGCCACGTCGACGACGTGCAACATGGCCGGTGTGGGCAGGCATCGTCGCGGGCGCCGCGAGCGATCTGCGATTCCAGCACCTCAAGCTGATCGGAGAGCTCCTGTGGGCGAAGGAGCGTCCGCCCGATCTGTTCGGGCGCGCGCACGCCCCCTCGCTCCACGCGTACGAGGCGGAGCTGCGCGAGAGGCGTGCGGCGGTCCCTTCATCAGAGCGGCGTCCTACGGTGGCGCCACCGCACGTCCCCGTCGTCCCCGGCGAGGTGATCACGGACGAGCTCGCGAGCGAGGACGGCTCGCACGTGCTCGGGACGCACCTCTCGCCCGGCCCCGAGCTCGTCGCCGCCTCGTTGGGCGACAACGAGCTGGACGTGCACGAGCGGATCGGCGCGACCGGCGAGCTCTTCGTCTCGACGATGCACCGCGACCGAGGCATCCAGTGGATCGTCCTGAGCGAAGGCTCGCCCGCGACCATCGCCAGCGAGCGCCGCGACGTGCGCGCGACCATCGACGGCGAGACGTTCGGGCTCACCGTCGGGGAACCCCACCCGGGCCAGGCCGTCATCGTCGTGCAGAAGGATCACCCCGCCGATCTGTTGGCATCGATCAACGTGCGGTATATGTTTGTATGTATTTCATTATTCTTTTATTTGCTTATTATCCCTCCTCGACTGAATACCCACCCATATCGGACCCCCAACCATCCCCAACCGGACACAACCTCCCAGGCCAACCCACCCCCACCAAAACTTGCCGACCCGATAGGTGTCGACCGACCCGTTCTCGGTGATCCGCGAGGTCTCGTTCGCCTCCCGCTCGAAGCTCTGCTCGCCCTTCGACCAGGCGTGCGAGAGTGCCTCGACCAGGGCGAGCGAGGCCAGGTGGCACGCCGTGTGTCCCACCGACAGACCGCGGCGGTAGGCGGCGTCGACCTCGACGGTCACGGTGTCGCCTTCCGTGAGACCGGCGTCGGCGTCCACGAGGTGGGCGACCACCCAGGTCCAGCCGTCGGTGCCTTTGCGAACCGGGATGTCGGCGCCGAGATAGAGGGTCTCACCGTCGGTCGCGGCGACCACGGCATCCTGCAGGTCAATGGCGACGTCGCCCCCGTCCAGCACGCCCCGGTCGGCACCCTGGTCGGGCCAGCCCGCATCGACCGGATGGGCGGCAGTTCGGTCGAGCAACACTGCGACGCGTCCGCCGTCGAGCGACTCGACATGCAGCACGCGCGACTCGGAGGTGGTGTCGCCGAGCGGGTAGGTGACGATCGTGCCGGAAGTGGGAAGGGTCACCCGTCCACGCTAGCCCGCAGCCGTGCCACCCGCGCGATCGCCCGCTCCCGCGCGCTCGGCTCGGGCGACCCGGTCAGGATCGCCCCTGCGGCCGAGAGCACCACACGGGTCGCGGTGATCGCCGGCCACCAGGCGCGACGCAGCCCCAGCATCCGGCGGAACTCGGGCGGGATGCTCGCCACCGCCCCGGCGAACAGGATGCGGTAGGCAAGGCCGCTGCCGGCGATCGGCGGTTTCCGCAGGAACCGCACCGCGTCGTCCACCCGCTCGTGCTCATGCGTGTCTCCCCCTCGCGATCAGCCCGACATTCAACTGTAGGTCGAATCTTCGGATTTGCCGAGTTTCGCGCGTCATTTCCCGCGCGGCGTGCCTTTTCGTGCGGCAGGGGGGGCGGGCGGTCTATCTGCTCCGAGCAATGCGATCTGACGCGCCAGTTCGGTGATCTGATTCTCCAGCTGGCGACTACGCCGGTACGTGGTAGCCGCGAAACCGAGAAAGGCGATGACTAGGACGAGCCGGTGGGCTGGAGGTCGCCCCCGGGCAGGTTCATGGTTCCCACCCAGAGACGCCCCGAGCGGTCGCAGGCGGCGTCGTTGGTGCGATTGTTCAGGGCGGACGATTCGAGCCGAGCGAATGGAGCGCCCTGCCCCGTCGCCGGATCGAAGCGCAGCACGCTATCGTGCTGGCCGACCAGCCAGAAGCCATCGGCGGCGGGCTGGACGAAGCCGGTCAGTTGGGGAAAGTCCCAGCTTTGGGTATGGCCGGTGGCCAATGTGGTGCGCAACACCTTGCGCGCGAAGATATCGATCCACAGCACGGCCCCGTCAGGGCCATGCCAGAGCACGCTTTCGCCCAGCGCGGCCTTGACGGAGCCGAGCCGCTCCACGGCGGGGGTGAGGACGCGCATCGGTCAGGCCTTGGGTCGGAGGGCTTTCAGCTCGGCGCGGGCATTGCTCATCATCAGCCCGAGGTCGGAGCCGGTGGCAACCCAGCTGTAGCCATAGCCGAGATAGGTCGCGGCCTGGCTGGCATTGGCGGCCAGGATGCCGCTGGGCACGCCCAGGCGCCGGCATTGCGCAGCAGCGTCCGCGAGTACCGCCTGCACCTCGGCATGGTCGGAGCGCGCGATGTGGCCCATGTCGGCGGAGAGGTCGCCGGGTCCGACGAAAATGCAATCGACGCCGGGCACCGCTGCGATGGCCTCGAGATTGGCGATGGCCTTGCGCGTCTCCAATTGCAGGATCACGCAAATCTCGTCGCTGGCGCGATCGGCGTAACCGGGAACGCCGCCATAGCGGGTGGCCCGGCTCATGCCGGCAAAACCGCGCACACCATGGGGCGGATAGCGCGTGGCGGCGACCGCCATGCGGGCCTCCTCGGCATCCTGCACATAGGGGAACATCAGCGTCAGCGCGCCCAGGTCGAGCAATTGCTTGACGGTCACGGCGTCGTTCCATTGCAGGCGCACCACCGCCTCGGCCGGCGTGCCGGCAACGGCGCGGAGCAGTTCCATGGTGCGCGGCACGTCATTGGGGCCGTGCTCCATGTCGAGCACCACGAAATCATAGGGCCGGCGGCATGTCGAACGAGGCGATTGCCGAGGCGATCGGCATTTCGGAGCCGACGCTGCGCAAGCACTTTTCTTTGGATATCGAGATCGGTGCCGCCAAGGTGACGGCGGACATCCTGATGGCCCGCTATCGGGCTGCCATGGGCGGCAACGTGTCGGCGCAGAACAAGTGGCTGGACGCTGCTGGCGCCGTTCCGCCGAAGTCGCGGAAGGCGAAAGAGCCGAAGCCTGGCAAGAAGGAAGTCGCACAGGCTGAAGCCGAGACGGCGCACCAGTCGAGCGATTGGGGCAGCCTGCTCCAGTGAACTGGGATTTCTCGTGTCCGGACTGGGCCGATCGGCTCAGGACCGGCGCATCGCTGGTTCCTGACCTTCCGCTCGACGAGGCTGAGGCCGCCTGCCTGGCCAAGAACTGACCACGGGTCCGTGTCATGCGCGTTCACGTCGGAAACCCGCAAGGTGCGGCGGATAGGCTGAACCCATGAGCCGGATCGCCGTCGTTCCCGGGTCCTTCGACCCCGTCACCCTCGGGCACATCGATGTGATCGGCAGAGCCGCGAAGGTGTTCGACGAGATCCACGTGCTCGTCGTGCACAACCCCGGCAAGACGGCGCTGCTGCCGATCGCGCAGCGAGTGACCCTCATCCAGGAGTCCATCGCGGAGGCGGGGATCCAGAAATTGCGCCCGGTCGCCGGTAAGCCGCAGCGCGAACCGAACAGCGTCGGTGGCCAGGCGGCTGTACTTGTTGTACAAGCCGATCAGGATCGAGCCGCCCGGCTTCACCAAGCTTGCGATCGTCTGGAATCCTACAAAGGGATCGCTGGTGTGATGCAGAACGCCGTTACAGATCACGAAGTCGAAGCTCTCAGCCCGGAACACCGGCTGGAACAGATTCATCTGGAGAAAAGCGACATTTTTGATGCGATTCGTCTTGCGGAAGCCCTCGGCCAATTTGAGCGAGTTCAGGCAGGCATCGGTGGCAATAACCGTCCGGCCCCACGTTGTACCCAGAAAGTTGCTGAGTTGACCGGTGCCACAACCCACCTCCAGCACCCGTGTAGCGAACGATTTCGGCGAAGGCGATCGTGGCGATGGCGAAGTGGTCGGAACGCAGCCGCAGCGACGAGATGCCGAGCTGCAGCAGGCTTTGTCCGAATCGCAGCGTGCGGTGTCGCTTGAACCGGACGACGCGTTCGCCCGCTTCGCGCTCGGGCGCAAGCCGTGGACGGTGCATAGCGAGTTGGCCGACATCCGCACGGCGACCAAGTGGGCATTCGAGAACCACAAGATCCCGCGCCGGCCCAAGATATGGGTTCCGCGCGACGGCGGCGCACGAGAGCGCGTGCTGACCTACGAGGAAGCGCGACGTCTTGTTGCCGCCGCATCTGACGGCGACCCGCACGTCTACCTGTTTGTGCGCATCCTTTTCACCACGGCCGCGCGTCACACGGCGATCCTTGACCTGACCTGGGACCGCGTCAACTTCGATGCCAACACGATCGAGTTCGACGAGGACCTGCCGCCCGACCCGATGAGCAAGGCATGGCGCAAGGGCCGCGCGAAGGTAGTGATGGGACCGGCGCTGCGGGCGGCGCTGGAGAAAGCCAAGGAAGGCCGCCGCTGCGACCATGTGATCGAGCACGGTGGCCACCGTCTGGTGACAGTAAAGAACGGCTTCTTCAACGCCGTGAAGCGCGCCGGCCTCGCCTGGGAAGTGCCGCATCCGACGAAGCCTGGCGAAACCGTCTGGAAGACGGATGTCACGCCGCACACGGGAAGGCACACGGTGCTGACGTGGCTTGCCGAGGGCAAGATCGACGACAAGCGCCGGGCTCAGCTCGCCGGCCACAAGGACGAGGCAACCCTGCCGCTTCCCGCTGATGTGTCGGGGGCGAAGAATGCTGTTCAGGCAATCGGGTCGAGCCTCACCTACGGCAAGCGCTACACGGCTATCCTGATCCTGAATATCCGGGTCGAGGGCGATGACGATGACGGCGTTGCCGGCGGTGGCGGCGTCCCCGCGCATCGCGACGGCCCGGACGCGAAGCCAGACGGGAAGCCGAAGCTGGCGACCGGCAAGCACACGACGCGCACCAGCCTGCAGAATGCC